>JAQIHN010000033.1:0-381765 GCA_027917425.1 Gastrophryne carolinensis
TTGGGTCAGTTTTAGGGATATAAAATGGAAGAAGAATCTAAGCGCTAAGTGATTTGGGTCAGTTTTAGGATATAAAATGGAAGAAGAATCTAAGCGCTAAGTGATTTGGGTCAGTTTTAGGGATAAAATGGAAGAAGAATCTAAGCGCTAAGTGATTTGGGTCAGTTTTAGGGATAAAATGGAAGAAGAATCTAAGCGCTAAGTGATTTGGGTCAGTTTTAGGGGATAAAATGGAAGAAGAATCTAAGCGCTAAGTGATTTGGGTCAGTTTTAGGGATAAAATGGAAGAAGAATCTAAGCGCTAAGTGATTTGGGTCAGTTTTAGGGATTAAAATGGAAGAAGAATCTAAGCGCTAAGTGATTTGGGTCAGTTTTAGGGATATAAAATGGAAGAAGAATCTAAGCGCTAAGTGATTTGGGTCAGTTTTAGGGATAAAATGGAAGAAGAATCTAAGCGCTAAGTGATTTGGGTCAGTTTTAGGGATAAAATGGAAGAAGAATCTAAGCGCTAAGTGATTTGGGTCAGTTTTAGGGATAAAATGGAAGAAGAATCTAAGCGCTAAGTGATTTGGGTCAGTTTTAGGGATAAAATGGAAGAAGAATCTAAGCGCTAAGTGATTTGGGTCAGTTTTAGGGATATAAAATGGAAGAAGAATCTAAGCGCTAAGTGATTTGGGTCAGTTTTAGGGATATAAAATGGAAGAAGAATCTAAGCGCTAAGTGATTTGGGTCAGTTTTAGGGATAAAATGGAAGAAGAATCTAAGCGCTAAGTGATTTGGGTCAGTTTTAGGGATAAAATGGAAGAAGAATCTAAGCGCTAAGTGATTTGGGTCAGTTTTAGGGATAAAATGGAAGAAGAATCTAAGCGCTAAGTGATTTGGGTCAGTTTTAGGGATATAAAATGGAAGAAGAATCTAAGCGCTAAGTGATTTGGGTCAGTTTTAGGGATAAAATGGAAGAAGAATCTAAGCGCTAAGTGATTTGGGTCAGTTTTAGGGATATAAAATGGAAGAAGAATCTAAGCGCTAAGTGATTTGGGTCAGTTTTAGGATATAAAATGGAAGAAGAATCTAAGCGCTAAGTGATTTGGGTCAGTTTTAGGGATAAAATGGAAGAAGAATCTAAGCGCTAAGTGATTTGGGTCAGTTTTAGGGATATAAATGGAAGAAGAATCTAAGCGCTAAGTGATTTGGGTCAGTTTTAGGGGATAAAATGGAAGAAGAATCTAAGCGCTAAGTGATTTGGGTCAGTTTTAGGGATAAAATGGAAGAAGAATCTAAGCGCTAAGTGATTTGGGTCAGTTTTAGGGATATAAAATGGAAGAAGAATCTAAGCGCTAAGTGATTTGGGTCAGTTTTAGGGATATAAAATGGAAGAAGAATCTAAGCGCTAAGTGATTTGGGTCAGTTTTAGGGGATAAAATGGAAGAAGAATCTAAGCGCTAAGTGATTTGGGTCAGTTTTAGGGATATAAAATGGAAGAAGAATCTAAGCGCTAAGTGATTTGGGTCAGTTTTAGGGATATAAAATGGAAGAAGAATCTAAGCGCTAAGTGATTTGGGTCAGTTTTAGGATATAAAATGGAAGAAGAATCTAAGCGCTAAGTGATTTGGGTCAGTTTTAGGGATATAAAATGGAAGAAGAATCTAAGCGCTAAGTGATTTGGGTCAGTTTTAGGGATATAAAATGGAAGAAGAATCTAAGCGCTAAGTGATTTGGGTCAGTTTTAGGATATAAAATGGAAGAAGAATCTAAGCGCTAAGTGATTTGGGTCAGTTTTAGGGATATAAAATGGAAGAAGAATCTAAGCGCTAAGTGATTTGGGTCAGTTTTAGGGACCTAAAATGGAAGAAGAATCTAAGCGCTAAGTGATTTGGGTCAGTTTTAGGGATATAAAATGGAAGAAGAATCTAAGCGCTAAGTGATTTGGGTCAGTTTTAGGGATAAAATGGAAGAAGAATCTAAGCGCTAAGTGATTTGGGTCAGTTTTAGGGATAAAAATGGAAGAAGAATCTAAGCGCTAAGTGATTTGGGTCAGTTTTAGGGATATAAAATGGAAGAAGAATCTAAGCGCTAAGTGATTTGGGTCAGTTTTAGGATAAAATGGAAGAAGAATCTAAGCGCTAAGTGATTTGGGTCAGTTTTAGGATATAAAATGGAAGAAGAATCTAAGCGCTAAGTGATTTGGGTCAGTTTTAGGATATAAAATGGAAGAAGAATCTAAGCGCTAAGTGATTTGGGTCAGTTTTAGGGGATAAAATGGAAGAAGAATCTAAGCGCTAAGTGATTTGGGTCAGTTTTAGGGATATAAAATGGAAGAAGAATCTAAGCGCTAAGTGATTTGGGTCAGTTTTAGGATATAAAATGGAAGAAGAATCTAAGCGCTAAGTGATTTGGGTCAGTTTTAGGGATATAAAATGGAAGAAGAATCTAAGCGCTAAGTGATTTGGGTCAGTTTTAGGGGATAAAATGGAAGAAGAATCTAAGCGCTAAGTGATTTGGGTCAGTTTTAGGGATAAAATGGAAGAAGAATCTAAGCGCTAAGTGATTTGGGTCAGTTTTAGGGATAAAATGGAAGAAGAATCTAAGCGCTAAGTGATTTGGGTCAGTTTTAGGGATATAAAATGGAAGAAGAATCTAAGCGCTAAGTGATTTGGGTCAGTTTTAGGGATAAAATGGAAGAAGAATCTAAGCGCTAAGTGATTTGGGTCAGTTTTAGGGATATAAAATGGAAGAAGAATCTAAGCGCTAAGTGATTTGGGTCAGTTTTAGGGATAAAATGGAAGAAGAATCTAAGCGCTAAGTGATTTGGGTCAGTTTTAGGGATATAAAATGGAAGAAGAATCTAAGCGCTAAGGGATTTGGGTCAGTTTTAGGGATATAAAATGGAAGAAGAATCTAAGCGCTAAGTGATTTGGGTCAGTTTTAGGATATAAAATGGAAGAAGAATCTAAGCGCTAAGTGATTTGGGTCAGTTTTAGGGATATAAAATGGAAGAAGAATCTAAGCGCTAAGTGATTTGGGTCAGTTTTAGGATATAAAATGGAAGAAGAATCTAAGCGCTAAGTGATTTGGGTCAGTTTTAGGGATATAAAATGGAAGAAGAATCTAAGCGCTAAGTGATTTGGGTCAGTTTTAGGGATATAAATGGAAGAAGAATCTAAGCGCTAAGTGATTTGGGTCAGTTTTAGGGATATAAAATGGAAGAAGAATCTAAGCGCTAAGTGATTTGGGTCAGTTTTAGGGATAAAATGGAAGAAGAATCTAAGCGCTAAGTGATTTGGGTCAGTTTTAGGGATATAAAATGGAAGAAGAATCTAAGCGCTAAGTGATTTGGGTAAGTTTTAGGGGATAAAATGGAAGAAGAATCTAAGCGCTAAGTGATTTGGGTCAGTTTTAGGGATAAAATGGAAGAAGAATCTAAGCGCTAAGTGATTTGGGTCAGTTTTAGGGATAAAATGGAAGAAGAATCTAAGCGCTAAGTGATTTGGGTCAGTTTTAGGATATAAAATGGAAGAAGAATCTAAGCGCTAAGTGATTTGGGTCAGTTTTAGGGGATATAAAATGGAAGAAGAATCTAAGCGCTAAGTGATTTGGGTCAGTTTTAGGGATATAAAATGGAAGAAGAATCTAAGCGCTAAGTGATTTGGGTCAGTTTTAGGGATATAAAATGGAAGAAGAATCTAAGCGCTAAGTGATTTGGGTCAGTTTTAGGGATATAAAATGGAAGAAGAATCTAAGCGCTAAGTGATTTGGGTCAGTTTTAGGATATAAAATGGAAGAAGAATCTAAGCGCTAAGTGATTTGGGTCAGTTTTAGGGATATAAAATGGAAGAAGAATCTAAGCGCTAAGTGATTTGGGTCAGTTTTAGGGATAAAATGGAAGAAGAATCTAAGCGCTAAGTGATTTGGGTCAGTTTTAGGGGATAAAATGGAAGAAGAATCTAAGCGCTAAGTGATTTGGGTCAGTTTTAGGGATAAAATGGAAGAAGAATCTAAGCGCTAAGTGATTTGGGTCAGTTTTAGGGATATAAAATGGAAGAAGAATCTAAGCGCTAAGTGATTTGGGTCAGTTTTAGGGATATAAAATGGAAGAAGAATCTAAGCGCTAAGTGATTTGGGTCAGTTTTAGGATATAAAATGGAAGAAGAATCTAAGCGCTAAGTGATTTGGGTCAGTTTTAGGGATATAAAATGGAAGAAGAATCTAAGCGCTAAGTGATTTGGGTCAGTTTTAGGATATAAAATGGAAGAAGAATCTAAGCGCTAAGTGATTTGGGTCAGTTTTAGGATATAAAATGGAAGAAGAATCTAAGCGCTAAGTGATTTGGGTCAGTTTTAGGATATAAAATGGAAGAAGAATCTAAGCGCTAAGTGATTTGGGTCAGTTTTAGGATATAAAATGGAAGAAGAATCTAAGCGCTAAGTGATTTGGGTCAGTTTTAGGATATAAAATGGAAGAAGAATCTAAGCGCTAAGTGATTTGGGTCAGTTTTAGGATATAAAATGGAAGAAGAATCTAAGCGCTAAGTGATTTGGGTCAGTTTTAGGGATATAAAATGGAAGAAGAATCTAAGCGCTAAGTGATTTGGGTCAGTTTTAGGGATAAAATGGAAGAAGAATCTAAGCGCTAAGTGATTTGGGTCAGTTTTAGGGATATAAAATGGAAGAAGAATCTAAGCGCTAAGTGATTTGGGTCAGTTTTAGGGATAAAATGGAAGAAGAATCTAAGCGCTAAGTGATTTGAGTCAGTTTTAGGGATAAAATGGAAGAAGAATCTAAGCGCTAAGTGATTTGGGTCAGTTTTAGGGATAAAATGGAAGAAGAATCTAAGCGCTAAGTGATTTGGGTCAGTTTTAGGATATAAAATGGAAGAAGAATCTAAGCGCTAAGTGATTTGGGTCAGTTTTAGGATATAAAATGGAAGAAGAATCTAAGCGCTAAGTGATTTGGGTCAGTTTTAGGGGATAAAATGGAAGAAGAATCTAAGCGCTAAGTGATTTGGGTCAGTTTTAGGGGATAAAATGGAAGAAGAATCTAAGCGCTAAGTGATTTGGGTCAGTTTTAGGGATATAAAATGGAAGAAGAATCTAAGCGCTAAGTGATTTGGGTCAGTTTTAGGGATAAAATGGAAGAAGAATCTAAGCGCTAAGTGATTTGGGTCAGTTTTAGGGGATAAAATGGAAGAAGAATCTAAGCGCTAAGTGATTTGGGTAAGTTTTAGGGGATAAAATGGAAGAAGAATCTAAGCGCTAAGTGATTTGGGTAAGTTTTAGGGGATAAAATGGAAGAAGAATCTAAGCGCTAAGTGATTTGGGTCAGTTTTAGGGATAAAATGGAAGAAGAATCTAAGCGCTAAGTGATTTGGGTCAGTTTTAGGGATATAAAATGGAAGAAGAATCTAAGCGCTAAGGGATTTGGGTCAGTTTTAGGGAGATAAAATGGAAGAAGAATCTAAGCGCTAAGTGATTTGGGTCAGTTTTAGGGGATAAAATGGAAGAAGAATCTAAGCGCTAAGTGATTTGGGTCAGTTTTAGGGATATAAAATGGAAGAAGAATCTAAGCGCTAAGTGATTTGGGTCAGTTTTAGGATATAAAATGGAAGAAGAATCTAAGCGCTAAGTGATTTGGGTCAGTTTTAGGATATAAAATGGAAGAAGAATCTAAGCGCTAAGTGATTTGGGTCAGTTTTAGGGATATAAAATGGAAGAAGAATCTAAGCGCTAAGTGATTTGGGTCAGTTTTAGGGGATAAAATGGAAGAAGAATCTAAGCGCTAAGTGATTTGGGTCAGTTTTAGGATATAAAATGGAAGAAGAATCTAAGCGCTAAGTGATTTGGGTCAGTTTTAGGGGATAAAATGGAAGAAGAATCTAAGCGCTAAGTGATTTGGGTCAGTTTTAGGGGATAAAATGGAAGAAGAATCTAAGCGCTAAGTGATTTGGGTCAGTTTTAGGGATAAAATGGAAGAAGAATCTAAGCGCTAAGTGATTTGGGTCAGTTTTAGGATATAAAATGGAAGAAGAATCTAAGCGCTAAGTGATTTGGGTCAGTTTTAGGGATAAAATGGAAGAAGAATCTAAGCGCTAAGTGATTTGGGTCAGTTTTAGGGATAAAATGGAAGAAGAATCTAAGCGCTAAGTGATTTGGGTCAGTTTTAGGATATAAAATGGAAGAAGAATCTAAGCGCTAAGTGATTTGGGTCAGTTTTAGGATATAAAATGGAAGAAGAATCTAAGCGCTAAGTGATTTGGGTCAGTTTTAGGGATAAAATGGAAGAAGAATCTAAGCGCTAAGTGATTTGGGTCAGTTTTAGGATATAAAATGGAAGAAGAATCTAAGCGCTAAGTGATTTGGGTCAGTTTTAGGGATAAAATGGAAGAAGAATCTAAGCGCTAAGTGATTTGGGTCAGTTTTAGGGATAAAATGGAAGAAGAATCTAAGCGCTAAGTGATTTGGGTCAGTTTTAGGGATAAAATGGAAGAAGAATCTAAGCGCTAAGTGATTTGGGTCAGTTTTAGGATATAAAATGGAAGAAGAATCTAAGCGCTAAGTGATTTGGGTCAGTTTTAGGGATATAAAATGGAAGAAGAATCTAAGCGCTAAGTGATTTGGGTCAGTTTTAGGATATAAAATGGAAGAAGAATCTAAGCGCTAAGTGATTTGGGTCAGTTTTAGGGATAAAATGGAAGAAGAATCTAAGCGCTAAGTGATTTGGGTAAGTTTTAGGGGATAAAATGGAAGAAGAATCTAAGCGCTAAGTGATTTGGGTAAGTTTTAGGGGATAAAATGGAAGAAGAATCTAAGCGCTAAGTGATTTGGGTAAGTTTTAGGGGATAAAATGGAAGAAGAATCTAAGCGCTAAGTGATTTGGGTCAGTTTTAGGGGATAAAATGGAAGAAGAATCTAAGCGCTAAGTGATTTGGGTCAGTTTTAGGGATAAAATGGAAGAAGAATCTAAGCGCTAAGTGATTTGGGTCAGTTTTAGGGATAAAATGGAAGAAGAATCTAAGCGCTAAGTGATTTGGGTCAGTTTTAGGATATAAAATGGAAGAAGAATCTAAGCGCTAAGTGATTTGGGTCAGTTTTAGGATATAAAATGGAAGAAGAATCTAAGCGCTAAGTGATTTGGGTCAGTTTTAGGGATATAAAATGGAAGAAGAATCTAAGCGCTAAGTGATTTGGGTCAGTTTTAGGATATAAAATGGAAGAAGAATCTAAGCGCTAAGTGATTTGGGTCAGTTTTAGGGGATAAAATGGAAGAAGAATCTAAGCGCTAAGTGATTTGGGTCAGTTTTAGGGGATAAAATGGAAGAAGAATCTAAGCGCTAAGTGATTTGGGTCAGTTTTAGGGATATAAAATGGAAGAAGAACCTAAGCGCTAAGTGATTTGGGTCAGTTTTAGGGATATAAAATGGAGGAAGAATCTAAGCGCTAAGTGATTTGGGTCAGTTTTAGGGGATAAAATGGAAGAAGAATCTAAGCGCTAAGTGATTTGGGTCAGTTTTAGGGGATAAAATGGAAGAAGAATCTAAGCGCTAAGTGATTTGGGTCAGTTTTAGGGGATAAAATGGAAGAAGAATCTAAGCGCTAAGGGATTTGGGTAAGTTTTAGGGTCGTCCAAATGAAGAAGGATACAAGTGCTAAGGGGTTTGGGTAAGTTTTAGGGTCCAAGAAATGAAGAAGGATGCAAGCGCTAAGGGGTTTGGGTAAGTTTTAGGGTCAGAGAAATGAAGAAGGATGCAAGCGCTAAGGGGTTTGGGTAAGTTTTAGGGTCAGAGAAATGAAGAAGGATGCAAGCGCTAAGGGGTTTGGGTAAGTTTTAGGGTCCGAGAAATGAAGAAGGATACAAGCGTTAAGGGGTTTGGGTAAGTTTTAGGGTCCGAGAAATGAAGAAGGATACAAGCGCTAAGGGGTTTGGGTAAGTTTTAGGGTCAGAGAAATGAAGAAGGATACAAGCGTTAAGGGGTTTGGGTAAGTTTTAGAGTCCGAGAAATGAAGAAGGATACAAGCGCTAAGGGGTTTGGGTAAGTTTTAGGGTCAGAGAAATGAAGAAGGATACAAGCGTTAAGGGGTTTGGGTAAGTTTTAGGGTCCGAGAAATGAAGAAGGATGCAAGCGCTAAGGGGTTTGGGTAAGTTTTAGGGTCCGAGAAATGAAGAAGGATACAAGCGTTAAGGGGTTTGGGTAAGTTTTAGGGTCCAAGAAATGAAGAAGGATGCAAGCGCTAAGGGGTTTGGGTAAGTTTTAGGGTCCGAGAAATGAAGAAGGATACAAGCGCTAAGGGGTTTGGGTAAGTTTTAGGGTCCGAGAAATGAAGAAGGATACAAGCGCTAAGGGGTTTGGGTAAGTTTTAGGGTCCGAGAAATGAAGAAGGATACAAGCGTTAAGGGGTTTGGGTAAGTTTTAGGGTCCGAGAAATGAAGAAGGATACAAGCGCTAAGGGGTTTGGGTAAGTTTTAGGGTCAGAGAAATGAAGAAGGATGCAAGCGCTAAGGGGTTTGGGTAAGTTTTAGGGTCAGAGAAATGAAGAAGGATGCAAGCGCTAAGGGGTTTGGGTAAGTTTTAGGGTCAGAGAAATGAAGAAGGATACAAGCGCTAAGGGGTTTGGGTAAGTTTTAGGGTCAGAGAAATGAAGAAGGATGCAAGCGCTAAGGGGTTTGGGTAAGTTTTAGGGTCAGAGAAATGAAGAAGGATGCAAGCGCTAAGGGGTTTGGGTAAGTTTTAGGGTCAGAGAAATGAAGAAGGATACAAGCGCTAAGGGGTTTGGGTAAGTTTTAGGGTCAGAGAAATGAAGAAGGATGCAAGCGCTAAGGGGTTTGGGTAAGTTTTAGGGTCAGAGAAATGAAGAAGGATGCAAGCGCTAAGGGGTTTGGGTAAGTTTTAGGGTTCATAAAGGTAAGTGTTAGCCTGGCGCGAGGCAGTAGTGGTGAGATTGGTAGTGTCACACATTGGTTTGTGGAGTGTAGCTTGGATCGCGCATGCGCAAGACCTTATATATATACGAACGAACGAAGATAAGAGGCCAAAAACCATTGAAAACCAGAGGCAAACGCAAGTAATTGGAAGAGGTTGACGATGGAAGCAGCCGAAAAAACAGGCTGCCGCCGCAACAGGTGAGCACATGAACGTGAATTTTACGATTGACAACTGACTGAGGCAAGTTCGGGAGATATCATACGAACGGACGTATCTTTTAGGATAGAAACGTATTTGCTTATAGAATCACTCGCAAGTTCATACGAACGCACGAGCGGACGTGAAAAATAGGATGATCGTGAGCCAAATCCAAGCTGTTACATGTTTCTTTAAATCGACCCTTATGTCTCCTCCGCTGCTCCTGTGTATGACCTGGCTGCTTCCTGACTACGTCTCATCCACTGCTCCTGTGTATGACCCGGCTGCTTCCTGACTACGTCTCATCCTCTGCTCCTGTGTATGACCTGGCTGCTTCCTGACTACGTCTCATCCACTGCTCCTGTGTATGACCTGGCTGCTTCCTGACTACGTCTCATCCACTGCTCCTGTGTATGACCCGGCTGCTTCCTGACTACGTCTCATCCTCTGCTCCTGTGTATGACCTGGCTGCTTCCTGACTACGTCTCATCCTCTGCTCCTGTGTATGACCCGGCTGCTTCCTGACTACGTCTCATCCTCTGCTCCTGTGTATGACCCAGCTGCTTCCTGACTACGTCTCATCCTCTGCTCCTGTGTATGACCCAGCTGCTTCCTGACTACGTCTCATCCACTGCTCCTGTGTATGACTCGGCTGCTTCCTGACTACATCTCATCCTCTGCTCCTGTGTATGACCCAGCTGCTTCCTGACTATGTCTCATCCTCTGCTCCTGTGTATGACCCGGCTGCTTCCTGACTACGTCTCATCCTCTGCTCCTGTGTATGACCCAGCTGCTTCCTGACTACGTCTCATCCTCTGCTCCTGTGTATGACCTGGCTGCTTCCTGACTACGTCTCATCCTCTGCTCCTGTGTATGACCCAGCTGCTTCCTGACTACGTCTCATCCACTGCTCCTGTGTATGACTCGGCTGCTTCCTGACTACATCTCATCCTCTGCTCCTGTGTATGACCCAGCTGCTTCCTGACTATGTCTCATCCTCTGCTCCTGTGTATGACCCGGCTGCTTCCTGACTACGTCTCATCCTCTGCTCCTGTGTATGACCCAGCTGCTTCCTGACTACGTCTCATCCTCTGCTCCTGTGTATGACTCGGCTGCTTCCTGACTACATCTCATCCTCTGCTCCTATGTATGACCCAGCTACTTCCTGACTACGTCTCATCCTCTGCTCCTGTGTATGACCCGGCTGCTTCCTGACTACATCTCATCCTCTACTCCTGTGTATGACCCAGCTACTTCCTGACTACGTCTCATCCTCTGCTCCTGTGTATGACCCGGCTGCTTCCTGACTACATCTCATCCTCTGCTCCTGTGTATGACCCAGCTACTTCCTGACTACGTCTCATCCTCTGCTCCTGTGTATGACCCGGCTGCTTCCTGACTACATCCCATCCTCTGCTCCTGTGTATGACCCGGCTGCTGCTCCTGTGTATGACCCGGCTGCTTCCTGACTACATCTCATCCTCTACTCCTGTGTATGACCCAGCTACTTCCTGACTACGTCTCATCCTCTGCTCCTGTGTATGACCCGGCTGCTTCCTGACTACATCTCATCCTCTGCTCCTGTGTATGACCCAGCTACTTCCTGACTACGTCTCATCCTCTGCTCCTGTGTATGACCCGGCTGCTTCCTGACTACATCCCATCCTCTGCTCCTGTGTATGACCCAGCTACTTCCTGACTACGTCTCATCCTCTGCTCCTGTGTATGACCCGGCTGCTTCCTGACTACGTCTCATCCTCTGCTCCTGTGTATGACCCGGCTGCTTCCTGACTACATCTCATCCTCTGCTCCTGTGTATGACCCGGCTGCTTCCTGACTACATCTCATCCTCTGCTCCTGTGTATGACCCGGCTGCTTCCTGACTACATCCCATCCTCTGCTCCTGTGTATGACCCAGCTACTTCCTGACTACGTCTCATCCTCTGCTCCTGTGTATGACCCGGCTGCTTCCTGACTACGTCTCATCCTCTGCTCCTGTGTATGACCCGGCTGCTTCCTGACTACATCTCATCCTCTGCTCCTGTGTATGACCCGGCTGCTTCCTGACTACGTCTCATCCTCTGCTCCTGTGTATGACTCAGCTGCTTCCTGACTACGTCTCATCCTCTGCTCCTGTGTATGACTCAGCTGCTTCCTGACTAGGACTCATCCTCTGCTCCTGTGTATGACCCGGCTGCTGCTCCTGTGTATGACCCGGGTGCTTTCTGACTACATCTCATCCTCTGCTCCTGTGTATGACCCGGCTGCTTCCTGACTACATCTTATCCTCTGCTCCTGCTTATGACCCTGCTGCTGCTCCTGTGTATGATCCGGCTGCTTCCTGACTAGAGCCTCGATTCAGAGAGACAAAAAAAACTTCAGTTTTCGTGCCGATCTGTTTTTTTGTGTGAAATGTTTCCGTTCTCGTATGAGCGTACGAGCGATTCTATGCATGCATTGAAAACCTTGTGTAAAAATTTCCGTCCGTTCGTACGGCAGATTACGAATTACGCGGATGTCATTTTCCATCCGGACTTTTCCGTTTCATTTCCACATGTTACAACGTAGGCTTTCGTTTTTGCCCTTTTCCCAACGAATCCTTTACGTTTCCCGATAGATTCTGTTTCCATTTTACAAAAAATAATCGTCCAGACGGAATCCTTATGATCTTGCGCCTGCGCACTACAAACTTAACTCATTAAAGTGCTCGCCTACATATTTGCCACCCTGACTTCTACTACAATGTTTAGCTAAATCACTTAGCACTGTCCTCCATCTTCCCTTTTTGACCCTTAAAGCTCACCCAAACCACTTAGCACTATCCTCCATCTTCCCTTTTGGACCCTTAAAGCTCACCCAAACCACTTAGCACTATCCTCCATCTTCCCTTTTGGACCCTTAAAGCTCACCCAAACTACTTAGCACTATCCTCCATCTTCCCTTTTGGACCCTTAAAGCACACCCAAACCACTTAGCACTGTTCTCAATCTTCCCTTTTTGACCCTTAAAGCACACCCAAACCACTTGGCACTATCCTCCATCTTCCCTTTTGGACCCTTAAAGCTCACCCAAACTACTTAGCACTATCCTCCATCTTCCCTTTTGGACCCTTAAAGCTCACCCAAACTACTTAGCACTATCCTCCATCTTCCCTTTTGGACCCTTAAAGCTCACCCAAACCACTTAGCACTGTTCTCCATCTTCCCTTTTTGACCCTTAAAGCACACCCAAACCACTTGGCACTATCCTCCATCTTCCCTTTTGGACCCTTTAAGCTCACCCAAATCACTTCTCGGTCATGTGAATATTCATCTTTAAGTATTTCTGGGCCCATTAGTTTTGTGTTAATGTATTTTGTAAATGAAATGACAATGTAATATTTTTTTTATATACCATCATCAAATATTACATTTTTAAAAATTTTGTACATTTCAAATTTTTACAACTATAAAAAACAAAATAAATAGCAATGGCAGGCCACAGAACATTATTCTTCATCTGCGGTCCCCAACGAGTTGCGCAGCTCCTGCATCTCGCCCACCAACTGAAGGACCCTGACACTCAGTTGTGCCACTCTGGCACGTGTGGTCCCTGTTAAAAAACGTAAATTAAAATTTTGGTATAACCTTGTTGGGGTCATACTGCAGTGCCCCCCCCGTATGGTCCAAACACCTAAATCTGGACTTCAAAAGCCAGAGGGCCCTCCCCACCACGGCCCGGGTTTTGCATAGTGCCCGATTAGAGAACCCCTGGCCCGCATTCTGCAGGCAAAGAACGGGCATCAGGAGCAAGGGCGAGTGGCACATCTTGCAGTTCCTGCAACCAAATATAAAATTATTACACAAAGCAAAGGTAACCAACTAAAACAATAACTCCTACAACAAATTAAGATTCAAGTTCAACAATCCAAATATAATTCACAAAGGACATAAGTCTAAAAAAATAGCAATTATATGGATGTGTGGAAAAATAAAAGTTTACATGCTAAGGATCTATAAGGCATGCATGAAATGTATTGATTCAGGTATGCATTGCTATACAATTTATGGTCTTGGCCATGCTGATACATGCAATGCCTTGGTGCTAAAGGCGCGTAGACTCCTCCACATAGCCACAAAACATGTTCAATAATAGCAATCCGAGACCTCAAAGGTCTCGGAAGTGGAACGGAAATGAAACGGATTTATAGGGTGGTGATCCGTCGGAAATCAGCTCTCTGAATCAGACAGAAACCATCCCAACAACGGAAGTTATCTGAACAAACGGAAAATTTCTGATTTTGTTTGGAAATGTTCCGATTTGCTTCCGTTCATTGAAAGAGCATATACACATTCTCCCAAACGTCCGTGCGAGTAGAAAATGGACGAAAAAAAGCAAAAAAATGACAAACACCCACCAAAACTTTCACAGACAGCTACGGAAGTCCGGACGAATGTGTCTCTGAATCGAGGCTTAGGTCTCATCCTCTGCTCCTGTGTACGACCCGGCCGATTCCTGACTACATCTCATCCGCTGCTCCTGTGTATGACCTGGCTGCTTTCTGACTACGTCTCATCCGCTGCTCCTGTGTATGACCTGGCTGCTTCCTCACTACGTCTCATCCGCTGCTCCTGTGTATGACCTGGCTGCTTCCTCACTACGTCTCATCCGCTGCTCCTGTGTATGACCTGGCTGCTTCCTCACTACATCTCATCCGCTGCTCCTGTGTATGACTTGGCTGCATCCTGACTACATCTCATCCTCAGCTCCTGTGTATGACCCGGCTGCTTCCTGACTACATCTTATCCGCTGCTCCTGTGTATGACCTGGCTGCTTTCTGACTACGTCTCATCCGCTGCTCCTGTGTATGACCTGGCTGCTTCCTCACTACATCTCATCCGCTGCTCCTGTGTATGACCCGGCTGCTTCCCGACTACATCTCATCCTCTGCTCCTGTGTATGACCCGGCTGCATCCTGACTACATCTCATCCTCAGCTCCTGTGTATGACCCGGCTGCTTCCTGACTACATCTTATCCTCTGCTCCTGTGTATGACCCTGCTGCTGCTCCTGTGTATGACCCGGCTGCTTTCTGACTAGGTCTCATCCTCTGCTCCTGTGTACGACCCGGCTGATTCCTGACTACATCTCATCCACTGCTCCTGTGTATGACCCGGCTGCTGCTCCTGTGTATGACCTGGCTGCTTCCTGACTACATCTCATCCTCTGCTTCTGTGTATGACCCGGCTGCTTCCTCACTACGTTTCATCCGCTGCTCCTGTGTATGACCCGGCTGCTTCCTGACTACATCTCATCTACTGCTCCTGTGTATGACCCGGCTGCTTCCTGACTACATCTCATCTACTGCTCCTGTGTATGACCCGGCTGCTTCCTGACTACGTCTCATCCGCTGCTCCTGTGTATGACTCGGCTGCTTCCTCACTACGTCTCATCCGCTTCTCCTGTGTATGTCTTGGCTGCTTCCTCACTACGTCTCATCCGCTGCTACTGTGTATGACTTGGCTGCTTCCTCATTATGTCTCATCCCCTGCTCCTGTGTATGACTCGGCTGCTTCCTGACTAAATCTCATCCTCTGCTCCTGTGTATGACCTATCTGACTATCTGACTACGTCTCATCCAATTCTCTGTATGATCCGGATGCTTCCTGACTGCAGCCCATCTACTGCTCCTGTGTATGACCCGGCTGCTTCCTGACTGCAGCCCATCTACTGCTCCTGTGTATGACCCGGCTGCTTCCTGACTACGTCTCATCCGCTGCTCCTGTGTATGACCCAGCTGCTTCCTATCTCATCCTCTGCTCCTGTGTATGTGTTGGCTGCTTCCTCAATACGTCTCATCCACTGCTCCTGTGTATGACCCGGCTGCATCCTGACTACATCTCATCCTCTGCTCCTGTGTATGACCCGGCTGCTTCCTGACTACATCTCATCCTCTGCTCCTGTGTATGACCCGGCTGCTGATTCTGTGTATGACCCGGCTGCTTTCTGACAAGGTCTCATCCTCTGCTCCTGTGTGCGACCCAGCTGATTCCTGACAACATCTCATCCGCTGCTCCTGTGTATGACCCGGCTGCTTTCTGACTACGTCTCATCCGCTGCTCCTGTGTATGACCCGGCTGCTTCCTCACTACGTCTCATCCGCTGTTCCTGTGTATGACCCTGCTGCTTTCTTTTCCAATAATTTTATTAAGCATGTACAAAACAACACATACATATATGATAACAATGTGCAATATAATATAGACAGTAAATTCTTCTGTTTCAGCATAAACATTGCTCTTATCAACTTTTCTACAAGAAATTATCACTTAATTTCACCACTATATATTGTGGATAAGAAAGTAGTAATAGATACAAAAAATATATAATGTAAAAATAAAAACAAGAAAAGAAAAAAAAAAAAAAGGAAAGGGAAAAAAAAGAAAAAAAAAAAGGGGGGGAGGAAGATGGGGAAAGGGAAGGGTGGGAGACTAATAAAAAGGAAGGGTAGGGGTGAAAAAGATGGGGATTTACATTTCTGGTGGATACAAAAAAAGAGAAATAATCCTCTTAACTTGAAGGTCAATAGAACTATATCGTCAAAAGACTATTTTCGAAGTCTGAGGGCCAAAAATTTTGCACCCAGGGATTCCACACTTCTTGAAAAAGCTCCATAGAACAGTTATGGATTGCCGATAATTTTTCCATGGCCATGATGTTGTTGACCCTGTTTTTGAATGCTCTGTAGCTTAGAGCAGGCTCTTTCCAGGCCTTGGCTATCACCAATTTCGCTCCAGTCAAAATATGATAAACCAGTTGTTGCTTTTTCTTTGTAATATGGGGCATTGGAGCATTAAGTAGAGCTACCCATGGATCTCGAGCTATGTGTCTTCCGCACACTTTACTCACTGCTCTAAAAACTTTTACCCAAAACCCCCTGGCTACAGGGCAATCCCACCACATGTGTCTATAGGACCCCGGAGAGAGGCAACCCCGGGAGCAGTCACCCTGTGAGTCTGTGGCAAAATGCTTCAGTCTTTCTGGAACCAAGTACCATCTCATCATTAGCTTAATATTTGCTTCAATCGAAGATACAGATGCAGAGTGTCCATATGCAGCACTCCACATCCGTGCCCATTGTTTCTGGTCTCTCTCCTCCCCCAACTCCTCCTGCCACCTCTGAACATAGATAGGACTCGTCACAGCTCTGTCCAAGACTAAACTGTCATAAATCTCTGAAATTGCTCCACGGTCAGTTGGATTTCGGTTACACCGCCTCTCAAACATAGTTGGATCTCTTGTTTCCCGTCTAAATCCAATGATCGATCTGATAAAGTGCTTGACCTGTATGTATCTGAAAATTTCCCTTGGTGCCAATTGGAATTTATCTTTCATTTCCTGGAATGTAAGAAGCTCTGAATTCTCTAGGCAGTCTGATATTTTCAATATCCCTGCATCTTTCCAAGAGACAAAACTATGCGGTGATTCTAAACCCGGGAGGAACATCGGGTTGTTCCAGATCGATAAGAGAGGCAGAAAAGTTGATGCTAATCTGCTTGAAAACTTAACATTGTCCCAGATGGTAAGCGAATGCTTAATAATTGGGTTTTGTATCCATTTCCTAGTGTTAGGTGTAACCCATAATAAATTATCAACTGCTATTGGGGTACACATATCTTTTTCAATTGAGACCCATGTCGGTACATCTTTTACTGAGTGGTATGCGAGCATCTGTGCAATCCTAGCTGCTTGATAGTATTTGGTAAAGTTTGGGACCCCTAGTCCCCCTTCTCTCTTGGCTCTAAATAAGACTCCTTTGGAGATTCTAGGCCTACTGCCACCCCAAATAAAAGACAATACCTTGCTTTGCAAGACTTTCAGCTGACTTGAAGGTATCATAACTGGGAGGACTCTGGCAGCATAGAGGAACTTAGGGAGTAGCGACATCTTAACAGCTGCTATCCTGCCAAGCCATGATAAGTTAAAATCTTTCCACTGCATCAGTAGTGCATATAGCTTGCGAAATAAAGGTGTATAATTTGCAATGGATAAAGAGTCGTAAGAGCTGGTTAAGTTTACCCCTAGGTACTTAAGTGTCTTCTCTTCCCAGCAGAAATCATAAGCTGACTTGAGGGCTTCCCAATTGTCCCTAGTAATTGTTACGTTAAGGGATTTGGACTTAGCAGTATTAACTTGCAATCCGGATACAATTGCAAACCTATTCAAAATCTGCAGTAGATTGGGGAGAGATACTGATGGGTTAGTGAGGAATAATAATACGTCATCAGCAAACAAACATAGCTTATGACTTTTACCCTTAACCTCTAGGCCTGATACGTTGGGGGAGCCCCTAATCATATGAGCCAGTGGTTCCATTACCATGGCAAACAGGAGGGGAGACAATGGGCAGCCTTGTCTGGTTCCTCTTTCCAAGCTAAAAGATTCAGATTTGAATCCATTGTATTTTACATATGCCAGGGGAGACCTGTATAAGGTTTTCAAAACATTAATAAAAATTGGCCCAAATCTCCATCTTTCAAGCATAAAGAAAAGGTATTCCCATGAGACAGAGTCGAACGCCTTCCTAATATCAAGGGACAGGAGCATGGCCGGAGTCCGCGCCTCCTTTGCCATATACGTGAGCTGAGTGATTCGCCTTATGTTGTCCCCCGCCTGTCTACCAGGTATAAAGCCCACCTGGTCTTTGTCGATTAGTTCTGGGAGAGATTCAGACAACCTGTCAGCCAAAATTTTTGCTAACATTTTTACATCCAGATTTAATAAGGAGATAGGTCTAAAATTGGACCAGATTAGGTGGTCTGTATCTGGTTTGGGTAACATGCTAATTGACGCTGTTAATGATTCGCGAGAGAACCGGGTGCCTCTTCTAATATCGTTTAGCATTGCCATGAGTTTGGGAGCTAGAATTGTACTGAATGTCCTATAATAGGCGGCTGAAAAACCATCAGGACCCGGCCTTTTATTTGGTTTCAGATTAACTATCGCCCTTTGGACCTCTTCTAATCGGATTGCTTCCTCTAGCCTCTCTTTTAGATTATCCGGTAGTAAGGGTAACTTGATATCTTTAAAAAATTCTTCAAGATCCTCTGGTCTCGGTGGGGAGGGGTTGGAATAAAGTTTTTGCAGCTGTACTTTAAAAATGTTAACCACCTTATTCGGGTTGCTAGTTATCATACCTCTTTCATCTTTTAACCTGACTGGGGAGTAAATCTGTAGTGGTGTTTTTAATTTCCTGGCTAGAAGCGTACTTGGCTTATTGGCTTTGCAATAGTATTTATGTTTAAGCCAGCTTAAAGATTTCTCTGCTTTGCCCGCCAATGCCAGGTTTAGCTCTTGTGAGACCCTATGTAACCTACGTCGGGATTCTGGGGTCATGTTCTTTTTGGCCTCCTCTGCCACTTGCTGATATTCTGCTTCTAGTCTATTGATGCATTCTGCCCTTTCTCTTTTTTTTTTCGTTGCAATCTGTATAATTTTTCCTCTAATAGTAGGCTTATGAGCCTCCCAGCAAACTGTTGCTGTAGTCTCAGGGGTTTCATTCAAGGCAAAATATTCTGACAATGTCTCGGCCAGAGCAGTGACCGTGCCCTCATCAGAAAGTAACGAGGGGTTAAGAGACCAAGTAAATTCCAATGGCCTACTAATCAAGGAGTTTAGCTTAAGAAGCAGGCCGTCATGGTCTGACCATGAGATTGGGATGATTGCCACTGATCTCAGCAGTACCAAAGCATTATATGGCATAAAAATGTGATCAATCCTTGTGTATACTTTGTGAGGGTGAGAATAGTGCGTGAAATTCTGTGTTCCCGGGTGTGCCTCCCTCCAGCAGTCCGCCAACCCACAGGTTTCAATAATCTTTCGAAATGATCTAGCCGTATTGGTCACCGGGGCCGTTAGGATCGGACTTGTTCGGGATTGTCTGTCTATGTGAGGATTTAGTACCAAGTTAGAGTCCCCGCAAATTATTGTTGTACCATGCGCCATTTCTGTAATCTTTTTAAGAAACTTTGAGAGAAAATCTATTTGGTTAGTGTTTGGGGTGTAGTAGCTTGCCACTGTGATATCCACATCTTGTAGAGATCCAATTAATATCAGATATCTACCCTCTGGGTCTTTGATTTCTGTCTTACAATTAAATTGAGATCCTCTCCTAAACCCAATAAAAATTCCCTTTTGTTTAGTGTTGGCGCATGCTAAGAATATTTGTGGGTATGATGAATCAAAAAATTTTTGTTTGGAGCTATCTGAGAAGTGGGTCTCCTGTAAGCACAATATATCCGGGTGCAATGATCGGATTTTCCTAAATGCCAAGCTTCTTTTCTGAGGTGCGTTAAATCCCTGTACATTCAGTGAAAAGATAGTGACCATGGCTATTTAGTAGGGAAAGGAGGGGGATAAAAAAACAAAAAAAACAAAAGGGGGAAGGTGGGAAAGTGCTAATTCCAGGGGCCAAGATCTAACTTTATAAAGGGACGAACCTCGCCAGGCTCACTAGCCGACGAAGTTCCTCTCCTCTAGAATATCAACGTATATTATGACCCCCTCAATTTAATTTCCTAGTAACGGAAAGGGAGGGACGTCTAGTCCCTTTCTAACTTCTGCTCTTCGCTATCCGAGAGAGTATATCACAAGCTCGGATAGATGGGAATGCAACATGTGAGTGCCGCCGGGCGGACCGGCTGTTTGTAACATTATAATTAATGAGCGCTAATAAGTTCCTTTCACCCATCTTACAGAGATAGGAAGACAGGAAAAAGAAAAGCATGTGAGTTCTAAGCCTAGTATTATGCTATCCCCTCAGAACCTCAGGAAGGCCCCATCTCGACACCCCAAGAACAGGGAACCCAGGTGTGTCAAGAGGGATATCCCTCCAAGAGGGACCGAGGGGCCACACAATCCTTGCTTTATCAATGGAGAGCTGTTACGTTGCAAAAATGAATTTACGATTATAGATAACCATTTGATCTAAATATAAGCTAATTTCTTTTTTTATAACGGCGTGAAGAAACGCCGGTACCATAAGGGGTATTCAGTTCTGGGTTATAGTGAAAATATGTTCATCCAGCCCTAAAGGGAGGAGCCTAAATAACAACGCATATAAACTTGCCATAACAGCATATCAAACACTTATATCTATCTAACTGGTAAATGATTCTATTACACAGGTATATCCTGCCTCAGCACCAAGAAAGTCGAGAGACCTCCGGTACTGAAGGAGATATCTCACCGTGAAGTATAGTGGGATTATGTTTCCCCTGCTTATCCAGGAGGAACTCTTAATGTATGATAATGCATCTACTTCCACCTCTTGTTAAATAACTATAAT
Source organism: Gastrophryne carolinensis (assembly GCA_027917425.1). Lineage (NCBI taxonomy): Eukaryota > Metazoa > Chordata > Amphibia > Anura > Microhylidae > Gastrophryne > Gastrophryne carolinensis. Next base: position 20,440 of record JAQIHN010000033.1, read on the forward strand.
ACACTTATGGGTAACTGCTTAACCTTGGGGAACAGTAATCTCGTCATCGTAGAGGTAGAGAAAACCAAATATAATTGTTTTTCCCACCTGTCTCCCCGGTGAGGCCCTCTGAAGTGCAAAAAAAAAAAACAGATATTCAGTAAAAGCCTAATAAGCTAGCTATATGAAACCTATAAACTCCCTGAGCTTGTTGCCCCAGAGGCCGGAGAACCCCCGATAACATAAGCGTTATCCTGCAATATCGGGGTTATGATCCCCCCACTCACCCAGTGGGAGCCCAAATAACATAAAACAGTATTAACTACAGTAACTTATATAAACTTATTAACTCATTGCCATGGAGGCGGGGAATGCCCAGGTATTAAGACCTAGGCCTCCTCGCCTCCTGAGGAGGAGCTTCCCATTCACATATATAAACATTCCATAACAACATATTTGGAAAAAAAAAATACTTTCACTTAATAACCAGAAGAAAACAGTGAAAAAGACTCTTTATGAATCTCTATACTTCCCTCTGTTTAAGCAAATAGCCGATTTATAAGTCCCCTCTCTGATCTTCTTATGTAACTCTAGACCTGTGCGGAGACTGGCGACCACTTGATCTCGCTCTGTGCCTTGGTCTCTTCCCCGCACGTTGAACCTTGAGAGATTCGTCATTAGATCTGGGTGACTTGTGAGATGTAATCTGCATTTCAGTTCTGTAAAGACCTGCCGTCAATAGGTGGCGTTGTAATTCTTCTGTCGATGTCGCGGAGTAGGTATCCCCTCTGTAGGTGAAATAAACACGAAAGGGGAATCCCCATTTATAGGAGACTTTTTGATCTTGTAACATTTTCAGTAATGGTCTCATCTCCCTTCTCCTGGCCAACGTGATTGCGGAAAGGTCGGCAAATACTTGAAATTTATGTCCCTGAAATGTCAGGTTAGCAGAATCTCTGGCAGCTTTTAATACTTGCTCCTTGGTTGTATAGAAATGAAACTTTGCCAAGATATCTCTAGGTGGTTCTTCTGGGGGTCTTCGGGGGCCCAGTGTTCTGTGGACACGGTCCATTTCAAAACGCTCGATAGGGATCCCAGGGAACAGTTCCTGACATAACGCCATTACAACTGATTGCACATCCTCCATGTGCTCAGGTAATCCTCTAAAGCGCAAGTTATCTCTCCTATATCTGTTATCCATATCTTCTAATTTAGCATGCAGTGCATAGTTATCTTTCTTTAACATTTCCAGCTCACCAGCCTGTGCTTCCTGAGTAGTTATTACATCCCCTAATCTTCCTTCTAGGGCCCCCAAGCTCCGGGTTACCTTTTCCAGCTCAGTGGATACGTGGTCTTTAATTTTATTTGTATTGTTAGAGAGAGCTTTTTGTAGCATGGCATCAAATTGCTCCATTAATGTAATATTCAGTGTTAGCTGTTCTGTTTGGCTTAGCTGTGAGGGAGGGAGCTCAGCTGCACTCGTTAGGAAGGACTGCTCACTGAGGCCTGCTGCCATCTTGAATTGCTGAGTCATGCTGACAGAACAATGAAATGCTCTCCTCTCCTTCACCTGTGCCTCTAAACGGGGCAGACTTCTCCCCTCAGTCTCTCCACTCGCTCTCCTCACCGCCTGTCAGCTGTTTGCTACTCCGCTCGTCCTCTGCACGCCGCAATCCGCCCGGCGGGCACAGAGCCAATTCAGCAGGCTGCCATTCGGCTCACGTGCGAATGTGCACTCTCCGACCCTGCTGCTTTCTGACTACGTCTCCTCCTCTGCTCCTGTGTAGAGATGAGCAAACTTTTGAAAAATTCAATTCGACTGATTCGCCGAATTTTCCGACAAAAATCGTTTTCGACCCAAATTTATTCGCGACGAATCGCTATTAAAAACGGCTATTTCTGAGCCTCCTAGAGCCTCAATAGGGTTGTAAACCATTCTGCCTTGCTGTAACACGCACAGGATGCGTGCTGGGTTAGTTAAATAATACTTTGAATAAATATCACATGCAGATCAGAGGCATCGCTAATAGAATCACAGAGCGGCACAATTACAGAGAGTTGAAGTGGCATCACTATGAGGGGCAGGAGCCCAAACATTGCTTTAAAGAGACACTGGAGTTGGCAGCAGCAGGAGCCCAAAAATTGGATGAATCACACCCTGGAGTTGCAAGCAGCAGCAGGAGCCCAAACATTGGCTGAAAGAGACACTGGAGTTGGCAGCAGCAGGAGCCCAAAAATTGACTGACACACCCTGGAGTTTCAAGCAGCAGCAGCAGCAGGGGCCCAAACATAGCTTGAAAGAGACACTGGAGTTGGCTGCAGGAGCCCAAAGATTGGATGAATCACACCCTGCAGTTGCAAGCAGCAGCAGCAGGAGCCCAAATATTACTTTAAAGAGACACTGGATTTGGCAGCAGGAGCCCAAAATTGGATGAATCACACCCTGGAGTTGGCAGCAGCAGCAACAGGAGCCCAAACATTACTTTAAAGAGACACTGGAGTTGGCTTCAGGAGCCCAAGAATTGGATGAATCACACCCTGGAGTTGGCAGCAGCAGCAGCAGGAGCCCAAATATTACTTTAAAGAGACACTGGAGTTGGCTTGAGGAGCCCGAAAATTGGATGAATCACACCCTGGAGTTGGCAGCAGCAGCAGCAGGAGCCCAAACATTACTTTAAAGAGACACTGGGGTTGGCTTCAGGAGCCCAAAAATTGGATGAATCACACCCTGGAGTTGGCAGCAGCAGCAGCAGCAGGAGCCCAAATATTACTTTAAAGAGACACTGGAGTTGGCTTCAGGAGCCCAAAAATTGGATGAATCACACCCTGGAGTTGGCAGCAGCAGGAGCCCAAATATTACTTTAAAGAGACACTGGAGTTGGCTTCAGGAGCCCAAAAATTGGACGAATCACACCCTGGAGTTGGCAGCAGCAGCAGCAGGAGCCCAAACATTACTTTAAAGAGACACTGGGGTTGGCTTCAGGAGCCTAAAAATTGGATGAATCACACCCTGGAGTTGGCAGCAGCAGCAGCAGGAGCCCAAACATTACTTTAAAGAGACACTGGGGTTGGCTTCAGGAGCCCAAAAATTGGATGAATCACACCCTGGAGTTGGCAGCGGCAGCAGCAGCAGCAGCAGCAGCAGCAGCAGCAGCAGCAGCCCAAACATTACTTTAAAGAGACACTGGGGTTGGCTTCAGGAGCCCAAAAATTGGATGAATCACACCCTGGAGTTGGCAGCAGCAGCAGCAGGAGCCCAAATATTACTTTAAAGATACACTGGAGTTGGCTTCAGGAGCCCAAAAATTGGATGATTCACACCCTGGAGTTGGCAGCAGCAGCAGCAGGAGCCCAAACATTACTTTAAAGAGACACTGGGGTTGGCTTCAGGAGCCCAAAAATTGGATGAATCACACCCTGTGGAGAGTCATGTGGAGAAAAAGTAGCTTAGTTAGTAATATCTACATAAAATTATGAATAAAAAAATTCAAAAGTATTGCTAAAGTGAAGTTTTGTTTGAGGGTGTGTTTCCACCTTTTAATTAAATCAGAAACAACAAGGTATCATTGCCTCTGACTAATTAGCCCTCAAAAATTCTTGGAATTTTTAATCTGGAATCATGTCTGATCCGTCTTATCCGAAGAATATGAATAAAAAGTAAGAGTAACGTAAAGGATTTTTTATCAATACTTACTTGTGGTCCGATGCGGAGGAATGTCTGTAACTGGAGAGCAGCGCCTTAAATCTGTTTTGCACGATCCATCTTTCTTTAGTGTTGGTCTGACCCCGTCATCTATCTACTGGAATACATCAGGCATTGTTGGGAGGAAAGCTTGGCTGATCCATGCGCCATTCATTTCCACGCAGGGCAGTCTCTGAAAAAAAAAAAGTATGTATAAACCAGGGGCTTTTTCATATAAAAACAAATGGTTATTTTTTCTATTAAACCATATGTTCCACAGCTTTACCAGTCATTGTGTCAGCCAATGAAGCAACTTTGTCTGGAAGTGCTGCAAAAGCAGTCCACTGCATCACAAGTGGCATCTGACACCCCCAGTCAACTGTCTGTTGTCTGTTGTTATGCTTTGGGTTCAGCTCCACTATCCATTGATGAAGATCTGATAATCATAAAATTCAGCAGCTACTGCCCAACCAAGAAGTGGAGGAGACACTCGCCTCTTCTTCCACTAGCCGGCAATTAGTGATGAGAAGAGTGTCGTGGGAGGAGGTGTTGCAAGCCGAGGTAGTGGAAGAGGGTCCCTGGAGTCTGTGGTGGTGGTGGCAGCAGCAGCAGTGAATTATTGGGGACTGTTGATAGGAAAAATCAGCTACTCAGCGATGTGTCAGTTTTTCATGTTGCATCCACAATCCTGTGGAGAAAAAGTAGGTTAGTTAGTATATATACATAAAATTATGAATAGACAAATGCAATAGTATTGCCAACGTGAAGTTTTGTTTGAGGGTGTGTTTCCACCTTGTAATTAAATCAGAAACAACTAGCTATCATTTGCCTCTGAATAATTAGCCCTCAAAAATTCTTGGAATTTTTAATCTTGATGTCTGAGGGATTTCTCCTCTCAGACAGCGTCACCATAAGTCCAGCCTGCTGCATTACCCAGTGGTGGACCTTTCAGAGAACTGATGGCTTGTGCCGAGCCGAGGTGGAGAGTCCCATGGCATGGTTGTTGAACAGAAGGTGGGCCAGTCCTTTAGCCTGTCAGTGTGTACCAAAGTGCACAGTGTTGTCTACGTCTGGAGCTGTAACTATGGACTCATGGTGGACAATATATATCCTTTTAGGCCCCCTTGGTGATTGTGGTTTCACGCTGTTCTTCACATGGTTTTCCTTGACCAACAGAGTCACACATGGGAGGAACTACTAAAAATGAGAACTCAATCCATGAAAGCATTGCTTAATCCACGAAAACTGCAAATTTGGACCCATGGTGACTGACACTTGGAAGAACATCTTGTTTGCGCTGCGACAAGGAAGCCAGAGTCATGCGTCCTGACATGGCACACGTGTTCAGTCTAGTTCTGAAGTCTTGCCCCCATCTGAAAGACATCCGAACAACAGGAAAGAAAGTTAGCATGCACTTCTGGCACTCCTACACCACCAAGCACAACCTTATGGAGCCTCAGCGTCACAACGGTGTACCCCAACATAGTGTGATTTGCGATGTTTCCACCCGTTGGAATTCCACCCTCCATATGCAGGATCCACTATAGCAGTGGTCCCCAACCCTGTCCTCAAGGCCCACCAACAGGCCAGGTTTTGCAGATCTCCACAAAGATGCACAGGTGGAGTAATTAGTGCAGCTGCAGAGCAATGGAGCTGGCTATTTGGAGATCCAAAAAACATGACATGTTGGTGGGCCTTGAGGACAGGGTTGAGGACCACTGCACTATAGGAACAGAGAAAAGCCATCACGGATTTCTGGATGATCCAAACGGATAGGGGGACACCCCTGTGTAAATTCAATGTAAACCATTGGCAGCTCATACGTGACACCGACCGTTTGCTCAGGCCCTTTGAGGAAGCTACTTTATTAGTCAGTTGCCAGGACTATGAGATGAACGATGAGATTCCACTGCTTCATTTACTACAACACATGTTGGAAAGCATGGCTGGTCAGGGCACTGGAGACATGGCACATACATTTCACAGCCACATGAAGCCTGTGGGGGCTGAAGTGGAGGAGGAGGAGGGGGTGGGGCACAGCAAACCACAGTTTAGGTTTCACAAAATGACCATTTTATCTAGTCATCTGACAGGAGAGGAGGAGCAGGAGCAGCCACAGGAGCTAGAGGGTTGTGAGGAAGGCGAGACAGAGGACCCAGACACACCGTGGAAGTTTACAGTGGAGATGGAGACAGGTAGTCCCTCCAAGTCACTTGCACAAATGGCACGATGCATGCTCACATGCTTGCGTACTAGTGAGTGCAGAATTGTCTCCATTTGTCAGCGGGAAGACTTCTGGCTCTCCAACTTATTGGACCCTCGCTTCCGGCACAAAATGGGGGCATTTTTTACGCCCACTGAGAGGGAGGAAAAACTGACCTACTACAGAGACATCCCACGTAGTCAGTTGGGCGATGTCTATCTGTGCCATGGCCCATACTCCCGCAGGTCTGACTCGGGGGGACCTCTGCGATCACCTTCCACTGCCATGGCTGCTGGGGGGGTGGAAGGAGCAGCAGCAGCAGCAGCTCCATCAGCAGCAGCCTCAGTCTTCAGTCGCTAGTGAGTAGCTTTCTACACCCGCATAGTGAGTCTACTTATGAGCAGCAGGAAGACCTGGAGCTGGACCTCAAACAGCAGGTCATGTCATACCTTGACATGACCATGCCAACACACCTTCAGGATCCACTGGATTTGCTGGGAAGCCAAACTTGACTTGTGTCCGCAACTAGCAGAGTTTGCCCTGGAAAAGCTGTACTGGCCGGACAGTAGTTGATTTAGATGGCAACTGGGCTGCTCTATATAATGCTGCAAAATGGCAAATTTACCTCACAATATAAGCTATTGCCCCTCAGATTTACACAGGGCCTGCTCCATATAATGGTGCAAAACCATGAATTTACCTCATACTATAAACTATTGCCCCTCAGATTTACACAGGGGCTGCTCTATATTATGCTGCAAAATGGCAAATTTACCTCACAATATAAGCTATTGCCCCTCAGATTTACACAGGGGCTGCTCTATATAACGAAGCAAAATGGCAAATTTACCTCACTATATAAGCTATTGCCTCTCAGATTTACACAGGGGCTGCTCTATATTATGCTGCAAAATGGCAAATTTACCTCACAATATAAGCTATTGCCCCTCAGATTTACACAGGGCCTGCTCTATATAACGAAGCAAAATGGCAAATTTACCTCACTATATAAGCTATTGCCCCTCAGATTTACACAGGGTCTGCTCTATATTATGCTGCAAAATGGCAAATTTACCTCACAATATAAGCTATTACAGCTCTATATAAATAAAAATAAATAAATAAAAAAAGGGCCTGTAGAAGCTTATTTAGTATAACAGATAGGGTGACATGTGCTGGTTTGGGATGCCCATATGGGCTAGTGTTTTGGCAGCAGTACACAAACCAATGCAAAATGCAATAGCTTAATAAAGCTGATGCTGATCAACGCTTATTTAGTATAACAGATGGGGTGCAACATGCAGGTTTGGGATGCCCTGCGGCCTGGTGTATTTAAAGCAGACCAAAACCAATTCAAAATGCAATAACTTAATAAAGCTGAGGCTGTAGATGCTTATTTAGTATAAACAGGAAGGGTGCAAGGTGCAGCTTTGGGGTGCCCTGCGGCCTGGTTAAATGAAAGCAGTCAAAAAGGAAGTGCAAACTGAAGTAGCTTAATGAAGCTGATGCTGATCAACGCTTATGTTGTATACCAGATAGGGTGCAAGGTGCAGCTTTGGGGTGCCCTGCGGCCTGGTTTATTAAAAGCAGTCAAAAACAAGTGCAAACTGAAGTAGCTTAATAAAGCAGCTGATGCTGATCAACGCTTATGTTGTATAACAGATAGGGTTAAAATAGCATGTGCCTTGGGATGTCCATGTGGCCTGGTATATTTCAAGCTGAACAAAAAGTAACAATAATCCAAGTATGAGAAATGCTTTAGCTTAACATATAGGGTTAATCAGCATGTGCCTTGGGATGCCCGTGTGGCCTGGTATATTTCAAGCTGAACAAAAAGTAACAATAATCCAAGTATGAGAAATAATTTTGACCTTCTTTACAGTGCCAAACTTTGAAAAAAAAACCTTAATTTCATGCTGATCAATCCAAAGGTCAATGCCCCTAACAAAAATAGTGTTCGGCATAAGTTTTCCTTACATGGTTGGGGTAGGTTATCTTACAAATTGGGATACCCCAGGCAGCAGTGTCATTGAAAGAGACAGATTGTAATGCAGGCCATACGCAAGCAGAGAAACTCAGGCTGCAACAGGCCTATTTAGTTTACATGGTTGGGGTAGGTTATCTTACAAATTGGGATACCCCACTGTATATGAAACCGAATATAAATGCACACCCAAAAGTGGACAATCAGCCTCCAAGAGGCCTGCTTAGTTTAAATAAGAGAGCTGCTTAGTGTAAATAAGAGGCCTGCTTAGTTTAAATAAGAGAGCTGCTTAGTGTAAATAAGAGAGGTAGGTTATGTTATGTTACAGAATGGGATGCCCCCACAGCAGACCTGAGATCAGTATATATGCACAGCAACAGTGGATAAGCAGGCTCCAACAGGCCAAATTACTTTAAATAAGTGTGCAGCTTAGAGTAAATACAGAGGCTAATGGGATGTTACAGAATGGGATGCCTCAAAGCTGACTTGAGATCAGTATATATGCACACAGCAACAGTGTCTAAGCAGGCTCATACAGCCCAAATTACTTTAAATAACTGTGCAGCTTACAGTAAATGCAGAGGCTAATGGTATGTTACAGAATGGGATGCCCCAAGCAGACTTGAGATCAGTATATATGCACACAGCAGCAGTGTGTTAGCAGGCTCATACAGGCCAAATTTCTTTAAATAACTGTGCAGCTTACAGTAAATGCAGAGGCTAATGGTATGTTACAGAATGGGATGCCCCAAAGCTGACTTGAGATCAGTATATATGCACACAGCAGCAGTGTGTAAGCAGCCTCATACAGGCCAAATTTCTTTAAATAACTGTGCAGCTTACAGTAAATGCAGAGGCTAATGGTATGTTACAGAATGGGATGCCCCAAAGCTGACTTGAGATCAGTATATATGCACACAGCAGCAGTGTGTTAGCAGGCTCATACAGGCGAAATTTCTTTAAATAACTGTGCAGCTAGTAGAAATCCATCACGTGTATTTTATGCATAACTGTATGCACAAATGTTATAACCACTGTTTTCTCCTTACAGGAATATCCGGAGGGTTAATTTAGCATTGTCACTTTCTTTATAGGCCAGTAGTCTGTAGCTTACAGTGTGCTTGGTATATAACTGGTGGGGGGAAGCACCAACCCTTCCATCTGACGAGTAATATAAACACCAAATAGCATTTGGAGGCAATAGAGACATCCAGAGAAGGGAATTGACCACTACTGACACCTAGTGGATAAAAAGTAAATATATTACTTATCAAAAGTAAACTCAACTCTGTACCACCACTGCCACCTGGTGGCCACAGGTAAAAATACCAAGAACTGTACGATCCCAACACTATAGGTAGAAATCAATACATCCTCAAAAAAAAAAAAAAATTACAATCGCGTTGCAGCCTTCGGGTACAAGACCCAAATCCCAACCTAAAACCTGACTCAAATAAATCATGAGCCAGAGAACAACTAGAGGCATGGACAGGTACATAGAAAAACTTACACCTACAGCTCACAGCAAATCCAAATCTAAATCAAAACATAACTCTCAGGCGGATCCCAGACAGAATACTACTCCACCATCCTCACCGCCCTCGCCTGAGCTTAATATCTCCCCTCAACGGGACTTACAGGGTCCACGCACAGGTGAGAAAGACCAATCTATAGCACAAGAGGTTATGGACACTTTGATACCTTACTTTGATAAAAAATTTGGGGACTTACACCACACTCTTGCGGGGGCCATGGAACAAATCAACTCCCATACACAACAAATAATAGAACTCCAACAAAGGGTCAGTGACCTGGAGGACTGCAATGCGACATACAGTGAGAAAATTAAAAAACAAGAAAAACTCCTGACCACCCTATGTGAAAAACAGGAGGACTTAGAAAACAGAAGCCGCAGATCAAATCTCAGATTTGTGGGCATACCAGAAAGCTATAAAGGCCAAGGGCTAAAATCCTTCCTTACAGGTGATCTAATGACAGCGTTGCAGTTACCTGCATGTGATCCTAGGAAAATAGAAAGAGCACACAGGTTGGGACCGGAAAGACAATCTGAAAGCAATAGACCTAGAGCGACTATAGCTAAGTACCTGCACTTCGAGGACAAAGAGGAAATTTTATGAGCTTATCGTAAACAAAAAGAGGTGGTGGTGGCGGGGAATAGAATCCTGGTATTTCAGGATTTCTCCGTAACCGTGACCCAAAAACGCAAAGAGTTCTCCCCCATTTGCCAACACCTTGTACAACAAGGAATCAGATTTGCCCTGCTATACCCTGCAAAATTAAGAGTCGCGGTTTCTGGAGAAATCAAAACATATGATGATGTCAAAAAGGCTAAATTGGACCTGTTGCCACCAAACACTGGGTGAAATGAACTTGCCCGCTATGGGCATAAAGTCATATTATCCAATAATTGTTCGTGATCCCAGAATGCAATATGCAGAATCAAAAGGATTATGGGAATGACCCTTCACAGGGCAAAAGTTTAAAAAAGTTTAAAAGGTTACAAAAAGGTTTATTGAATGGCGAGATCCAATACAAGACACAGTTGTTGTCCTTATACGGGGCAAAAAGTTTGAAAGAGTTTAAATTGTTAATGAATAGTTTATGGAGAGGCAGAAGCCATTATAGGACAAAGTTAATAACGATCGGCGCAAATATGTATGGTGTTAACACTGTATTTCTAGCTGTCTTTTCTAGGGTGAATGGTGATGGTTTTCAGGACGTTGAAGTTTGCTGCGCGCGCTGCTCAAGGTGGGGGCCACGATCCTTGAATCTCGTAGACAGGGTAAGCACTCAGAAGACAAAAGACACAGACTATGGGACACGCCTCACTCAAATTACCAATATGCATAACACATGGCAACCGATAGAGTGATGACAGACACTATAGTGAAAGATACACTTAGAGTGGTATCCTGGAATGTAGGGGGCCTAAATCACCCCATCAAACGTAGGAAGGCTCTGACATCAATTCACCGCCTTAACCCAGACATTGTTGGGTTACAGGAAACTCATTGGAAAACTGGGGAAAAGGGGAGTCTCAAAGCCAGTTGGATAGGGGAAGAAATTGCCACCACTTACACAAAAAAAAAAAGAGGGGTCGCCATACTAATCGGCAAGCACCTGCGATACAATATAACGGAAAAGCATATTGACCCCGAAAGTAGATATATAATTCTGAAAATCAACATAGCAGGACAGAACTTCACCCTAGCCAACATTTATGCACCTAATGGTCCTAATGCAGATTTCTACACGGAACTTACACAAAAGTTACTAGCAATACAGGCACAGAACCTAATCATAATAGGGGATTTTAACGCTGCCATGGACCCCAAGATGGACAGACAGGGATCGCAAACTACACAACCCATGGGAACCCCTCTTAAATTCCTATTACAGAATACGGCGTTGGTTGATCCGTGGAGGCTCCTGTATCCCACAGCCAGGGAATACACGTGCTACTCAGTAGCACACAAAACATTATCGAGAATTGACTATACCCTAATAGATGAACAATTAATGGGGGGGGTTGCGGATGCCTCCATCGGGCCAATCACAATGTCGGACCATGCACCTCTCTCACTGACAATTAAATTGGAATCAACACAGACCCGCTCTAGAATCTGGAGATTTCCAAATTATTTATACACATCCCCGAAATTTAAAGAATACCTGACGAAAAGCTGGGGAGACTTCTTAGATGACAATATTCAGCATATGAATAACCCAACACTACTATGGGAAACAGCAAAAGCAGTATTGAGAGGACAGATTATAGCATACACTGCTAAACAACGGAGGGAAGCGAAGGCGAAACACACACTTCTTTACAACGCACTCACCAAAGCCTATAAAACTTACATAGAACACAACACACCAGAAAACAAAAAATGTTGGTTGGAGGCTTCCCTAATATTAGATACATACTTGGGCGCGGAAGCCAAAAACAGAATACAATTTCAGAACGCCAAATATTTTAGGTTCGGCAATAAGGCTGGGTCACTATTAGCCAATATGGTAAAAACAAGGGGACACAAGAGAACCATAAATGTTATAAAGGACACAACCACAGGCCTCAGAACACATGACTCTAAAAGCATAGCAAATGAATTTGAAGGATACTTTAGAGCATTATACTCGCCCACTACAACAAATCATGTCACCACACAAGATATACTTGACAGGGCCAAGCTCCCACGACTTACAACTGAACAGAGGGGCATGCTGGAAGCTGACATAACGGATCAGGAAATAGAAAACACAATCAAAAATCTCAAAAACCAAAAATCTCCGGGCCCAGATGGCTACACAACAGAATTTTACAAACTACTGAACCCAGCAATAATACCCATACTTCGAGAAGTATTTCACAGCATCACACACCACGGGACCCCAATGTCTCGATTCACCGAATCTTATACGATTCTGCTGCCAAAACCAGACAGGGATCCAGAATTAGCCCAATCTTATAGACCGATATCGTTATTGAACACAGACTATAAAATTTTATCTAAAATATTGGCGGACCGGCTTCAATGTATTCTCCCGGGGCTGCTCACCAAACACCAACTGGGCTTTGTCAGGGGCAAACACATTTCAATAGGAATACGTACGGCAATAGCAGCAATCATTGCCAATGATAAATCTAAAAACCTACTCCTCAGTCTGGATGCTGAAAAGGCATTTGATAAAATTGCATGGCCATGGCTTAATGCTGTGCTAGCGGAAAGAGCCTTCGGTAATACATTCAAATCCTTAATACAATATATATACAAAACACCAACTTGTCAGTTGTTGGTCAATGGACTACTCACAGACAGCATCCAACTGGGGAGAGGAGTCAGGCAAGGCTGCCCCCTGTCACCACTATTATTCAATCTAGCCATTGACCCGCTTTTTAGATTATTGGAAGGGGAGATCGCCTTTCAGGGAATAAAAATAGGCAAAGAAGTAATAAAAATAACAGCTTTTGCAGATGATGTTCTATTATATATAGCGAACCCCCAAGCCACTCTCCCACGGATATTCGAAATCATAACTCAATTTGGTACTATCTCGGGCTACTCAATTAACTTGGAAAAGTCGGCAGCCTTGTACCTTGGTAATTGTACAAAGCCGGCACGGGGAGAGAACTTCCCTTTCAAATGGAACAAGCAGCATGTAAAATATCTGGGTGTTCTATTGCCTAAAAACCAACACTTACTTTATGACATTAATATTAAACCTGTCATAAGAGAAATCCAAAAAAATTTACAAACCTGGGCTAGCCTGACCCTCTCATACCTGGGGCGAATCCATTTAATAAAGATGGTAGCGTTCCCGAAGCTGTTGTTCTACTTACAAACGCTCCCTATACTCCTAAAGAACAAGGAAATTATAGAATTACATAAAAAATTTAGAGAATTCATTTGGGGTAAGAAAAGAGCAACAATAAGCAGAAGGGTGCTGCAGCAGCCACGGGAAAATGCTGGAGTAAATCTTCCGGATCCCTTTAATTATAATACAGCGGCCCTGCTTGGAGTGCTGAGAGACTGGATCAAGAACACGCATATACATACAAATCCACAGTTAGATCAGAATATGATATTAAACTAACTTACTTGATTCATATGCCAAAAACAGAGCTACCAGAACAAGTCACCCTAAACCCGCTATTGATGTCCATCTGGGGTCTTTGGCAAAAATTGAGGAAAAAATACAAATTAAACCCTCACTCATCAGTACTATTACCCATTACGGGCAACCTAGACTTCTTGAATGGGAGCCATGCACGCCCATTCACAGAATGGGAAAAAGCAGGACATATATTGGCCAGCTATTGAAGCGAAATGACAAAAGAATACTTACATTACAAGAAGTCAAGGAAAAATTTCCATTCACGTCCCCACATACTTTTGCGTACTTTCAACTGTCTTCATATGTCAAAAAAACAATTAAAAAATGTTCTGCTCAGGAATGGGAAAACGAGCTAGACACACTGCTGAACATGACACCACCAACCAGTAAAGCTATAACAACACACTATAAATTCTTGAGGCATACTCTTCATTATGAGGAACTAAGTACAGGCATGACCAGGTGGTGCACTCACTTTCCGGAGTTGGATGTTGCCGAACTGCTCAAAATGTACAATTACTCCTGGACAACTCTGCAAGCCTCTTCTTATAGAGAAATGCTGCTTAGGTTGTACCATTACAATTATGTATCACCGGTTCGATCAGTACAGATGAAATTATCTGACTCCGACCACTGCAAAAAGTGTGGGAAGGAGGGAGCAGATTTATACCACTGTATGTGGGAGTGTTCGGTGATTAATCAATTTTGGAGGAAAGTGCACAGATACATGATCACAAAGTTGACTAGTTATTTACCCCTTACTCCAAAGTGGGCAATATTCGGCTCCATAGACACTGACACTCAAAGAACAGACAGAGGAACCAAAAAATTAATTCTACTGATAGCCACAGTAGCAAAAAAAGTTATTCTTCAAGGATGGATAGGGAGCGACCCACCCTCTTTCCAACACTTTATGGAAAAATTGCAACAGCTCTTTAAATTTGAATGGGCTGAGGCAACAACAGACAAAGAAAAGAAGACACCCCAATTCTTCAATACATGGGAAAGCTTTATTGACACTTTAAATGCAGAAACCAAACAAAAATTGTATCAGACATTCCGAGACACCACTTGGTATTTGACAAGAATGGTGGAGGGGGAGGATCCAATTGACCTTGGGAGAGAAGATGTGCGCGGGATGCGGCGGCCCCCACCTTGAGCGGCAGAAGCATAGGTAAATGAAGTTTTATGTTAAACATTGGTGACTCGAATTAAATGTTTTAAACTTAGACAATTAAATCTGATGTATAAAGTTATAGAAAAAATGACACCGGTTCTTATGTAATGTCATATCTGTACCTCTTTTATTATACTGTAACCTCTTGAAAAAATCAAACATCAAACACCTGCTCTTATGCAATGTAATGTCTGTACCTTTTTCACTATGCTGTAACCTCTTGAGAAAATCAAACAATGTATCTCACATGTTGGAAAAATGTTGAAAACTCAAATAAACAGAATTTGAAAAAAAAAAATAACTGTGCAGCTTACAGTAAATGCAGAGGCTAATGGTATGTTACAGAATGGGATGCCCCAAAGCTGACTTGAGACCAGTATATATGCACACAGCAGCAGTGTGTAAGCAGGCTCATACAGGCCAAATTTCTTTAAATAACTGTGCAGCTTACAGTAAATGCAGAGGCTAATGGTATGTTACAGAATGGGATGCCCCAAAGCTGACTTGAGATCAGTATATATGCACACAGCAGCAGTGTGTAAGCAGGCTCATACAGGCCAAATTTCTTTAAATAACTGTGCAGCTTACAGTAAATGCAGAGGCTAATGGTATGTTACAGAATGGGATGCCCCAACAGGAGTGCACCTGGCAGCAGTAATACTATGCACAGCAAAAGTGTCTTTATCAGGGCAAATTTCTATTAGAATAAGTGCAAATGGCTATGGTATTAAATAGAGGCTTGTGTAGTCAGAGAATGGGATGCCCCAAGAGCCAGGAGTGCACCTGTGAGCAGTAATACTATGCACAGCAAGTGTGTTTATCAGGCCAAATTTCTATTAGAATAAGTGCAAATTGTTATGGTATTAAATAGAGGCTGCTGTAGTCACAGAATGGGATGCCCCAAAAACCAGAGAGCACCTGGCAGCAGTAAGACTATGCACAGCAAAAGTGTCTTTATCAGGCCTAATTTCTATTAGAATAAGTGCAAATGGTTATGGTATTAAATAGAGGCTGGTGTAGTCACAGAATGGGATGCCCCAAAAAACAGAGAGCACCTGGCAGCAGTGAGACTATGCACAGCAAAAGTGTCTTTATCAGGCCTAATTTCTATTAGAATAAGTGCAAAGGGTTATAGTAAATAGAGGCTGGTGTAGTCACAGAATGGGATGCCCCAACCAGAGTGCACCTGGGAGCAGTACTATGCACAGCAAAAGTGTCTTTATCAGGCCAAATGACTTTTAAAATAAGTGCAAAGGGTTATAGTAAATAGCGGCTGGTGTAGTCACAGAACGGGATGCCACAACAGCAGTGGACCTGGGAGCAGTAGTACTATGCAAAGCAAAAGTGTCTTTATCAGGCCAAATGACTTTTAGAATAAGTGCAAAGGGTTATAGTAAATAGAGGCTGGTGTAGTCACAGAATGGGATGCCTCACAGCAGACTTGAGATCAGTTCAGTATATATGCACAGTAAGTGTATAAGCAGCCTGAAAATGCTAACAAAGCCAGTCAGCCAGCCAGTAACACTCAGGCTGGATGAAAAAAAAAATCTCCCTGTGACTGCCTCCGATTTTTCCTAACTTTCCCAGTTTTTCGCTGACTTTCTGTCTGTCTCCTGCCTGTCTCCTGCCTGTCTCCTGCCTGTCTCCAGCCTGTCCCTGTCTGTCTAACTGTCTCTCTCCCTGCCTACAGCAGCGTCCTGTCTCTCACGAATGCAATAGAGAAATGAGGAAAAGCAAGATGGCCGCCGGCCTTAAATAGCGCTGTGACGTCACCGGGCTTGCTGGCTGCTGATAGGCTGCATGTGACTGTCCCAGCTTGCACTGGCGCGGGGTTGATGTCTGGACATGTCCCGTCCGCCATCTTAGAATGCCTGTAATGTAAATGAATGGATGTTAAAGGAAAACTTCGAGCGTTCGAATCGCGGGGAAATTCGGATTCGATCCGAATCGAATTTTTCATGAAATTCGGATCGAATCCGGGTTCGTCCGGATCGATTCGCTCATCCCTACTCCTGTGTATGACCCGGCTGCTTCCTGACTACGTCTCATCCACTGCTCCTGTGTATGACTCGGCTGCTTCCTGACTACATCTCATCTGCTGCTCCTGTGTATGACCCGGCTGCTTCCTGACTATGTCTCATCCGCTGCTCCTGTGTATGACCCGGCTGCTTCCTGACTACATCTCATCCTCTGCTCCTGTGTATGACCCGGCTGCTTCCTGACTACATCTCATCCGCTGCTCCTGTGTATGACCCTTCTGCTGCTCCTGTGTATGACCCGGGTGCTTTCTGACTATGTCTCATCCGCTGCTCCTGTGTACGACCCGGCTGATTCCTGACTACATCTCATCTGCTGCTCCTGTGTATGACCCGGGTGCTTTCTGACTACGTCTCATCCGCTGCTCCTGTGTATGACCCGGCTGCTTCCTCACTACGTCTCATCCGCTGCTCCTGTGTATGACTCGGCTGCTTCCTGACTATGTCTCATCTGCTGCTCCTGTGTATGACCCGGCAGCTTCCTGACTATGTCTCATCTGCTGCTCCTGTGTATGACCCAGCTGCTTCCTGACTACATCTCATCTACTGCTCCTGTGTATGACCTGCATACTGTGCTGTGTTATCAGCAAGTTCTTGGACCTCCTTACCCGTTCCTGTGGGTTTTATTCCTTTCTCTGGATCGTACCTTGGTTTGACCCGGCTCGCTCCCTGGACCTGCTTGGACGGCTTATTTGGATTGACTTGGATTGTTTAATGGACTCTGCCTTTCTGCTGCCAGCCCCTGACCTGGATTGTTTAATGGACTCTGCCTCTCTGCTGCCAGCCCCTGACCTAGACTGTTTAATAGACTCTGCCTCTCTGCTGCCAGCCCCTGACCTGGATTGCTTTATTGACTCCGCCTCTCTGTTGCCAGCCCCTGACCTGGATTGTTTAATAGACTCTGCCTCTCTGTTGCCAGCCCCTGACCTGGATTGCTTAATAGACTCTGCCTCTCTGCTGCCAGCCCCTGACCTGGATTGCTTAATAGACTCTGCCTCTCTGCTGCCAGCCCCTGACCTGGATTGCTTAATAGACTCTGCCTCTCTGTTGCCAGCCCCTGACCTGGATTGCTTAATAGACTCTGCCTCTCTGCTGCCAGCCCCTGACCAGGATTGCTTAATAGACTCTGCCTCTCTGCTGCCAGCCCCTGACCTGGATTGCTTAATGGACTCTGCCTCTCTGCTGCCAGCCACTGACCTGGATTGCTTAACCCTTTAAGTGCCAGCCTACCTAGATTTTTTGTCACACTCTGTTGCCAGACTACTTTTCATGTTTTTGCACTACTTTTGTTCAACCTTGATTTTTGAAGGGACTTCCAGGGATTTTCTAGGAAAATTATATATTGTTTTTTCTGCAGAGTCTGGGCTTCAACAGGAAATGTCTTATTTGGCCTTTTCTTTTAGTGTATTCTTAATACTTTTGGGTGAAAAATTTTAGGTTTTTTTGTAATAAAAAATGTAAGTTTGTTAATAAAATGTTATTGCGTGTGAAAGCCCTATTTCTTCCAGTTACAACGGTACCACATATGTATTGGTAGGCACCCCTTCCCGGCCAGGACACTCCCCCAAACTGAAACAGCAGTTTAGGAGATTTCAGATAGGATACAACTATGCAATATGATTGCATAGTTTTAAGGGGTTAATTAAAAAAAAAATGACATAGGGACCTAATTTTTTTTGGAATTTTAAGGGTTAAAAACCCTTAAAATCCCCCCCAAAAAATGACATAGGGTCCCCCTTACCCAGCATTACCAGCCCGGACCAGCTATGGGGGCTTGTAGAACAGTAGCCCCTGGCCCTGCAGGCTACTACCTCACATAGCCATTAAGTGGCCCGGGCCCTTCTGCCCCCCCTGGCCGTTGGGGAGGCAGGTAATGGGGGGCTGGGGGGTTTGGCAAGTCACCCGCTAGCCACAGGTGACTTTCCATACCCAGAGCCTTGTGAACTGGTATAAGGGGTCTCATGGACCCCTTACCAGTTCACAAAGGGTTAAGTAAAAAAAAAAAAGAGACAAAATTCTTTATTATTCTTTTTTCACTTATACTTACCTCCCATCCCGTGTCCCACGCCGCTGCAGATGACAGTTGACGGTAGTGATCGGAACAGGGAGGATGGGAGGCAGGAGATCAGAGCCTCCCTGCCTCCCACCCTCCCTGCTCCGATCGCTACCGACAACTGACAGATCGGGTGCCGGTAACCGCGGAGCGGGATGGCGTCATCAAGTAGGCGGGGCTATGGGCGGGGTTAGGGGTGTTGCCAGCGCTGCCCGAAGAGGATGGTGAGGGCCCATTTCTGGGTCCTCACTAGCAGCATGGAAAGCCCGGCGGGGGGATCGGAGCCCCCCCAGTGAAGAGAAGACCCGGGGAGAGCCATCGCGCTGCGAGGTGAGTAATGACATTTACTTTTTTTTTTTTCTTGCACATGTCGGCGGGGGGCCTATTCCGGGCCCCCTTCTGAAGATCAGAGGCCCAAGGCCGGAAATCTACCGCTGGATACTTGTACAGAATCGCTGGCACTTTCAAACAAGGGGTCAGGTAAGTCTGTATGTTTTTTACTTTTCTCACGTAGCTGGCACTTAACGGTTGGAGAGGCACCTACGTGAGACTCAAGTAGCTGGCACTAGAAGGGTTAACCCTTTAAGTGCCGGCCTTCCTAGAATTTTTGTCACCCTTTGTTGCCAGACCACATTTCACTATTTTGCGCTACATATGTTCAACCTTGATTTTTGAAGGGATTTCCACGGATTTTCCAGGAAAATTATATATTGTTTTTTCTGAGCTTCAACATGCAATGTCTTGTTTGGCCTTTTTTTAGTGTATTCTCGATACTTTGGGTGAAATATGTGCAAAAAAATAAAAAAATCTATTTTTTGCAATTTGTAGTGTTTTTTGTAATAAAAAATGTAAGTTTGTCAATAAAATCTTATTGCGTGTTAAACCCCAATTTCTCCCAGTCACAGCGGTACCACATATGTATAGGTAGACACCCTTTCCTGCCCAGAAGACTCCCCCAAACTGAAACAGCGCTTTAGGAGATTTTCAGATAAAATACAACTATGCTACATGCTAAGCGCACCTTGCAGTTTTTCCAGCACAACAACCCTTTACATTTGAAATACCCCCCACAAACTATATATTCTCTGGAAGTACACACCTCAAGCTTTCTAGGTGTACCAGGCTTGTTGACATGGGCACAGTTTTCTGGAAGTAATCCCTTAATTAATTCTTTGGTTGCACAGAGTTTCCCTAAAAAAGAATAAAAAAGAAGAATCAAAGCCACATTTTCCTAAAAAAACACTATATGCAAACAAGTAAAAACAAATAAAAGCTAAAAAAGCAACATCCCCCGAACAGAACGGTACCCAGCATGCATAGGTAGTGTCAAGGAAAGAGTTGCCAAACACCTCAAAGTAAAGCATGTGCATAACAGTATTTTTATTTGAAATTTTCAGCTCTGCTGACAAAGTGTGCACCTTGCAATTTTTCAACCAAAACAACCCTTTACATTTGGAATATCCCCCATAAACCATATATTCCCTGAAAGTACACATGTTAAGCTTTCTAAGCGTACTGAGCTTGCATCTTTCTGGATGTAATCCTGAAGTTGCACAGGGTTTTCCTAAAAAAAAATTATAAAAAAGCCGAATAAAAACCTTTTTATTTTCCTAAACGTTTTCCTAAAATATCAATATGCAAACAAGAGAAAACAAGCTAAGTCTGAAAGCGCAAGGTCCCCTGAGCAGAACAATACCCAACATGCATAGGTACTATTAACCCTTTTAACTGCCAGCCTACTTGAAGTTTTGTCACCCTCTGTTGACAGGTCATTTTTCCCCATTTTGAGCTATGTTTAACCATAATTTTTGCTGGAATTTCCAGAAAAATTATATACATATTTTTTGCAGCAGCGTTTAGGCTTTAACATGAAATGTCTTTTCTACTGTTTTTTGAATATTTTTGCGTAAAATAATATTTTTTAGACAATTTTCTCCTTTATTTTAAATAAAACATTTATTTTATTAATGAAAACCATATTGCATGTGAAAGCCCTATTTCTCCCGATTACAATGGTACCACATATGTATCGGTAGCCCCCCCATTCTTGACCCCCCAAACTGAAAAGAGCACTTTATAGCATTTACAAATAAAATACAACTACTATCCACACTATAAACATAAGGGGTTAATTTAAAAAAAAATGACATAGGGTCCCCCCTCCCGGGGGGGGGGGACACCATTTTCTTTTGGAATTTTAAGGGTTAGGTTTAAGGTTAGGCTAACCCTAACCCTTAAAAATCCAAACCCTACCCATCATAACCAACCCAGGGCCAGCTATGGGGGCTTGTAGGAACAGCTTTTGTGGCCCCCCACCCTGCAGCCTACAAGCCCACATACCCTGTGTGGGCCTGGGCTCTTCTGCCTCCCCCTGGGCTTTGGGGAGGCAGGTAATTAGGGGTGCCGGGGATTAATGGAAAACCACCCGCTAGCCGCAGGTGACTTGCCAGTCCCCAGTCTTGTGAACTGGTATAGGGGTCTCCTGGACCCCTTACCAGTTCACAAGAGGTTAAATGTAAAATAACACACACAAACAAATAAGAAAAAAATATTTTCCCTGGGCACTGTGTCCCACGCTTATCACTCTGGCTACTGCTCTCCTGCTGCTGCTGGAAGCCTTTTATAGCTGCTAGGTGCATAAGGGGTTAATTTTAAAAAAAAAGACATAGGGTGCATGAGTGGGCATTTTTGGGGAAATTTTAAGGGTTAGGGTTTGGGTTGGGCTAACCCTAACCCTTAAAAATCCCCCAAATAATGACGTAAGGTCCCCCCTACCCATCATAACCAGCTATGGGGGCTAGTAGGAACAGAGTGAGGGCCAGCTTTTGCGGTCCCCCACCCTGCAGCCTACAAGTCCACATACCCTGTGTGGGCCCGGGCTCTTCTGCCTCCCCTGGGCTTTGGGGAGGCAGGTAATAGGGGTGCCAGAGGTTAATGGCAAGTCAGCTGCTAACCGCAGGGCAATCACAGCCCTCTCCCCCTCCTCACCTATCTCCTCCAAGCACCCGTCCAGACTGTTTCTGAGTCTCGGGTGTGTGTCTTAAGAAGCCAGCTGCCGGTGACATCACGGTGATGATGGGGCTAGCAGTCACGATCCAGGAAGTGGGGGGGGTGATCTCTGCCCTCTCCTCCCCACGGCGATCAGAGGCCCCCCAGTGAAGAGGAGACCCGTTGGAAGACAGCGCTACCGCAGGTACCGCAAGTAAATGTCATTTTTATTTTTTGGGGGGGTTTAAAGTCAGCTACGTGAGTCTCACATAGCTGGCACTTAAGTGGAGTAGAGGCTGCTACGTGAGACTCACGTAGCTGGCACTAGAAGGGTTAAACTTTCGTCCCAGGCCAAGACCCCAGTCACCAAAGGGTGACCAGTCCTTAGCTATATTTCTGGCTTTTTCTTGCAACCCTTTGACCTGTTTCCTATGTTGTTCTATAATATCATAATCAGGTATTTCAACTGAGGTATTGTGTATTCAGGTGCAATATTCATAATCCTCAGTCATCTCATAATCATAATAATCTCATAATCCTGTCAAGACCGTGGACATTTCTTCAATAGCCAGCTCATGAAGCTCTAATTCTTTTCTAATAGCTCTTACTTCAGTATTTAATTAACATTGTCATTCTTAGTGAGCACTTCATCTAAAATGTCACTGTAATTATTTACTCTTTTCATCTAACTTATTCCCCATCTGGTCCAGGAAGGAAACCAGGCCCATGCCATATCTCCCTCAATGAATAGGGCTCTCTTAATTTTATATCTTAAAGGGTATCTTGGATGTGCACTGGCTTCAAAAAGATGATACCTTTTCTGTTTCAATCTTTTTTATTGAATTTTTTTGGTATAAAAGATAAACAGTATGACATTTTGTTCTTTTACAAATAAACTATTACAGAACATGAGTTGTCATTCTTCATACAGTGTCTCATACAGTTATGCCATTTTCAGTAAGTTGCTAAGGTACATTTAGGATGTTTGGGCTCCTAAAGTTTAATGATGCACCAACATGAGCGACTTAAAATTTGCACCTATTAACTAATATTCATCCTTACTCAAATTGACGGGCCGGTGGATTATCCTCTCCTGCCACATGCTCTCCACACCCCTCTGGTGTCAGGGAGGGTGAGGGGGCGAGGGATCTAGGGAGGGGGGGACAAGTGGGGAGGAGGGGGATAGACGGGAAACATGGGGGGAAGAAGAGGAGAAAAAAAAAGAGGGGGGGAAGGGAGTGCACAAATGTAAATATGCATTTAAAGGGGAGGGTTTGCAGGCCATTTCTCACTGCAACAGGGCCTCTCTCAAATCTGGAAACGAGTATTCCACCCACGGGTACCAAATCTTCATGAATTTCTCATGGGAATCTCTCAGGATGCTGGTTAGTTTTTCGTTGATAAAAATACCATTCAGCCTCTCCTTTACCATCTGAAATGGAACACTCCTTTTTTTTCCATGAGCTTGCGATAGCTAATTTGGCCGCCAGCATGACCTGAGTCAGCAAGGCGTGTTGGTGATTCCTTCTGGCTTCACATGTAGCAAAGCTACCCAGGGGTCCCTGCGTAAGTTAACATGTAGGAGACTATAAAGCAGGCCAAAGACCCGAGACCAGAACCTCCTGACCTTCGGGCATTCCCACCAAATGTGGAGGACCGTCCCCTCTGCAGAACAACCTCAGAAACAGGTGGCCGGATACCCTGGGACTGCTTTAGCCATGCGGGATGGTACCAGGTACCACCTTGTAAGCATCATATATGCCGCCTCTAATGGGGTGATGTTTATAGAACACTTGTTAATCCCTGCCCAGATATCCGTCCATTCCTACCTTTCCAGGACTAGATTCAAATCTGTTTCCCATTTTGTCATATATCCATGTTTCAGATTGGCTGGTAATGTCTTGAGTTGAGCATAAATCGTGGAGATAAGGCCTGGTGTCGGTGTCCCCTGAAGACACACCCTCTCAAATGTTGTTTTATCTACCCCGTGGGCTTTGTTCTTTAGTAGGGGAGCTAGCCAATGCCAGATCTGGACATATCTGAAGCATTCGGTGGCAGGTGCACCCTCTTTCGACACCAATGCCAGCCAAGGAATTATTTCCTCCCTATCTAGTAGATGATACACTTTATTGATACCTTTCCGCTTCCACCACGCAAATGCCTCAGAACGCTCCATCCCCGGAGGGAACCAGGGGTTTCTAAATAGACGCATTGCTGGGAGATGCGGTGAGATCAGTTTCCCTGAGTATTTCACTCCATCCCACACACAGAGGGAGTGGCCTAAGATTGGACATGTAATGCGGGGCCTATACTGTGGAGGGATCCAAATCAAGCTGTCTATGGGGACGGGATCGCATGCCATGGCTTCTAAGGAGACCCAGAGAGGGATTTCCACCTCAAGATGTAAGCTGTGTAACTGCGCAATTTGCGCGGCCATGTAGTATGTGTTCACGCACGGAACTCCCAGCCCTCCTTCTGTCCTGTGCCTAAACATAGTAGTTTTAGCTACCCTCGGCCTGGTACTTCCCCAGACAAACCTCATTATGCTGTTGTGCATGCTTATTGTCAGGAACCGCTTACCTGATCGGCTCGAGCGGCGCCCAGCTCAGCCACGCCCCCCGCTTCCTCCTCCAGGAGATGTGCTCGCGCGCGGCCGCGAGCACGTGTCTGTTATGCCCTCCGGCGGCGCTGTGCTGCGCGCACCCGCCGGAGGATCAAGTAAAGGGTTAATGAATCCTAGGGGATTGAGGGCTTCGCCCTCTTCTGCTCTGCAGCCAATTACCCTTGGAATCCTATGTGCTCCAATCAGTACACTGCTTCCCTCAGACCTGTTCCTATAAAGGTGATTCCCTCTCAGTTGTGAATTGCCTGTGATAGCGCTCAGAACCCTGTGTTACCTACTCCTGTGAAGTCTAGCCTGTTGCCGATTTGATTGTACGACCATTCTCGATCCTGAATCCTTGTTGCCGACCTCTGCCTGAATTGACGCCTCTCGATCCTGAATCCTTGTTGCCGACCTTTGCCTGAACTGACGCTTCTAGATCCTGATCCCCAGTTGCTGACCTCTGCCTGAACCCCGACTACGTCTTGCCTGACCCCTGGTGCCGCTACGATCTCTGCCTTCCCGTTATCGGCCTATTGCCTGTCTCTGGACTTCCGTCACTCACGCTCTTGCTATTGGTTCTCCAGTCCTCCCACATATAAGCTTACATCCTTTGAGCCATTAAGTCCTGGGGGCAACCGATCCCGGGTAGGCGTATCTTGCGTCCCGGCAAGCGGGGGCTCCTACAGGTGAAGCTGGCTGTGGAGATTGGGGGTTGTGAGCTTATTAAGAGGGCTGGAGTTACCCCGAGCGTGACATTATCACAGGCCAAAAAATGGATGACCTGGTACAGCAGGTGCAAGCTATGGCCACAGCGATCAACCAACTCGCTCAAAGAGTGGCCACTCAGGAATCTCGTCAAGTGCCAACTTCCTCTGTACCACCTCATTTCTCCGAACCTAAGATTCCACTGCCTGAGAAATTTTTTGGAGAACGAATGGCACAGAGGTCCAACGAGTAGGCCTAGTCATTTCCTTGCTTCAAGGAGACCCAGAGTCCTGGGCCTTTAGTTTACCGTCCCATGACATTGCTCTACAATCAGTGACTGCCTTCTTCAATGCTATGGGCGTTTTATACGCCGATCCAGATATACAGTCTACCGCAGAGAATAGGCTTCGGGCCTTAAAACAAGGACGGAATTCGGCTGAAGACTACTGTGCTGAATTCCGCCGCTGGGCTATCGAAGCTAGATGGAACGATCCAGCTTTGTGTAGTCAGTTCAGGGTGGGACTGTCGGATAGCATCAAGGATGCCTTAGTCAATTTTCCCCCGCCAGTGGACCTAGATCAATTAATGCAGGTCTCCATTAAAATAGACCGACGTCTTAGAGAAAGGGCCAGGGAGAGAGTCGGGGCTCCCACGTCCTTTAGACCAGTCCAGAGTCATAGATCCCCGGTTCCCCGTGGAGAAGATACCTCATCATCTTCCCAGGAAGAACCTATGCAATTAGGGAGAACCCGCTTATCCCAAGAGGAGAAACAGCGTAGGCGATCCGAGGGGTTATGCCTGTATTGCGGGAAATCTGGTCATTTTGCAGGGTCCTGTCCCAACAAGGGGAAACCGGCGGAAAACTTCCGCACCCAGACCAGGTAGAGAGTACTGATCTGGGTAAGTCAGTTTGTAACTCTCGCCAGAATAAGGTGCTTGTACCTATTGATTTGTTTTGGGGGTCCTCTAAGCAGACAGTTTCCGCCTTCATAGACAGTGGTGCGGCTGGAAACTTTTTGGACAGGAGCATGATCTCCACCTTAGGGATCCCTGTAGTTCCTCTTGAAAGATCCCTACAAGTTTTAGCTATCAATGGAAAGGCAATCCAGGGAGGTCCTATAAATACCAAGACCTCACCTCTCAGACTAATTGTCGGCTCTTCTCACTCTGAATTCTTAGAATTCTTTATTTTTGATTGTCCGGAAACTCCGGTGGTTTTGGGATACCCCTGGTTGCAACTCCATAACCCGGTGTTAGATTGGAGGGCTGGGGAGTTGGTCAAGTGGAGTGACCACTGTAAAGGTCACTGTTTTAATACAGGCCTCAGAAGCGTTCAAGTCTTACCACAGGAATTACCTCAGCCATACGCTGATTGGATCGATGTATTCTCTGAACGCTCTGCTGATACTCTTCCTCCACATCGGTCCTATGACTGACCCATTGACTTGCTGCCTGGCACAATTCCCCCGAGGGGAAAGATCTATAACCTTACCCTGCCCGAGGAGCAAGCAATGAGGGAGTATATTACCGAAAATCTTAGGAAAGGATTTATCCGTCCCTCTACCTCGCCTGCTGAGGCCGGGTTCTTTTTTGTAGAGAAAAAAGATGGCGTGCATAGATTATCGAGCCTTGAATAAGATCACTGTAAAAAACCGATACCCCTTACCCTTGATTGGGGATCTGTTCAATCAAGTCACAGGAGCTCGAATTTTCTCCAAATTGGATTTGAGAGGGGCTTACAATCTGATTCGCATCCGACAGGGGGACGAGTGGAAAACTGCATTTAATGTGAAGGATGGGCACTATGAGTACCTGGTCATGCCCTTCGGTCTTTGTAATGCGCCAGCCGTTTTCCAAGATTTTGTTAATGATATATTTAGGGAATATCTCGGTAGATTTGTAGTCATCTACTTGGATGATATTCTCATTTTTTCTAATTCTTTACCGGAGCACAGACACCATGTTAAGTTGGTGCTACAAAAATTAAGAGAGAACAACTTATTTGCTAAACTGTCTAAGTGTGTGTTTGAAGTCACTACAGTTCCCTTCCTAGGGTATGTTATTACCAACCAGGGTTTGGAGATGGACGCGGGGAAGGTTTCAGCAGTTCAGGATTGGGTCCAACCCAAAACTTTAAAGGAATTGCAACGTTTTCTAGGTTTTGCAAATTTTTATCGGCGTTTCATAAAAGGCTTTTCCCATGTTGTTGCACCCCTTACCAACCTTACCCGCAAGGGGGCTTTTACTGCTAACTGGTCCCCCTCTGCCTGTGAGGCCTTTCTAACCTTGAAACGGGCCTTTACTTCGGCACCTGTCTTAGTGCATCCAGATATTCATAAAGCTTTTATTATTGAAGTGGATGCTTCTGAGCTGGGAGTGGGTGCAGTTTTGTCACAATATTCTGGTAACCCTGAGCGTCTCCATCCATGCGCTTATTTTTCGCGTAAATTCAGTACCGCGGAACAAAATTATGATGTTGGCAATAGGGAACTATTAGCTATTAAACTGGCATTTGATGAATGGCGACACTGGTTGGAGGGTTCATTACATCCTATAACTGTGTATACCGATCATAAAAATCTCGAATACATAGGTTCTGCCAAGAGGCTGAACTCTCGTCCGGCACGTTGGGCATTATTCTTCTCGCGCTTCAATTTTATTATTACTTTCAAGCCGGGTGTAAAAAATACTAAAGCTGATGCTCTATCTCGCATGTTCGGTGAATGTAAGGATCGGGGTGATTCTGGTGAACCAATTTTACCCACAGGTTGTGTGGTGGGGGCGTTACTTCCTGATCTCTCCAATACCTTGGCGCCGTTTCAAGATGAATCTCCTAGTGATGTACCCTTGGGGTGCCAGTTTGTTCCGCCGCACCTGCGTTCGGATGTAATTCGCGAATTTCACGATGCCAAAACTGCTGGTCATTTGGGTAACCGTAAGACGTTTATGCTTGCCCGTCGTCATGTATAGTGGCCTACCATGAGACGCGATATCACTGCCTTTATCGACTCTTGTGCTATTTGTGCTCGAAGTAAAGGAGTTCACAAGGCTCCTAGTGGCAGTTTGGTTCCTCTTGAAATTCCTGCTGAGCCATGGACCCATATTTCTATGGATTTTATTGTAGATTTGCCTCTCTCACATGGTAATACTGTCATTTGGGTGGTCGTAGATCGTTTCAGTAAGATGGCACATTTCGTTCCTTTGGCCAAACTTCCTTCTGCACCTGAGCTTTCGCGGCTGTTTACTTCGCATATTTTTCGTATTCATGGTATTCCGTCCAATATAGTCTCTGATCGGGGTGTTCAATTTACTTCCCGTTTTTGGAAACACTTCTGTTCGCGGTTGGGAATACAGATCTCTCTTTCTTCTGCCTACCATCCCCAGACTAATGGGAAAGAACTAATCAAACTTTGGAACAATACTTAAGGTGTTATGTTTCTGATGCCCAAGAACAATGGGCGGAATTTATTGATTTCGCCGAATTTGCTTACAATAACGCGCCTAGTGAGAGTACCAAGGTATCTCCTTTTTATTGTAACTTAGGGAAAAATCCTAGAGCTTCTTCCCTTTCAGGGTCACCTTCCAATCTGCCGGCGTTGGAGGAGTGGCTTCAAGAACGGAAGAATATCTGGACACACGTTCAGGAGATTCTTAAGACCACTGGTTTGAGGTATAAGAAATTTGCCGACCGCCGCAGATCACAGGAACCTACTCTTCGAGTAGGCGATCTAGTTTGGGTCTCCACTAAAAATATTGCGCTCCGTCAGCCATCTAGCAAATTAGGTCCAAAATTTATTGGTCCTTTTCCAATCGTCAAGAAGTTGAATAATGTGTCTTTTAAAGTTCAACTCCCGCCAACTATGAAAATACCTAATTCCTTTCACGTTTCACTGTTAAAACCGGCGAAGAATGCTCCTCTTGCTGGTCCTGCACCAATTCTTCTTAATAATGAGCCCGAGTATGAAGTGAATAAGATCTTGGATTCACGTAAAGTGCGTAATTCTTTACAGTATTTGGTGGATTGGGTTGGCTATGGTCCGGAGGAAAGATGCTGGGTGGCAGCGAGGAATGTTCATGCCAAGGCTCTTGTAAGAAGGTTCCATCGTGACAATCCAGGGAAACCGGGTGAGGGTCCGGAGGCCCCTCGTGAAGGGGGGGGTAGTGTCAGGAACCGCTTACCTGATCCCCGTTCCAGCAACGTCTCCAGGCGGCTCGAGCGGCGCCCAGCTCAGCCACGCCCCCCGCTTCCTCCTCCAGGAGACGTGCTCGCGCGCGGCCGCGAGCACGTGTCTGTTATGCCCTCCGGCGGCGCTGTGCTGCGCGCACCCGCCGGAGGATTTGAACAGGGAGCGTCTGGAAATAATAAAGCATTTTGGGTAATAGGGTCATTTTTACCACATTTATCCTTCCTATCCACAAGATCCCATGACCCTGCCAAGAGTCAAGCATAGCTTTCAGTGAGCGAAAGAGGGGGGTAGTTGTCCTGGTATAGGGTATGGTAATGAGGGGTGACCTTAACCTCTAGATATGATAGTGTCCCCGGGGGCCCATCGGAAGGGAAAATTGAAGCGATCTCAGCATCTGAGGAGGGATATTTAAATTTAGCCCCAAAGATTTCTCTTTATTGACTTTAAGGCCTGGGATTTGCGAAAAATCGTCTAGGAGGTGGAGGGCATAGGGCAGCAAAATATGGGGGTCGCGAAATGATTAGCAGTATGTCATCCACGAAAAGGCATGCTTTGTGGTGGTACCCCGCTAACTCTACCTCTGCTATATCTGGGTGTGTTCTGATTGCAATTGCTAGTGGCTCCAAGCGAATAACACTGGAGAGAGTGGGCACCCTTGTCGTGTACCTCTGCTTATTGGGAATGACTCTGAGAGATAACCCCCATACTGGACCTTTGCTGAGGGAGACGAATATATGGACCGTATCCATGCTAGAAAGTTATTTCCAAATCCCCACTTCTGAAGGGCAAGGAACATATAATCCCATAATAGGGAATCAAATGCCTTCTGCATATCCAATGATAAGAGAAGGCTGTGGATTTCCCTCTGCTGGGCTTGCTTGATCAAGTGAGTTACTCTACGAATGTTATCTGAGGCTTGCCTATTAGGTACAAATCCCACTTGATCCTTCCCGATCAGTGTACCCAGAAACTCGTTGATCCTAGAGACCAAAACTTTCCCCAGTATTTTAAGATCTACATTAAGCAACGATATGGGCCTGTAGTTCTGCGGGTTTAGGTGATCCTTATCCGGCTTCGGGATCATGCTAATGAATGCCTCCATAGAGGTTTGGTTCAAGGTACCCTCTTCTTTAAGAGATTTAAACATTTTTGCTAGGTGAGGGGCATATTTCTTATAATATAGGTTTGAGAAGCCGTCGGACCCCGGTGCCTTGGAAGCTTTAAAGCTTTTGATTGCCTTCAAAACCTCTGGGATAGAGATCTCTGCTTCAAGATTAGCTCTATGAGCTTCTGCCACCGCGGGGAGTGAGATCGAGTCTAGAAATTCAGTGGCTCTCTCTTTAGGGAACACCTGAGGCGCCGCGTAGAGCTTGCCCAGCATCCTTTTAAAAATGTCAACAATTTTTACGGGGTTACCCGTGTTGGACCCTTCTGCAGATCGTAGCATAATTAGAGATTGTTTCGGCCCTGAATACCGGAGCTTGTTTACTAAAGGGGTATCGGGTTTATTGGCCCTCGCATACATCTTCTGTCTGCCCCACCTGAGCTTCTTCTCTGCTATCTCATCTAGAGATGAGCAAACTTTTGAAAAGTTCGATTCGACCGATTCGCCGAATTTTCCGACAAAATTTGTTTCGACCCGAATTTATTCGCGACGAATCGCTATTAAAAACAGCTATTTCTGAGCCTCCTAGAGCCTCAATAGGGTTGTAAACCATTCTGCCTTGCTGTAACACGCACAGGATGCGTGCTGGGTTAGGGTTAGGGTTAAATAATACTTTGAATAAATATCACATGCAGATCAGAGGCATCGCTAATAGAATCGCAGAGCGGCACAATTGCAGAGAGTTGAAGTGGCATCACTATGAGGGGCAGGAGCCCAAACATTGCTTCAAAGAGACACTGGAGTTGGCAGCAGCAGGAGCCCAAAAATTGGATGAATCACACCCTGGAGTTGCAAGCAGCAGCAGGAGCCCAAACATTGGCTGAAAGAGACACTGGAGTTGGCAGCAGCAGGAGCCCAAAAATTGACTAACACACCCTGGAGTTTCAAGCAGCAGCAGCAGCAGCAGGAGCCCAAACATAGCTTGAAAGAGACACTGGAGTTGGCTGCAGGAGCCCAAAGATTGGATGAATCACACCCTGCAGTTGCAAGCAGCAGCAGCAGCAGCAGCAGCAGCCCAAATATTACTTTAAAGAGACACTGGATTTGGCAGCAGGAGCCCAAAATTGGATGAATCACACCGTGGAGTTGGCAGCAGCAGCAGGAGCCCAAACTTTACTTTAAAGAAACACTGGGATTGTCTTCAGGAGCCCAAAAATTGGATGAATCACACCCTGGAGTTGGCAGCAGAAGCAGCAGCAGGAGCCCAAACATTACTTTAAAGAGACACTGGGGTTGGCTTCAGGAGCCCAAAAATTGGATGAATCACACCCTGGAGTTGGCAGCAGCAGCAGGAGCCCAAACATTACTTTAAAGAGACACTGGGGTTGGCTTCAGGAGCCCAAAAATTGGATGAATCACACCCTGGAGTTGCACGCAGCAGCAGCAGCAGCAGCAGGAGCCCAAACATTACTTTAAAAAGAGACACTGGGGTTGGCTTCAGGAGCCCAAAAATTGGATGAATCACACCCTGAAGTTGGCAGCAGCAGCAGCAGGAGCCCAAACATTACTTTAAAGAGACACTGGGGTTGGCTTCAGGAGCCCAAAAATTGGATGAATCACACCCTGTGGAGATTCATGTGGAGAAAAAGTAGCTTAGTTAGTAACATCTACATAAAATTATGAATAAACGCAAAAGTATTGCCAAAGTGAAGTTTTGTTTGAGGGTGTGTTTCCACCTTTTAATTAAATCAGAAACAAGAAGGTATCATTGCCTCTGACTAATTAGCCCTCAAAAATTCTTGGAATTTTTAATCTGGATGTCTGATCCATCTTATCCGAAGAATATGAATAAAAAGTAAGAGTAACGTAAAGGATTTTTTTATCAATACTTACTTGTGGTCCGATGTGGACGAATGTCTGTAACTGGAGAGCAGCGCCTTAAATCTGTTTTGCACGATCCATCTTTCTTTAGTGTTGGTCTGGCCCCGTCATCAATCTACTGGAATACATCAGGCATTGTTGGGAGGAAAGCTTGGCTGATCCATGCGCCATTCATTTCCACGCAGGGCAGTCTCTGGAAAAAAGAAAAGTATGTATAAACCAGGGTCTTTTTCATATAAAAACAAATGTTTATTCTTGCTTTTCAAGCATATGTTCCACAGTGTCACGCTCCGGGTACCACAATTAACCACTTGGGCAACTCCAGCTCTCTTGGTAAGGACCTCAACCCCCAATCTCCGCAGCCAGCTTCACCTATAGGAGCCCCCGCTTGCCGAGACGCAGAACACGCCTGCTCGGGATCGGTTGCCCCCAGGACTTTATGGCTCAAAGGATGAAACCTTACGGAACAGAGGACTGGAGAGCCCGCGGCTGGAAGGGGAATTGGGTAGCCCGTATATGAGCGTAAGGTGGAAGTCCAAGGACAGGCAAAAGGTCGGCAACAGGAATCAAGATCGAGGATGGTCAAAACTGGCAAAAGGTCGGCAACAGGAATCAAGATCGAGGATGGTCAAAACTGGCAAAAGGTCGGCAACAGAACCAAGATCGAGGATGGTCAAAACTGGCAGAGGTCGGCAACGGAGATCAGAATAGTCGGTTCAGGCAGGGGTCGGCAACGGTGATCAGATCAATGAATAACACAAGTCAAAGCAAGGTTCTAGGCGCTATCACAGGCAACAAGCAACTGCGGGGAAAAGAGCTTTATAGGGACAGACATAGGAAAGAAGGTATTGTGATTGGTGCACACAGGATCCTAATAATGATTGGCCAGAACAATGGGAATGCCATCCAGTCCCTACCTGGGCTCATTGGCCCACTGTGTAATTCCAGGGCTCATTGGCCCGGCAGAAGGAGAGGGAGGACCCTGAACGCGTACTGGCCAGCAATTACCTCCGGCGGCCGCGCTGAGAGCAGCGCCGCCGGAGGACATAAGAAGAACGTGCTCGCGCGCGTGACAGAGGAGGACGGGAGCGAGGACGGCCGAGAGCGGTGCTGGCAGGCGCGCCAGCCGCCGCCGCTGCCCGACGCGACCGTCGCACAGACGCTGCAGCTGTGGTGGGGCGCCCAGGACCAGCGCTGGAACGGGGCCCAGGTAAGCGGTTCCTGACACTACCCCCCCTTCACGAGGGGCCTCCGGACCCTCACCCGGTTTCCCTGGATTGTCACGATGGAACCTTCTTACAAGAGCCTTGGCATGAACATCCCTCGCTGCCACCCAGCATCTTTCCTCCGGACCATAGCCAACCCAATCGACCAAATACTGTAAAGAATTACGCACTTTACGTGAATCCAAGATCTTATTCACTTCATACTCGGGCTCATTATCAAGAAGAATTGGTGCTGGACCAGGAGGAGGAGCATTCTTCGCCGGTTTTAACAGAGAAACATGGAAAGAATTGGGTATTTTCATGGTCGGCGGGAGTTGAACTTTAAAAGACACATTATTCAACTTCTTGATAATAGGAAAAGGACCAATAAATTTTGGACCTAATTTGCTAGATGGCTGACGGAGCGCAATATTTTTAGTGGAGACCCAAACTAGATCGCCTACTCGAAGAGTAGGTTCCTGTGATCTGCGGCAGTCGGCAAATTTCTTATACCTCAAACCAGTGGTCTTAAGAATCTCCTGAACCTGTGTCCAGATATTCTTCCGTTCTTGAAGCCACTCCTCCAACGCCGGCAGATTGGAAGGTGACCCTGAAAGGGAAGAAGCTCTAGGATTTTTCCCAAAGTTACAATAAAAAGGAGATACCTTGGTACTCTCACTAGGCGCGTTATTGTAAGCAAATTCGGCGAAATCAATAAATTCCGCCCATTGTTCTTGGGCATCAGAAACATAACACCCTAAGTATTGTTCCAAAGTTTGATTAGTTCTTTCCGTCTGCCCATTAGTCTGGGGATGGTAGGCAGAAGAAAGAGAGATCTGTATTCCCAACCGCGAACAGAAGTGTTTCCAAAAACGGGAAGTAAATTGGACGCCCCGATCAGAGACTATATTGGACGGAATACCATGAATACGAAAAATGTGTGAAGTAAATAGTCGAGAAAGCTCTGGTGCAGAAGGAAGCTTAGCCAAAGGAATGAAGTGTGCCATCTTACTGAAACGATCTACGACCACCCAAACAACGGTATTCCCGTGTGATAAAGGCAAATCTACAATAAAATCCATAGAAATATGAGTCCAAGGTTCAGCAGGGATTCCAAGAGGAACCAAACCGCCACTGGGAGCCTTGTGAACCCCTTTACTTCGAGCACAAACAGCACAAGCGTCGATAAAGGCAGTAATATTGCGTCTCATGGTAGGCCACCATACATGGCGACGGGCAAGCATAAAGGTTTTTCGGTTACCCATATGACCAGCAGTTTTAGCATCGTGAAATTCTCGAATTACATCTGAACGCAAATGTGGCGGTACAAACTGGCATCCCAAGGGAACATCACTAGGAGACTGGTCTTGAAACGGCGCCAAGGTGTTAGAGAGATCAGGAAGTAATGCCCCGACCACACAACCTATAGGTAGAATCGGGTCACCAGTATCACCCCGATCTTTACATTCACCGAACATGCGAGATAGAGCATCCGCTTTAGTATTTTTTACACCCGGCTTGAAAGTAATAATAAAATTAAAACGCGAGAAGAATAATGCCCAACGTGCTTGACGAGAGTTCAATCTCTTGGCAGACCCAATGTATTCAAGATTTTTGTGATCGGTATACACAGTTATAGGATGTAATGAACCCTCCAGCCAGTGTCGCCATTCATCAAAAGCCAGTTTAATAGCTAATAGTTCCCTATTACCGACATCATAATTTTGCTCCGCAGTACTGAATTTACGTGAAAAATAAGCGCATGGATGAAGACGCTCAGGATTACCGGAATATTGCGACAAGACTGCACCCACCCCCAGCTCTGAAGCGTCCACCTCAACAATGAAGGCCTTACGAATATCTGGGTGAATTAACACTGGTGCCGAAGTGAAAGCCCGTTTCAAAGTCAGGAAGGCCTCACAGACAGCGGGAGACCAGTTAGCAGTAAAGGCCCCCTTGCGGGTAAGATTGGTAAGAGGTGCAACAACATGAGAGAAGCCTTTGATGAACCGCCGATAAAAATTAGCAAAACCTAGAAAACGCTGCAATTCTTTTAAGGTCTTGGGTTGAACCCAATCCTGAACCTCCGAAACTTTCCCCGCGTCCATCTCTAAACCCTGGTTGCTAATAATATACCCTAAGAAAGGAACTGTGGTGACTTCAAACACGCATTTAGAAAGTTTAGCAAATAAGTTGTTCTCTCTTAATTTTTGTAGTACCAACTTAACATGACGTCTGTGCTCCAACAAGGAATTAGAAAAAATGAGAATATCGTCTAAGTATATGACCACAAATCTACCGAGATACTCTCTGAATATATCATTAACAAAATCTTGAAAAACGGCTGGTGCGTTACAAAGACCAAAAGGCATGACCAGGTACTCGTAATGGGGCAGTTGTGGCCTAGAGGTAAGGGGAGCGGACTTGTGGCTGGAGGGTTGCAGGTTCGAATCCCGGTCCTGGGACATGACTGAAGTGCTCTTGAGCAAGGCACCTAACCCCCCAACTGCTCCCCGGGCGCCGTAATTAGGGCAGCCCACCGCTCCGGGCACGTGTACAATCACTGCACGGATGGGTTAAATGCGGAGGACGAATTCCTATGTGTGCGCAAGCATACAATGGCCATCTATGCATTAAAAATTAAAATTAAATAATGGCCGTCTTTCACATTAAATGCGGTTTTCCACTCATCCCCCTGTCGGATGCGAATCAGATTGTAAGCCCCTCTTAAATCCAACTTGGAAAAAATTTGGGACCCTGTGACTTGATTGAACAGATCCCCGATCAAGGGCAAGGGGTATCGGTTCTTAACAGTGATTTTATTCAAGGCTCGATAATCTATGCATGGTCTCAGGCCGCCATCTTTTTTCTCTACAAAAAAGAATCCAGCCCCGGCAGGAGAGGTAGAGGGGCGAATAAATCCCTTCCTTAAATTTTCGGAGATATACTCCCTCATTGCTTGCTCTTCGGGCAGAGTAAGATTATAAATTTTTCCCCTCGGGGGAATCGTGCCAGGAAGCAAGTCAATAGGGCAGTCATAAGACCGATGTGGAGGAAGGGTATCTGCAGAACGTTCAGAGAAGACATCAACCCAGTCTGCGTATGGTTGAGGTAATCCCTGAGGTAAAACTTGCACACTTCTAAGGCCTGTAGTGAAGCAGTGATTTTTACAATGGTCACTCCACTTGATCAATTCCCCAACCTGCCAATCTAACACCGGGTTGTGGAGTTGTAACCAGGGGTATCCCAAAACCACCGGAGTCTCTGGACAGTCGAAGATGAAAAATTCTAAAAACTCAGAGTGGGAAGAGCCAACAATTAACCGAAGAGGTGGGGTCTTGGTGTTTATAGGTCCCCCCTGGATGGCCTTCCCATTGATGGCCAAAACTTGTAGGGATCTTTCAAGAGGAACTAACGGAATACCTAAAAGAGAGATCATGCTCCTATCCAGAAAGTTTCCCGCTGCACCGCTGTCGATAAAGGCGGAAACTGTTTGCTTGGAAGAACCCCAAGATAGGTCAATGGGTACTAACATTTTATTTTGGCGAGAGTTGCAAACTGACTCACCCAGATCAGAACTCTCTACCTGGTCTGGGTGCGGAAGTTTTCCGCCGGTCTCCCCTTGTTGGGACAGGACCCTGCGAAATGTCCCGAGTTCCCACAATATAGGCATAACCCATTGGACCGCCTACGCTGCTTTTCCTCTTGGGTTAACCGGGTTCTCCCGAATTGCATGGGTTCTTCCTGGGAAGGAGATGAGGTATTTTCCCCACGGGTAGCCGGGGAACTAAGACTCTGGGAAGACCTGAAGGACGTGGGAGCCCTGGGTCTCTCCCTAGCCCGCTCTCTAAGACGCCTGTCTATTTTAATGGAGACCTGCATTAATTGGTCTAGGTCTGCGGGTGGAGGAAAATTTACCAAAGCATCCTTGATGCTTTCCGACAGCCCCACCCTGAACTGACTACACAAAGCGGGATCATTCCACCTTGATTCGACGGCCCAGCGGCGGAATTCAGCACTATAATCTTCAGCCGAATTCCGTCCTTGTCTTAAGGCCCGAAGCCTATTTTCTGCCGTAGATTGTTGATCAGGGTCAGCATATAAAACGCCCATAGCAGTAAAGAATGCTGTAACGGATTGTAGGGCAGAATCATGAGATGGCAAACTGAAGGCCCAGGACTGCGGGTCTCCTTGAAGCAAAGAAATGACTAGGCCTACTCGTTGGGACTCAGTGCCTGAGGAGATGGGTCTCAGCTTGAAATACAGTTCGCAGGCATTCTTAAAGTTGGAGAATTTAGCTCGTTCTCCAAAAAACTTTTCCGGCAATGGAATCTTTGGTTCTGAAATATGAGGTGGTACAGAGGATGCCGGTAACTGTCGAGATTCTTGAGTGGCCACTCTTTGAGCGAGCTGGTTTATCGCCGTAGCCATAGCTTGTACCTGCTGTACCAGGTCATCCATCTTTGGCCTGTGATAATGTCACGCTCCGGGTACTACAGCTATCCACTTAGATAACTCCAGTCCTCTCAGTAACACCTCAACCCCCAATCTCCGCAGCCAGCTTCACCTTTAGGAGCCCCCGCTTGCCGGGACGCAGAGCACGCCTGCCCGGGATCGGTTGCCCCCAGGACTTCAATGGCTCAAAGATTGGAGTCTTACTGTTCAGAGGCCTGGTGAACCCGCGGCTGGAAGTGGTGCCGAGCAGCCCGATCGCTGAGCGTATGACGGAAGTCCAACAGGCTAGGGGTCAGCAACAGAAGTTCCGAGATGGCAGCGGTACAAAGGATTGGACGAGACGTGGTCGAGGATCAAGCAGAGGTCGGCAACAGGAGATCAAATCGGGGGTGGTCAAAACAGGCGAAGGTCGGCAACAGGAGATCAGATCGGGGGT
This sequence comes from Gastrophryne carolinensis, assembly GCA_027917425.1. Classification (NCBI taxonomy): domain Eukaryota; kingdom Metazoa; phylum Chordata; class Amphibia; order Anura; family Microhylidae; genus Gastrophryne; species Gastrophryne carolinensis. Next base: position 58,758 of record JAQIHN010000033.1, read on the forward strand.
GGTCAAAACAGGCGAAGGTCGGCAACAGGAGATCAGAAAATATACTTAGAGACAAGCTACTAACAGGGTACAAGGCGCTATCACAGGCAATTCCCAACTGAGGGGGAATTGCTTTTATAGGGAAAGACAGAGAGGAAGGTGAGGGTGATTGGTGCACTATGATCACAGGTCTGATTGGGAGAGCATGAGTGTAATTCACATCTATAGGGCTCATTGGCCCAGACAAGGGGGGGGAGGCGTAAGCCTCATGGAACCTAGGGCTCATTGGCCCTTTAATCTGAACCAGGGGGCGTGCCAGTGCCCCCTGGCTTAATCTACAGCCTCCGGCGGGCGCGGTGAGCACAGCGCCGCCGGAGGGAAAATATGTCTCGGGCTCGCGCGCGCGCCCGTGAGCTGATGACGCGCGCGCGAGGAGGGAGAGCGGCCGTGCTCGGCGCCGCCTGAGGAGACGCCGCACGGCGCGGCCGCCGAGCAGGAGCTGCTGGGCCCGGCCGACCGCTGACATCGCTGGACCGGGGCCCAGGTAAGTGCCGATTTGTGACAAGTCGGTTCAGGCAGGGGTCGGCAACGGTGATCAGATCAATGAATAACACAAGTCAAAGCAAGGTTCTAGGCGCTATCACAGGCAACAAGCAACTGCGGGGAAAAGAGCTTTATAGGGACAGACATAGGAAAGAAGGTATTGTGATTGGTGCACACAGGATCCTAATAATGATTGGCCAGAACAATGGGAATGCCATCCAGTCCCTACCTGGGCTCATTGGCCCACTGTGTAATTCCAGGGCTCATTGGCCCGGCAGAAGGAGAGGGAGGACCCTGAACGCGTACTGGCCAGCAATTACCTATAAGACATAAGGACATAAGAAGAACGTGCTCGCGCACGCGCGCGAGCACGTGACAGAGGAGGACGGGAGCGAGGATGGCCGAGAGCGGTGCTGGCAGGCGCGCCAGCCGCCGCCGCTGCCCGACGCGACCGTCGCACAGACGCTGCAGCTGCGGTGGGGCGCCCAGGACCAGCGCTGGAACGGGGCCCAGGTAAGCGGTTCCTGACACACAGCTTTACCAGTCATTGTGTCAGCCAATGAAGCAACTTTGTCTGGAAGTGCTGCAAAAGCAGTCCACTGCATCACAAGTGGCATCTGACACCCCCAGTCAACTGTCTGTTGTCTTTTGTTATGCTTTGGGTTCAGCTCCACTATCCATTGATGAAGATCTGATAATCATAAAATTCAGCAGCTACTGCCCAGCCAAGAAGTGGAGGAGACACTCGCCTCTTCTTCCACTAGCCGGGCAATTAGTGATGAGAAGAGTGTCGTGGGAGGAGGTGTTGCAAGCGGAGGTAGTGGAAGAGGGTCCCTGGAGTCTGCGGCGGCGGTGGCGGCGGCAGCAGCAGCAGCAGCAGCAGCAGTGAATTATTGGGGACTGTTGGTAGGAAAAATCAGCTACTCAGCGATGTGGCAGTTTTTAAGGTAGCATCCACAATCCTGTGGAGAAAAAGTAGGTTAGTTAGTATATATACATAAAATTATGAATAAAGAAATGCAATAGTATTGCCAAAGGGAAGTTTTGTTTGAGGGTGTGTTTCCACCTTGTAATTAAATCAGAAACAACTGGGTATCATTGCCTCTGAATAATTAGCCCTCAAAAATTCTAGGAATTTTTAATCTTGATGTCTGAGGGATTTCTCCTCTCAGACAGCGTCACCATAAGTCCAGCCTGCTGCATTACCCAGTGGTGGACCTTTCAGAGAACTGATGGCTTATGCCGAGCCGAGGTGGAGAGTCCCATGGTATCATTGCTTTGCAAAGATGGCAGTACCTGCCCTGTAAAATGTTGTTGAACAGAAGGTGGGCCAGTCCTTTAGCCTGTCAGTGTGTACCAAAGTGCATAGTGTTGTCTACGTCTGGAGCTGTAACTATGGACTCATGGTGGACAATATATATGCTTTTAGGCTCCCTTGGTGATTGTGGTTTCACGCTGTTCTTCACATGGTTTTCCTTGAGTCACACATGGGAGGAACTACTAAAAATGAAAACTCAATCCATGAAATCATTGCTTAATCCACGAAAACAGCAAATTTGGACCCATGGTGACTGATACAGAGTCATGCGTCCTGACATGGCACACGTGTTCAGTCTAGTTGTCAAGCGTTTTATGAAGTCTTGCCCCCATCTGAAAGACATCCGAACAACAGGAAAGAAAGTTAGCATGCACTTCTGGCACTCCTACACCACCAAGCACTACCTTATTGAGCCTCAGCGTCAGAACGGTGTACCCCAACATAGTCTGATTTGCGATGTTTCCACCCGTTGGAATTCCACCCTCAATATGCAGGATCCACTATAGCAGTGGTCCCCAACCCTGTCCTCAAGGCCCACCAACAGGCCAGGTTTTGCAGATCTCCACAAAGATGCACAGGTGGAGTAATTAGTGCAGCTGCAGAGCAATAGAGCTGGCTATTTGGAGATCCAAAAAACATGACATGTGGGTGGCCTTGAGGACATGGTTGAGGACCACTGCACTATAGGAACAGAGAAAAGCCATCACGGATTTCTGGATGATCCAAACGGATAGGGGGACACCCCTGTGTACATTCAATGTAAACCATTGGCAGCTCATACGTGACACCGACCGTTTGCTCAAGCCCTTTGAGGAAGCTACTTTATTAGTCAGTTGCCAGGACTATGAGATGAACGATGAGATTCCACTGCTTCATGTACTACAACACATGTTGGAAACCATGGCTGGTCAGGGCACTGGAGACATGGCGTCTACATCTTACGGCCACATGAAGCCTGTGGGGGCTGAAGTGGAGGAGGAGGAGGGGGTGGGGCACAGCAAACCACAGTTTAGGTTTCACAAAATGACCATTTTATCTAGTCATCTGACAGGAGAGGAGGAGCAGGAGCAGCCACAGGAGCTAGAGGGTTGTGAGGAAGGCGAGACAGAGGACCCAGACACACCGTGGCAGTTTACAGTGGAGATGGAGACAGGTAGTCCCTCCGAGTCACTTGCACAAATGGCACGATGCATGCTCACATGCTTGCGTACTAGTGAGCGCAGAATTGTCTCCATTTGTCAGCGGGAAGACTTCTGGCTCTCCAACTTATTGGACCCTCGCTTCCGGCACAAAATGGGGGCATTTTTTGCCCCCACTGAGAGGGAGGACAAACTGACCTACTACAGAGACATCCCACGTAGTCAGTTGGGCGATGTCTATCTGCGCCATGGTCCATACTCCCGCAGGTCTGACTCGGGGGGACCTCTGCGATCACCTTCCACTGCCATGGATGCTGGGGGGATTGGCAGGAGCAGCAGCAGCTCCATCAGCAGCAGCCTCAGTCTTCAGTCGCTAGTGAGTAGCTTTCTACACCCGCATAGTGAGTCTACTCATGAGCAGCAGGAAGACCTGGAGCTGGACCTCAAACAGCAGGTCATGTCATACCTTGACATGACCATGCCAACACACCTTCAGGATCCACTGGATTTGCTGGGAAGCCAAACTTGACTTGTGTCCGCAACTAGCAGAGTTTGCCCTGGAAAAGCTGTACTGGCCGGACAGTAGTTGATTTAGATGGCAACTGGGCTGCTCTATATAACGAAGCAAAATGGCAAATTTACCTCACAATATAAGCTATTGCCCCTCAGATTTACACAGGGGCTGCTCCATATACTGGTGCAAAACCATGAATTTACCTCATAATATAAACTATTGCCCCTCAGATTTACACAGGGGCTGCTCTATATAATGAAGCAAAATGGCAAATTTACCTCTCTATATAAGCTAATGCCCCTCAGATTTACACAGGGGCTGCTCTATATTATGCTGCAAAATGGCAAATTTACCTCACAATATAAGCTATTGCCCCTCAGATTTACACAGGGGCTGCTCCATATAATGGTGCAAAACCATGAATTTACCTCATAATACAAACTATTGCCCCTCAGATTTACACAGGGGCTGCTCTATATAATGAAGCAAAATGGCAAATTTACCTCACTATATAAGCTATTGCCCCTCAGATTTACACAGGGGCTGCTCCATATAATGGTGCAAAACCATGAATTTACCTCATAATATAAACTATTGCCCCTCAGATTTATAGAGGGGTGCTCTATATAATGAAGCAAAATGGCAAATTTACCTCACTATATAAGCTATTGCCCCTCAGATTTACACAGGGGCTGCTCTATATAATGAAGCAAAATGGCAAATTTACCTCACTATATAAGCTATTACAGCTCTATATAAATAAAAATAAATAAATCAAAAAAAGGGCCTGTACGGCTTATTTAGTATAACAGATAGGGTGACATGTGCTGGTTTGGGATGCCCATATGGGCTAGTGTTTTGGCAGCAGTACCAATGCAAAATGCAATAGCTTAATAAAGCTGATGCTGATCAACGCTTATTTAGTATAACAGATGGGGTGCAACATGCAGGTTTGGGATACCCTGCAGCCTGGTGTCTTTAAAGCAGACCAAAACCAATTCAAAATGCAATAACTTAAAGCTGAGGCTGTAGATGCTTATTTAGTATAAACAGATAGGGTGCAACGTGCAGCTTTGGGGTGCCCTGCGGCCTGGTTAAATGAAAGCAGTCAAAAAGGAAGTGCAAACTGAAGTAGCTTAATGAAGCTGATGCTGATCAACGCTTATGTTGTATACCAGATAGGGTGCAAGGTGCAGCTTTGGGGTGCCCTGCGGCCTGGTTTATTAAAAGCAGTCAAAAACAAGTGCAAACTGAAGTAGCTTAATAAAGCAGCTGATGCTGATCAACGCTTATGTTGTATAACAGATAGGGTTAAAATAGCATGTGCCTTTGGATGCCCGTGTGGCCTGGTATATTTTAAGCTGAACAAAAAGTAACAATAATCCAAGTATGAGAAATAATTTTGACCTTCTTTACAGCGCCATACTTTGAAAAAAAAACCTTAATTTCATGCCGATCAATCCAAAGGTCAATGACCCTAACAAAAATAGTGTTCGGCATAAGTTTTCCTTCTGGAAGGACGTAACCTTTAGTTTACATGGTTGGGGTAGGTTATCTTACAAATTGGGATACCCCAGGCAGCAGTGTCATTGAAAGAGACAGATTGTAATGCAGGCCATACGCAAGCAGAGAAACTCAGGCTGCAACAGGCCTCTTTAGTTTACATGGTTGGGGTAGGTTATCTTACAAATTGGGATACCCCACTGTATATGAAACCGAATATAAATGCACACCCAAAAGTGGACAATCAGCCTCCAAGAGCCCTGCTTAGTGTAAATAAGAGAGCTGCTTAGCTTAAATAAGAGAGCTGCTTAGTGTAAATAAGAGAGGTAGGTTATGTTATGTTACAGAATAGGATGCCTCAAAGCAGACTTGAGATCAGTATATATGCACAGCAGCAGTGTGTAAGCAGGCTGAAACAGCCCAAATTACTTGAAATAACTGTGCAGCTTAGAGTAAAGACAGAGGCTAATGGTATGTTACAGAATGGGATGCCCACAGCAGACTTGAGATCACTATATATGCACACAGCAACAGTGTGTAAGCAGGCTCATACAGGCCAAATTACTTGACATAAGTGTGCAGCTTAGAGTAAAGACAGGCTAATGGTATGTTACAGAATGGGATGCCCCAACCGCAGTGCACCTGGGAGCAGTAGTACTATGCACAGCAAAAGTGTCTTTATCAGGCCAAATTACTTTTAGAATAAGTGCAAAGGGTTATAGTAAATAGAGGCTGGTGTAGTCACAGAATGGGATGCCCCAACCGGAGAGCACCTGGGAGCAGTAGTACTATGCACAGCAAAAGTGTCTTTATCAGGCCAAATTACTTTTAGAATAAGTGCAAAGGGTTATAGTAAATAGAGGCTGGTGTAGTCACAGAATGGGATGCCCCAACTGGAGTGCACCTGGGAGCAGTACTATGCACAGCAAAAGTGTCTTTATCAGGCCAAATTACTTTTAGAATAAGTGCAAAGGGTTATAGTAAATAGAGGCTGGTGTAGTCACAGAATGGGATGCCCCAAACGGAGAGCACCTGGGAGCAGTACTATGCACAGCAAAAGTGTCTTTATCAGGCCAAATTACTTTTAGAATAAGTGCAAAGGCTTATAGTAAATAGAGGCTGGTGTAGTCACAGAATGGGATTCCCCAACCAGAGTGCACCTGGGAGCAGTAGTACTATGCACAGCAAAAGTGTCTTTATCAGGCCAAATTACTTTTAGAATAAGGGCACAGGGTTATAGTAAATAGAGGCTGGTGTAGTCACAGAATGGGATGCCCCAACCGGAGTGCACCTGGGAGCAGTAGTACTATGCACAGCAAAAGTGTCTTTATCAGGCCAAATTACTTTTAGAATAAGTGCACAGGGTTATAGTAAATAGAGGCTGGTGTAGTCACAGAATGGGATGCCCCAACCAGAGAGCACCTGGGAGCAGCACTAATATGCACAGCAAAAGTGTCTTTATCAGGCCAAATTTCTATTAGAATAAGTGCAAAGGGTTATAGTAAATAGAGGCTGGTGTAGTCACAGAATGGGATGCCCCAACCGGAGAGCACCTGGGAGCAGTACTATGCACAGCAAAAGTGTCTTTATCAGGCCAAATTACTTTTAGAATAAGTGCAAAGGGTTATAGTAAATAGAGGCTGGTGTAGTCACAGAATGGGATGCCCCAACCAGAGAGCACCTGGGAGCAGTAGTACTATGCACAGCAAAAGTGTCTTTATCAGGCCAAATTACTTTTAGAAAAAGTGCAAAGGGTTATAGTAAATAGAGGCTGGTGTAGTAACAGAATGGGATGCCCCAACCAGAGAGCACCTGGGAGCAGTAGTACTATGCACAGCAAAAGTGTCTTTATCAGGCCAAATTACTTTTAGAAAAAGTGCAAAGGGTTATAGGAAATAGAGGCTGGTGTAGTCACAGAATGGGATGCCCCAACCAGAGTGCACCTGGGAGCAGTACTACTATGCACAGCAAAAGTGTCTTTATCAGGCCAAATAACTTTTAGAATAAGTGCAAAGGGTTATAGTAAATAGAGGCTGGTGTAGTCACAGAATGGGATGCCCCAACCAGAGAGCACCTGGGAGCAGTAGTACTATGCACAGCAAAAGAGTCTTTATCAGGCCAAATTACTTTTAGAATAAGTGCAAAGGGTTATAGTAAATAGAGGCTGGTGTAGTCACAGAATGGGATGCCCCAACCAGAGTGCACCTGGGAGCAGTACTACTATGCACAGCAAAAGTGTCTTTATCAGGCCAAATTACTTTTAGAATAAGTGCAAAGGGTTATAGTAAATAGAGGCTGGTGTAGTCACAGAATGGGATGCCCCAACAGCAGTGCACCTGGGAGCAGTAGTACTATGCACAGCAAAAGTGTCTTTATCAGGCCAAATTACTTTTAGAATAAGTGCAAAGGGTTATAGTAAATAGAGGCTGGTGTAGTCACAGAATGGGATGCCCCAACCAGAGTGCACCTGGGAGCAGTACTACTATGCACAGCAAAAGTGTCTTTATCAGGCCAAATTACTTTTAGAATAAGTGCAAAGGGTTATAGTAAATAGAGGCTGGTGTAGTCACAGAATGGGATGCCCCAACCAGAGTGCACCTGGGAGCAGTACTATGCACAGCAAAAGTGTCTTTATCAGGCCAAATAACTTTTAGAATAAGTGCAAAGGGTTATAGTAAATAGAGGCTGGTGTAGTCACAGAATGGGATGCCCCAACCGCAGTGCACCTGGGAGCAGTAGTACTATGCACAGCAAAAGTGTCTTTATCAGGCCAAATAACTTTTAGAATAAGTGCAAAGGGTTATAGTAAATAGAGGCTGGTGTAGTCACAGAATGGGATGCCCCAACCGGAGTGCACCTGGGAGCAGTACTACTATGCACAGCAAAAGAGTCTTTATCAGGCCAAATTACTTTTAGAATAAGTGCAAAGGGTTATAGTAAATAGAGGCTGGTGTAGTCACAGAATGGGATGCCCCAACCGGAGTGCACCGGGGAGCAGTACTACTATGCACAGCAAAAGTGTCTTTATCAGGCCAAATTACTTTTAGAATAAGTGCAAAGGGTTATAGTAAATAGAGGCTGGTGTAGTCACAGAATGGGATGCCTCACAGCAGACTTGGGATCAGTTCAGTATATATGCACAGTTAGTGTATAAGCAGCCTGAAAACGCTAACAAAGCCAGTGACCCAGGCAGTGACTGCCTCCGATTTTTCCTAACTTTCCCTGCTTCTCGCTGACTTCCTGCCTGTCTCCTGCCTGTCCCTGGCTCTCTGTCTCTCCCTCACTACAGCAGCGTCCTGTCTCTCACGAATGCAATAGAGAAATGAGGAAAAGCAAGATGTCCGCCGCCTTAAATAACGCTGTGACGTCACCTGGCTTGCTGGCTGCTGATAGGCTGCATGTGACTGCCCCAGCTTGCACTGGTGCGGGGTAGATGTCTGGACATGTCCCGTCCGCCATCTTAGAATGCCTGTAATGTAAATGAATGGATGTTAAAGGAAAACTTCGAGCGATCGAAGCACGGGGAAATTCGGATTCGATCCGAATCGAATTTTTCATGAAATTCGGATCGAATCCGGGTTCGTCCGGATCGATTCGCTCATCCCTAATTATTATTACAGACGGCCGGGGGAGAGATCGGGCTTCTCCGCAGCGGCATCCAGCAGGCCGGTCGGCGGTCTTGGCGGCGGCTTCCCGGCTCCCACAGCCGGCGGATGATTCTGGAAGGAGGAGGCCCAGCTCTGCCTCGGTAAGTCGTTCTTTTTTATATAATCCCTAGGAATTATGTTATCACATAAAGGGCAAAGCTCAATCCCCTTCTTCTTCTTTTGTCTTTTAGTCTAAAACGCCGGACAACACTTCCAAGAGTTTACCTAAATCCTCTTCTTCCGGATCAAAATCCAGTAAAAAGAGCAGAAGATGCCCCTTATGTGATGTGAAACTTCCGGATTCTTACGTTAAACCCCTTTGTCAGATATGTACGGATAAAGTGGTCAATAAGGAACATAATGAGCACCTAATGAGGATGATGAGGGAGCTTAAGGACCAAATCTCTTCCTCTTCTATGACACAGAGGGCCCCAGAATGCGCTAGTAGCCAGATGGTTATTCCAAGTATGTCACACACCCCGCTTCCAAGATTAATAACATTCGGGTTATGTCCAGTAGAGGGCGAACTTCTGCAGAGATGACTAGAAAAAAGGAAGCCCCTCCCGGTCCATAAATACCTGGGACCTCCCACACATTACTCAGTAATCGTCTCTGCAGGACGGCGAGCAAGTCAGATGATGGCCTCTGGTCAGGTTGGTGACCCTGACGTGGGATGCCCTGTCCATCATTAAGCCCCCGCTACATTACTATGTTGCTATTGGCCTCCCCCCTTATTCCCTGTTCCCGGTTTTAGGGTGGGGGCGCCTTTCCCTCTGTGTGTGTGTGTGCGCTTTGTTTGGTGTTTTTACCTTTTTAGTGTGACTCTCATTTAGGCGCGTTTATGTTATCCGGCCCCCTCGCTCGCTCCCATGGCGGCGGCAGGCCGGTCTTCTCATGGTAGCCGGCTCCATGGCTTTTGCGGGCTGGACACCAGGACGGTGGTGACAACGCTGGAGAGGTTCGGGTGGGTAATCAATTACCCCAAGTCCTCTCTCTCTCTCCGTCAAGGGTGGCTTTGTTTTTAGGCATGAATCTGGATACCATTCAGACCAGGGTGTTCCTACCCCAGCCAAAGGTGCATGTTATTCAGGCACTAATGCGTCTCCTTCTGTCCAACCCTCGTCCGTCAATCAGGCAAGGGATGAGACTGGTGGGATTGATGGTGGCTTGCTTCGAAGCAGTGCCTTTTGCTCAGTTTTCTGGAAGGAACATCAGTTCTAGGGGCTGTGGGGTTCTCAGGAGGCTCATATCCCCATCGACATTCTGGAGCTGAGGGCGGTTTGGTTGGTGCTGTCGCACCTGACGCATCATCTCCAGGGCCTACCGGTTGAGGTTCGATCCGACTATCTGACTGCGGTCCCTTACATCAATCACCAAGGAGGGACTCGCAGCAGGAGTGCCCTCCGGGAAGTCTGATTCTTGCATGGGCTGAGAGCAATGTTCCAAGCATCTCGGCAGTTTACATTCCAGGGGTGGAGAACCTGGAAGCGGACTCCCTGAGCAGGGGGACCTCTCGCCGGGGGGGAATGGTCCCTCAGCAACGAGGTATTTCTCTCCATCTGTCACAGTTGGGGGATTCTGGAAGTGGATCTCTTTGCCTCCCGTCACAACCACAAGCTTCCTGTATTTGTGTCTCTGTCCCAGGATCCCCTGGCTCTGGCAGTGGATGCCATGTCTCTGTCCTGGCGGGATCTCGGTCTCCTGTATCTGTTTCCTCCTTTTCCATGGTGGGCAAGGTGGTATGCAAGCTGGTTCACAAGGGTGTGCCAGCAACCCTGGTGGCCCCACGGTGGCCAAGACAGGTGTGGTTCGCAGACGTCGTGCGCCTGGCGGTCGATCAGTACAGGCTGCCTCTGGTTCCGGATCTGATCACACAAGGTCAGCTTTGTTACCCCAATTTACAAACGCTGGCTTTGACGGCGTGGCTGCTGAAACCTCTATTCTAAGAGAAAAAGTTTTGTCTGAAGCTGTTGTCCAGACGCTCGTTAGAGCTAGGAAGAAGTCTTCCTCTAATATCTACTACAGGACCTGGCGATCCTGCATTGATTGGTGTGAGGCTAGGGCCTTTCCTTGTTGGGTGTTTTCCAGCCCTAGATTTCTGGAGTTTCTACAACGTGGTCTGGACATGGGTTTTCAACTTAGCACTCTGAAGGGGCAGGTTAAGACTTTTTTCCAGGGGGCCACTCATGTGCGTCCCCCTCGCAAGCCCATGTTGCTGGTTTGGGATTTAAATTTGGTATTGTCTACCCTTCAGGGTCCTTCTTTTGAACCAGTGCAGGGTGCTGCACTACCCATTTTCACTTTAAGGGACAAGGTGGTCTTCCGTCTTAAGCCAAATTTCCTGCCAAAAGTTGTGTCTGCTTTTCACCTCAATCAGGACATTGTGCTTCCTTCCTTGTGTCCTAAGCCTAATAATGACAAGGAGAGGGCCTTGCACTCTCTGGATGTTGTTAGATGTGTAAAGTACTATTTGGTGGCTACTTCACCCTTTCATAAGACGGACGCCTTGTTTGTGGTGCCCTCCGGACCCAAGAAGGGTTTGGCGCCTGTCAAGTCTACCATTAGTAAATGGATTCGTCAGGCCATTGTTGGGGCCTATGCTGCCAAGGGGAGGAATCCCCCTTTCCAGATCACTGCTCATTCTACTCGTGCTGTTGGGCTTCCTGGGCTTTTCAGCACCAGGCATCTGTTGAACAAGTTTGTAAGGCTGCTACTTTCTGACATCGTCCTTCCCGGCAGTGAGATGGGGTCAACTTCACTCCAGATTCCTCCAGGGATATATTCTGAAGAACTGGGACGGAACCCAGCTCGGACTGGACCGTCAACTGCCAATCTCAGAAGAGGTGAAGGATTCTCTGGTTTGGTGGTTGGAAGAAAATCACTTCACGGAGGGCTTGCCTTGGGGGGATCCCAAGGAAGTGATTGTGACAACGGATGCTTCGGCTTGGGGCTGGGGAGCACATTGCGAGACAAGAACGGTTCAGGGAAAATGGTCGAGAGCCTTGAGTCGGTCCTCATCCAATCTCAGAGAGTTGATTGCTATAAAAGAATCTTTATGGGCCCTGAAGACACTTGTGCTGGGAAGACACTTGCAGATCAGAACGGACAACGTTACATCGGTAGCCTACATAAACCATCAGGGAGGAACGAGATCCTTGTTAATGGCCGTGGCGACAGAAATTTTGTCCTGGGCAGAAATCAATTTGAAGTCCCTTTCGGCAGTTCACTTGAAAGGAGCCTTGAATCAGGTGGCGGATTTCCTAAGCCGATCTCAGATAAGGGAATCAGATTGGTCCCTGAATCCAGAAGTTTTCAAGACGATTTGCAAGCTGAGAGGTGTACCAGAAGTAGATCTGTTTGCGTCAGCAAAGAACCGCAAGGTGGACAGATTCTTTTCACTGAAACCAAGGGACCAGTCGTTGGGTGTGGACGCACTGTCACAAGCATGGCATTTTAAGCTGGCCTACGCCTTCCCTCCGGTGCTTCTGATTCCTATGGTACTGAAGAAGCTTGTCAAGAGCCGGATACAGTTCTCTTGATAGCTCCATGGTGGCCAAAGAGGTCTTGGTTTTTCAACTCTGGTGGAACTGTCAGTTCAAGATCCTTGGGAGGTTCCGGTGAGTCCTCTTCTCTTATCACAGGGTCCGATCATTTGCCCAAACCTGCAGTGGTGGAGGATGACGCTTTGGACCCTGAAGTCTCCTTACTACAAAGAAAGGGATTTTCAGCCCCGGTGAATAATACTCTTCTCACTAGTAGGAAGTTGGTAACCAGGAAGATTTACCTTAAGGTATGGAAAGTCCTGGAAAACAGAGAATGGGAAGACTTCATCCAAAATTCCGATTATTCTGGACTTTTTGCAAAATGGGGTCGACATGGGCCTTAGTGTTAACACACTAAAGGTTCAGCTAGCGGCCCTGTCAGTCTTCTTGGATAAGAAGCTTTCTTCGGTTGCTATTATTAAAAGGTTCCTTCTAGCAGTCAAATGATCTAAGCCAGCTCCATGCAAAGTGGTTCCACAATGGGACTTAGCAAGAATTTTGTCCATGTTGAGTTCTCCACCTTTCTATCCCAACAAAAATCTGGATATCAAGTCACTCACTTGGAAGGTCTTATTTTTAGTAGCCATTACCTCAGCTCGACAATCAGTGACATTCAAGATTTGTCATGTCGACATCCATTCCTCCAAGTTTTTCCAGATCGCATTGTTATGAAGGTAGACCCTTGTTACCTTCCTAAAGTGGCATCAGATTTCCACAGATCTCAGGAAATCGTTATTCCTTCCATCACAGAAGAAGAGCCAGAACTGATGCCGTTAGATGTCAGATCACAGCTACTGCAATATCTTCATCAAACCAAAGATTTCAGAAAGGCCGACAGTTTGTTTATCTCCTTTTCGGGCGAAGGGCTTAAGGGTCTCAAAAACTAAGTTGGCAAGATGGATGAAAAGTATTAAGCTGGCTTATGGAGATGTCAATTTACCAAGTGGGGCAACGGCTCACTCCACAAGGAGTGTATCCACGTCTTGGGCAGAGCAAGCTGGGGTCTCCATGGAACAGATTTGTAAGGCAGCCACATGGACGTCGGCTAAGACCTTTGCAAGACACTATCGTTTGGATCTCTTGTCTCAGAAAGATCAATATTTTGGCAGAAGTGTTCTTCGTGCGTTTCTTCCCACCCAATGAGGTAGTCCTCGCCTATCTCTCAGGCGTATGCTGCCCGAAGGATGTTTTGAGAAAACTTAAGTTAGGTACCTGGTAACTTTTTTTCTAAACATCCGTAAGGGCAGCATATGCCAGCTTCCCTCCCTTATAATTTTAGACATGGGGGTTGCATTTAACGTGTGTTGTGATTATGATTTGTGGAGTTGTGGGCCTGTGTCTCTTTTCTCTCTTTCAGATCTCTACAACAAGTGGGGAAGAGAGGGAGGAGTCAAGATTTTATTTTGGCTGGTGGTCATGTGCTCCCCTCGATGGGAGGAGCCTGGAGGCCTCAGGCGTATGCTGCCCTTACGGATGTTTAGAAAAAAAGTTATCAGGTACCTAACTTAAGTTTTTTTCCTGTTTGCATATTGATATTTTAGGAAATGTTTTATTATGCTTTTTATACATATTTTAGGGAAAACCTGTGCAACCAATGGATTCCTTAAGGGATTACTTCCAGAAAGATGTGCCCACTACAACAAGCTGGGTACACATAGAAAGCTTAATGTGTTTACACTCAGGGAATATATAGTTTGTGGAGGTATTTAAAATGTAAAGGGTTGTTTTGATTGAAAAAGCACAAGGTGCGCACTTTGTCTGCAGAGCTGAAATTTTCAGTAAAATTAACCTTACGGACATGCTTTACTTTTGGGTGTTTGGCAACTCTAACCTTGACAGTACCTATGCATGCTGGGTATTGCTTTGTTTGGAGGACCTTGCTTTTTCAGATTTAACTTGTTTTTCTTGTTTACATATACTCCGGGTATGCCTAGAAAGCTTGAGGTGTGTACTTCAGAGAATATATCGTTTGTGGGGGGTATTTCAAATTTAAAGGGTTGTTTTTCTTGAAAAATTGTTTTTGATCTGAAAATCTCCTAAAGCACTGTTTCAGTTTGGGGGATTCTCCTGTGAGGGAAAGGGTGTCTACCAATACATATGTGGTCCTGCTGTAACCGTGAGAAATGGGACTTTTACACAATATATGATTTTATTGATAAACTTACATTTTTTATATTACAAAAGACACTACTTACTTATTTCACCCAAACATATTAAGCCTACACTCAAATGGTCCCCCCTGCCGTAGATCAGGCTGATGGGGGACAAGGCTTAGCGGACACACATTGACGCCAAGATGTTTGAAATTAAAATGTTATCCCTCAACACAAAGGGCATGAAGAGCCCAGCAAAGAGATTGTTGGTTCTAAGAAATTTGAAAGAGCTAAAAGCACAGATAGCATTCCTGCAGGAAAAGGCACTTTCAAGCCTCCAACCCTCCATCGCTGGCCAACAGGTCCTTCCACAAGGCGTATCATAGCTATTCCCCAGATTCCAGGTCTAGTGGGGTCAGCATATTAATAGCGAAAGCACTCCCATGGAAATTAGTCGACTTCTGGACAGATAAAGAAGGGAGGTGGTTGTTTGTCAAAGGAAAAATATATAGCAAGGTATACACTTTAGTGAACATATACACCCCAAACGTGGATCAAATCAGCTTTGTAGAGCAGCTGTTGGAGGCTCTCTTGGTCTTCAGGGAGGGCGAGCTAGTGTTGGGGGGAGAGTTCAATCTAACGCTGGAACCACTCCTGGACACCTCTGGGGGGGTCAACACATATCTTACGCCAAACTGAAACGTCTTAAGAAAATGTTCACGTTACACCAGCTGGAGAATACAACACCCAAGCACCCGAGATTACACTTTCTTCCCTCATCCACATGGTGCATACTCCAGAATAGACTTGTTCCTGGTCCCTCATTCATCCCTGGCCTTGGTGACTGATATCACCATAGGTAACATCACGCTTTCCCATGACCCACTGTCATAGAATCAAGACTATTCCTATGGTTTCCCAGCAGAGGGCGCCAAGGTTCCCTGTGCGCTCACATTTTCGCAATAGACATAGAAGGGCCAGTAAGCGTGCGAATATGAGCGTGCATTTGTGCTCCGTATGATTCAATAGATTTGTGCGCATACATGCGCATTGCAGATGCGTGGAAATGCGTTCGCTTTTGCACATGTAAAGGGGCCTTTAAATAGTGGAGAGCCTGAGCTTCATTGCCAGTTGGTCATTTCTCCTGCCTGTTCCTGAGTTCCAGTCTTCCATTCCGACCTAGCTTGTTCCTGACTACGCTCCTGTTCTCCTGACGATCTCGGCCTGTTTATGACTTTGAGCCTGATCTGTCCTCGACTTCTTTACGACTTTGATCCTGATCTGCCTGCCCATGACCTCGGCTTGTTCTACGTTTCCAGTCCAGCTCTGGTCTGTCTTCTACCCAGAACTTGGCAAAACCCCCCCCTAGGTTGCCTGACCTGGGGCCTTCTTCTGGCCCTTAGATTCCAGGCTACCCGGTCGAGAGGTGATCCGGTTCTTAGTCTCCACAATCAGGGTTTACACCCGGTAGCCTGACACGCACCCATCACACTCACTCTGTCATGTCCGGTCCCCGCCCCAAAGAGCTGATCCTGGAGGCTAGATAACTTACTGCTACGACCAAAGGGTTTTGACAGTAATTCAAACAGACATTCATGGTTTTTACGAGCTGAATTCCACACCTGCAATCAACCCAGGAATACTATGAGAAGCGCACAAGTGTTTCATAAGAGGGTCATTTATAAAAGTGCATGCTGGAGCTCTTGTGGGAGATTGGCAAACTAGAAACATTGCACAAAAATCCCCATAAGCTGCACATCTGTCGGCCTTGACCTCTCTGAGGGAAAGCCTTAAAACGATTTGCTGTAATTTCCTGATGTTTCTATATCATGTGGCATCCCATTTGAGACTGGTGTCTCCATGGGAAACACAGACAATACGTGGGTCTAGAGCAGAGTTTTACAGAGTTCCCAATACCTGCTATCCCCTGGTTAATGGGGGAAGGCATAACACAGGCAAGGCAATACTCCACGATTGGCCCAACCTTGAGAATCTTACGGGTTTTCTGCCAGGGTCAGGGCATCTCAACCTCCCCTTCTCCAATGTACTCAATTTTGGAGAATCCGCATTTCCCTCTGGGGTGTGAGGGACAGACAGCGAGGGTATGGAGGGGGCAGGCCTGTATAGGGTGCAACACTTCCTATCAGAAGGAGGGTGGGTAGATCTGGATGACTTGGCACAATCGAAAGGAGTCCCCAGGTGGACATTGGCAACGCCTCCAGTTGATGCACTTCTATTCCTCCCTCTGGGTACAGGAGGGGCACATTCAGGGGCTCACACCATATTAGGAGCTATGTCAAAGAAGGCACCCTAAAAAACACACACTCTAGAGTATGTAAAAAATACTAACGGCCCCCTGATATGGACGACCTCCATATTCTAACAAAGTGAGGAGACCTTAACATATCCCTAACGGACGAACAACATTAAAAATTCCTATTGCTACCACATAAAACCACAATATGCACTAAATATCAGGAATGTGGTTACAAACTGCTAACACGGTGGTACAAGGTACCAGCAGAACTAAATTAATGGTTCCCCGGTACCCCTGCGGAATGTTGGAGATGGGGAGAGGGAAATCGTATAAACATCTTTTGGGTGTGTCTGAAGCTTAAGGGGTATTGGGGGATTAGATAAATTGCGGGGCAAGTTTCAGATACAGAGGTGCCTGCAGACCCGGCGCTCTGCCTCCTCCACCTGTCAGGGGCTCCAGTAAAAAGATATCGCAAATCCATACTGTGTCATTTGTTAAGTGCAGCTAAGGCCTGTATCACACTAATGTGGAAATCCACAGAACCCCCCTCAGTCACACTATGGATTAGGAACGTGAATGATAGAATGAGATTTGAGAACTTTGCACTCTCTAGGGACAACGGACATGAGAGTTTTGTGGCAACTTGTTACCGTTGGGTAGAATTCACTGAATCCCCAGAGGGCACAGCTTTACTTAGCATAGAGCAGACAGACCCTTCCCCCACATCACCCTTCCCCTTTACTGTTCCTTTCTTGTTGTTTTACCTTGGTTTTTGGTACCCCCAGAACGTGACATCAATAGACCCAGGGCAGTCGACCTTGGCTCAGTGGAGTGGCATGAGCCACTAGATAATGTAATGCAGTCTCCCACTGAAGCGACTATTGTAGGGATTAGGCGACAAGCAAGTTTTGCTGGGTCCCGGATGGGGATATCTTTCTGTGATTGTCTTTCTGGATCCTTGAGGAAAGGGGCCGATGCTGTGGGTGGGCTAATGCGTGGGCAGATGTAACAAGGTGGCTGATGCTCAACGGGATCTTGAAGCACTGGCCACCCATAGAAGGTCAGCAGGGTATGAGGGTGGGCATACGGGAGAATTATCTTTATTTCCATGTTTATTGGTGTATGTTTTATCTGTATGTTTAAATAACCTTGAAAACATTTGATAAATAAAGAATTTACAAAAAAAAAAGACTCAGAACCACACCTGATGAAAAACCACATCTTATTGTTAAGAAAATAATTCATAGTAGATTATTTCCTACATTTACATTACACCAATAAGATAACTGACCAAATTAATGTGTACTAAACTATTAGTTACTGCTAAAATATTTCACACATATAGAGCATGATCACAGCTTTTACGTTGTATGAACCCTTAAATCATGTCTGTCAAAAGCTGATTTACTAAGATATTTCCCACATTCAGAACTTGTTATTGCTTCTCTCACATGAATACTTTCATGTCTGATAAAGTGTGACTTCTTTGAAAAACATCTACCACATTCAGAGCATGAATACGGTTTCTCCCTTGTATAAACATTTCCCACATTCGGGACATGATAATGGCTTCTCTCCTGTATGAACTCTTTCATGACTGATAATACTTGATTTCTGTGAAAAATATTTCCCACATTCAGAACATGAATATGGTTTCTCCCCGTATGAACTCTTTCATGACTGATAAGGGCTGATTTATCAGAACAACATTTACCACATTCAGAGCATGACTATGGTTTCTTTCCTGTATGAAGTCTTTCATGTCTGATAAGGGCTGATTTATCAGAAAAACATTTCCCACATTCGAGACATGAATATGGCTTCTCTCCTGTATGAACTCTTTCATGTGTGATAAGGGCTGATTTCTTAGAAAAACATTTTCCACATTCCGAACATGAATATGGCTTCTCCCCTGTATGAACTCTTTCATGAATGATAAGGGCTGATTTATCAGGACAACATTTACCACATACAGAGCACGAATATGGTGTATTCTTTGTATGAACTCTTAGGGCTGATTTATCAGAAAAATATTTCCCACATTCAGAACATGAATATGGCTTCTCCCCTGTATGAACTCTTTCATGACTGATAAGATTTGATTTCTGTGAAAAATATTTCCCACATTCTGAACATGAATATGGTTTCTCTCCTGTATGAACTCTTTCATGTCTGATAAGGGCTGATTTAGCAGAAAAATATTTCCCACATTCCGAACATGAATATGGTTTCTCTCTTGTATGAACTCTTTCATGTGTAATAAGGGCTGATTTATGAGAAAAACATTTTCCACATTCAGAACATGAATATGGCTTCTCCCCCGTATGAACTCTTTCATGTGTGATAACATTTGATTTCTTTGAAAAATATTTCCCACATTCAGGACATGAATATGGTTTATTTCCTGTATGAACTCTTTCATGAATGATAAGGTGTGATTTATGAGAAAAGCATTTTCCACATTCAGAACATGAATATGGCTTCTTTGATTTATGAGTTGTATGATGGGTATGGAATGATTGGCTCTCCTGTATAGAGGGGGGATATGGGAGATGTGCGGGCTTCAGTGTTGGATGGGGGTTTGTAGTTGTAGAGACCCTTGTAGCCCTTGCTTTGATATCTTCTTTCTTGGTACCTGGAGAGATAACAGCATGTTCAGCCATTGTATTCTGTCCACCTGGAGAAAATAGGAAAGGAAGGCGAAAAGGTTAAAGGGCAACTACTTTTGGCTTCACAAATGGGATATAAAAAAGGTTTGCAAAGTCATTAAACAGGATTAAACCCTTCCTGGCACACTCCTCCTATAGTGAAGATGCTTCATTGCAGTGTGTAGATATTCTCACATCATAAATAACATATGATGATCAGATAACAAGCAGGTTACTAAGCAACAGAAGGCACAGTACCCTGTGTGTGTGTATTTAGCAACAAGCCTGAGTAAATGCTTCTTGACTGTGAGTCAGGGCACTTGCCAAACACATCACTAAAACTAGAGATTCAGGAGAAGGGAAAAATGCATGTTAATATTCAGCATAATATTTCTTTTTTGCTTTGGGGGGAGGGGGGCCGTGTCACTTGAACATTACATCCAGGACACGTGGATGTCCAAAGCAAAAAATAAATATTATGCTGAATATTAACATGCATTTTTCCCTTCTCCTGAATCTCTAGTTTTAGTAATGTGTTTGGCAAGTGCCCTGACTCACAGTCAAGAAGCATTTACTCAGGCTTGTTGCTAAATACACACACACACACACACACACACACACACACACACACACACACACACAGGGTACTGTGCCTTCTGTTGCTTAGTAACCTGCTTGTTATCTGATCATCATATGTTATTTATGATGTGAGAATATCTACACACTGCAATGAAGCATCTTCACTATAGGAGGAGTGTGCCAGGAAGGGTTTAATCTGAAGGTTATTCATTGTTACCATGTAAATGTTAACACTGGCAAAAAAAATCTCTGCTGCCTCCTTGGTATATAACCCCGGGCTCGGATGGTTTGTAACAAGCTGTAACATTCATTCAGGAGTCAAATCACTATTATAACAGATGTCTCATTCTGACATGTGCCCAGTCTCATAGAGGACTCTGCAAAATGGCACCAGTAGCTTTCAACATGGATGAGGAGCTGGACCCCCCCCCACCTCAACCAAGATGGAAAAGTCTGGAATCTCATTGGAATTTAGTTTAGCTGTCACATAACCGTACAAGTATCCTACTAAGTGAATGTGCATTAGGAATATGCATTAAAAGGTACGTTATAAGAACAAGGGAGGAGTCGTGGTCTAGTGGTAAGGAAGCAGCTTTGTGACCGGAGGGTTTCAGGTGCGATTCCTGGCACCCAAAGCCACCATCAGGGGGGAGGGGTGGACTTATTTTCCCTGAGCGCCCCAGACCTGTCCCACCTCCAACGCTGCTGCGTCAAAGAAAAAAGATTAAATATATTTGCTCACTCCTGACCCCCCTCCCCCAACAGTTAGAAGCTCACCATGCTGCCTCATCTTCGATTCTGAAGGGAGGGATGGGCGGGTCCAGCACAGACATGTGAGCTCCATGCAGCCGCCCATTGCCTGACTCTCCCTTCAGTTACAAACAGCGGCGGCATGGGAAGCAGCTGTGAAGGGAAAGGTAAGGCCTTTTTTTTTATGCCTTGCATTCACGGCGGGCGCGGGTGGAAGGGGACAGCAGCAAGCACACACACTGACAAACTTAGGGGCACCATCAGGGTGTAAAAAAATACCATTTTGTGAGTACTCACCTTTAAAATGGGTATTATATGTCACACACCCCGCTTCCACTATTCATGACATATGGGTTATGGTGCAGTAGAGGGCAAACTTCTGCAGAGATGAAGAGCAGAAAAGAAGCCCCTCCCGGTCCATAAATACCTAGGACCTCCCACACATTCTCCAGTATATGACAGCAGTAAGGGGACCAGGAAGAGCCAATAAAACATTCTTAACCATAAAAAGGTTCACCATATAAAGGATCCAGAATACAAAAAGGGCGGGTGAAGCGGGGTGTGTGACATACTTATAATACCCATTTTACAGGTGAGTAATCACAAAATGGTATTATTCCAAGTATGTCACACACCCCGCTTCCACTATTCATGACATATGGACATCCAATAGCAGTGTCCGTCATGGGTGGGGATCCAAATACAGCAAAAAATGCACCAATTTAAACCACTGCAGCTTGCAGTGCAACGGAAGACCAAGTAGCAGCCTTACAAACTTGTTCAACAGAAGCCTGGTGCTGAAAAGCCCAGGAAGCCCCAACAGCATGAGTAGAATGAGCAGTGATCTTAAATGGAGGAACCCTCCCCTTAGCGGAATAGGCCCCAACAATGGCCTGACGTATCCATTTACTCATGGTAGACTTGGCGGGTGCCAAACCTTTTCTGGGCCCAGAAGGCACCACGAACAAGGCGTCCGTCTTATGAAAAGAAGTAGCAACCAAATAGTACTTCACACAACGAACCACATCTAAAGAGTGCAGGGCCCTCTCCTTGTCATTGCTAGGCTTAGGACACAAGGAAGGGAGAACTACATCCTGATTAAGATGGAAAGCAGAAACCACCTTAGGAAGGAAATCTGGTTTAAAACGAAAAACCACCTTGTCCTGGTGTCTCTCAAAGTAAGGGGCCTGAATAGACAGAGCCGCCAACTCAGAGACACGCCGAACAGAGGTAATAGCCACCAAAAAGGCAACCTTTTGAGTGAGCACAGAAAGAGCCACATCCTGCATTGGCTCAAAGGGAGGCCCCTGGAGGGCCGACAGAACCAAATTTAGGTCCCAAACGGGAACCAAAGGCTTTCTATGGGGCCGAACATGAGTGACCCCTTGGAAAAAAGTTTTGACCAGATGATGCAAAGCAAAAGAAAAAAGACAGCCAGGGCAGAAACCTGACCCTTCAAAGTACTGAGCTGGAACCCCAGATCCAGACCATGTTGTAGAAACTCCAAAATCCTAGACCTATTCCTAGCTCTAATCAAGGTTTGAATAACCGCCTCAGACAAACCTTCCTCCCTCAGGATGAAGGTTTCAGCAGCCACGCTGTCAAAGCAAGCGTTTGTAAATTGGGGTAACGTAGTTGACCCTGAGAGATCAGATCCAGAAACAGTGGCAGCCTGTACTGATCTACCGCCAATCTTACGACGTCTGCGAGCCAAACCTGTCTTGGCCACCTTGGGGCTACCAGAATTGCTGGTGCCCCCTCTAGAGTCAGCTTGCGCACTACCTTGCCTACCATGGAGAAGGGGGGAAACAGGTACAGAAACCCCAGATCCCTCCAGGCAAGGGACAAGGCATCCACTGCCAGGGCCAGAGGATCCTGAGACAGAGATACAAAGGTTGGAAGCTTGTGATTGTGCCGAGAGGCAAAGAGATCCACCTCCGGAGTCCCCCACTTGTGACACAGGGCCCTGTGGTTGAGGGACCACTCCCCTCGGCGAGAGAATCCCCTGCTCAGGGAGTCCGCCTCCGTGTTCTCCACTCCCGGAATGTACCCTGCCGAGATGCAAGGAACATTGCTCTCCGCCCATGTCGGAATCAGAGAGACTTCCCTGAGGGCACTCCTGCTGCGAGTCCCTCCTTGGTGATTGATGTAAGCTACCGCAGGACGATTGTCTAATCGAACCTGAACCGGTAAATCCTGTAGGTGAAGTGTCAGACGCGACAGAACCAAGCGGATAGCTCTGAGCTCCAAGACATTGATGGGATTGTGAGCCTCCTGAGGACCCCACAACCCCTGGAACTGATGATCTTTCCAGAAACCTCCCCAGCCCGACAGGCTGGCATCCGTGGTAACCGTCTCCCAACAAGGGGCCAGGAACGATCTGCCCCTCATCAGATTGCTTGATTCCAGCCACCACTGAAAGGACTGCCGAACCCTGGGAGACATCAGAAATGACTGATCCAAGGACTGTGGACATCTGTCCCAGGCCAACAATAGATGGAGTTGTAGCGACCTCATGTGGAATTGAGCAAAGGGGACTGCCTCGAAGGAGGCCACCATCAAACCTAGCCGAATGGAAGGGCGAGGGTTGGTCAGGAGAACACGTATCAGATCCTGAACCCTCTGCACCTTTGGCTGAGGTAGGAACACTCTGGCCTGACTGGTATCCAGATTCATGCCCAGAAAAGAGATCTCCCTTGATGGGGAGAGAGAAGACTTGGGGTGGTTGATCACCCATCCGAACCTTTCCAGCGGCGTCACCACCGTCCTGGTGTCCAACTCCGCATGGCAGAGGCAAGAAGCTGTAATGAGTAGGTCGTCCAAATACGGCACAATGCGAATGCCCTGGGCTCTGAGCAAGGCCATTGTGCCCACCAGAACCTTGGTAAACACCCTCGGTGCCGAGGTCAGCTCGAACGGGAGGGCCGAAAACTGAAAATGCTGATCTCCCACCACGAACCTGAGAAATCTCTGGTGTGCTGGGAAAATTGGTACATGAAGGTAAGCATCCTTGATGTCTATGAACGTCATGAAATCCCCCTGACGAAGGGAACCGATGGCTGAACGCAGAGACTCCATGCGGAACTTCTTGGTTCTGATGAACCTGTTGAGAAGCTTCAAATCTAGGATGGGTCTTCTGGAGCCATCCTTTTTGGGAACCTGTGAAGAGGTTGGAATAATAGCTCCGGCCTCTCTCTGAAAGAGGCACCGGGCATATGACCGCCATGTCCAGAAGATTCTTTACAGCCAACAGGAGCCCCTGCGCCGCCCAAGGATCCGATGGCACCCGAGACCTTAGGAATCTGGGAGGAGGCCGGTACTCGAACTCCAGTTTGTACCCAGACGAGACCACTTCCAATATCCACTTGTCTGTGACCTCCTGGTCCCAGACCTGAAAGAAGAGCCGCAGCCGTCCCCCCACCCGCAAGGGTAAGGGCGCCTCCTCATTGTTGAGCTGGCTTGGCAGTGGGCTTGGGCCTGGAACTCCAGGTAGAGGCCGTACGGGCACGTCCTCTACCTCTGTTCCAGGAATCACCTCTAAAGCCAGAGTAGGCAAGACCTCTGCCCCCTCTGGCACCGCGGAAGGAAGGATTAAAAGGAGCTTGCCCCCTGAAAGGAGCGATGCAGCTTCTTACGCTGAGGTAGCTTCCCACCCTTCGCCATAGAATCCAATTTGTCTCCAAACAGCCACGTTCCCAAAAAGGGCAAAGCTGTAAGTGACTTCTTGGCCGCAATGTCCGCCGCGCTCTGGCGCAGCCAGACCGATCGACGCATGGCCACCAACAGGGCTGAAGTTCTACTACACATGGTAATAGTGTCGTCCATAGCCAACAAAACAAAATTCCTGAACAATTCACACCTCTTAAGGGTTGTGAATTCAACGCTGTCCGGGTTGAGCTGGGGGCCCATTTAACATGTCCCTGATCTCTGACCTGGTGGCCACAGCCACGAGTGCCGATGCAAGGCAGAACCCACACTGGCAAAGGCATGGCAAGTCATCTGATCAATGCGCTTGTCCTCGCCATCCTTAAGGGTAGTGGCGTCAGGAGTATGTACAACGGAGGTGTTGGACAATCCTAAAATGGGTGCGACAACCTCGGGAGGGGAAGACCAGCGCTTCACCGCATCCACCGGAAAGGGATACTTCCTATCCCATCCCTGAGGAACACAGTGAAGGCAACTCGGCTTCTCCCATTCTCTAAGAATCATGCTGTCAAAATGATCCTGATTTGGAAACTCCAAGCGGGGCTTAGAGAACCCAAAGAATTCCCCCTTCTTCGGAGGGGCCTCCGCTGCTGGGGAAATATCCAGAACCTCTAACAGATGGGTCAGGACCTTGGGGGTATCCACAGCATCCCCCAGCACCTGCCCGGCATCAGAATCAAAGAACTGCAATTCCTCAGTCCCAGATTCCTCAAACAATTCCCCCTCCTCAAGCGGGGAATAATCAGCCCAGTCAGGGGAGTCATAATCATCAAAATCAATTACCGGCGCAGCCAGTGACAGATGCCTTTTCTTAGCAGTGGCCTTTCTGCCCACTGAGCTAGAAATAATTTTCTCAAGGTTGGCCAGCCTGGCACATACATCCGAGTGCGACTCCCTACTAATGACCGTGTCACTTGGGGTCCGGATGATGCGGGGTGGGGGAGAGGCGGGCGGCACTGACCCAGACGCCTGGGCTCCCGACTGCCGCGTTATGGCCTGTTGCGCACATGGTATGCAAATTAGTACATTCTCCCCTGTAAGGGGTACCCCACAACCCACACATAACCGGGATTGTCCAGACGGGATCCCGACCCCGGTATCCTGCGGAGCCTCCATATGGTGATTTTTTGGGCAGTCGCAATGACCCGAGGGAATTACGCTGGTAAGCAACCCGGGATGCCCCTTTAAAGGCTTAAAAGCCTCTCTCTAACCCCGGTTGGGGCTAGAAGTAAGTGTGGTCATTTGGTTAGGAAATTAGGCCCTTAGGGGATGTATAGTATATGTTAAAATGGGTCCAGCGTATATATATGTATATATTTTTTGAATACTTATTGGACCCATTAGCTCCTTTCCTTGTGCTTCTTGTTTTCCTTCTTTTCTCTTATTTGGTGATGGGTCCTTCACTCCTGGCTACCTTATTAAGCTGTTTTTAGATGTATATAGTTGTATATAGCTGTATATAGCTTTATATAGGTGTATTTAGTGTGTCTGCAGATGGGGTTGCACCTTGTCTACCTATGTACGTGAATAGGATCTAGTACCTGTGCTCTTATAGGTTTAGGTAAGCTTTGGCCATCATGCCCTGTTGCCTTGTCCCTTGTGTGATTGCTCAGGGTATGTTATACATTTTGTTGCTGGATGTGATGTGCCTTGTTAATTCTACCACTACAATCCAGAGGAATTATACATATAAGAAACTGGGGAGGATATCAAACTCGCTATGAGCAGAAGGCGTGAGGTAAAAACGGCGCGGTCATTAAGAGTGCACTCGAATATTGGCCCTGCTGTTGGCCAGCACTGAAAGTGTTAAACGGGTTGTGTGTGCTGCGAGCAGTTGCTTGAGGTTTACTGCGCATGTGCAAAGAGAAAGAATTGACACAGAGTCATGTGACACGAAGCCAGAACTTGAGGAAAGCTTGGAGTCTGCGTGAGCACTGCGCAACTGCGAGCGCATGAAAGTGATTGGCCATTACCAATGGAGTACTGCCTATATAGACTGCTCAACAGAGCCAGCCCCTCCCACCCTGACAAAGCTCCCGAGGTGGAGCGAAACTGCTGTCTGTCAGGGCCCCTGACCACGCCCACCACGCACGCTCGCTCACACTGGATGGCCGCGGTTTGAAGTAGCCTTTGAAACTGACACGCTATCAGCTGTATGGACCCCCCTGCAATCCGGGAGTGGTGAGAAAATTGGCTATAACGCCCCAGGATACAGTGGTGACGGGCCGCTGTGCCCCTATATATATGTACATTTGGGCTGCGATTCCAGTGCCCAGCCGGGACTGTGCTGTATACATTTCTGTGCTCCATAGAGAGCGCTCCCTAACGAGTTCAGAGCGCCCAGGTACAAGCACCTGCATCCTTTTGCAGCAGCTAACACTTTCATTCCGCTGTGTCTGTGAACATAATGCTGATGGTCTGCTGAGTCCCTCAGTACATGTACATGTAAATCGTGACTTATGCATCCAGCTGGAGCAATATTGCTTTTATCTAAGTGCTCCATGTATTAAGCCTCCATTTAAATTAGTGCAAAAGTATCCAGCCATAAGCACCTGGACTTTCCTACAGTGGGCAATAGCTGAACCCCGGTATGATGGCCATGATGTCCGGCTGTTGTGTTATCTCCAGGCTGAAATAGAGGATAGATGTTCTGTCCCCCTGATTTGTGCTGGCCAGCATTTTTGTGTGAGCTGTGTAAGTGCGGGTGTGTGCGTGGAGTCCAGGTCGACCTGGCAGGGGCCCCTACTCCATTGTTCTTGTATTTTAATGCGCAATTGCGGTTTTACATTGATGTGTGTGCTTAAGTCTTTCTTTATATATGCATTTGTTTTGTGCCACAATCTTGTCATTAAAAAGTGTGTTTTTGGCTAATTTTGCCTGCATATTATTGGCCAGCCCAGCATTTAACCAGTTGTGGTACTTTTGTGTTTGTAATTCATGCGTTTTAGGTTAGCTGGGCGCCCCCTAACAAATAAGGGGCAGAGCCTATATATCATAAATATACACATATATATAGGGGGGTCTTCCATTGTTTTTTAACCTTTTCTATTTTGCCCCTTTAAGTCCCTGGTGGGAGGATTTTTAGGATGCCCAATTTTACTTCTAGGGACCCTAGGACCGGGAGAACCCCATTGTTTTGCAAGTCACAGGGGGTTCTCCTGAAAGACACAAGAGAAAAGGCCTTAAGCACATGCACACACCACATATATATAAAAAATATATATTATAAATATAATGAGGGGGCCCCGGAGGCAGGCACTCACGTGAGACCAGTGATGGCTGCTGCCAGCACACAGCTCCTGGAGACAGCGAGAGGGAGAAGAAGAAGGGGCGGGCCAGCGCAATCGCGTGCCGCGCCTGGCACCGCCCCACTTCCCACACACCAGCAGCGCAGTTCCCAGCCAGGAGACTGAGCTCCGCACAAATGCCGCCAAGACAGGAGGGGGCGGGCCGCGGCAGCGCGCAAGCGCCCGGCCCCGCCCCCTCACGAACCACCGCATGAGGAAGGGAAGCTCCCCTCAGGAGATACTGATAAAAAACCATCCGGGCAAATGGCGGCCATGAGCTCCTAGGCGCCTAGTGACAGTAAATTCACACATCCACACACGTATTCACACTGGAGTGAGGTGAAGAAGAACGGTCAAACATAAAAATATATATACCCCCCCCCCCCCACTGGAGGGATACAGAGGAGCCAGGAAGGGGGGAAATCCCACACTAGGTGTGTCAGGGATATATGGGACAGGGCATCCCAAAACCGGGATCACCAACCCGGATTCCGCCTACCCCGTTATAAGGGGTCTCACGGGGGAGCATGGCTCCCTAAACACCTCTAGAGGTGTTGCCTACCCTCACTCGGACCTGCAGCCAAAGATGGGAGGCTACTACAAGGGTTAAATATAAAGATCCAAGCAGAAATAAGGCAAAAAATGGCCAGGTGCAAACCCGGGTTACCTGCAAGGAAGAGCAGCACACATCTTCTGACTTGCTCGCCGTCTTGCAGAGAAGGAACTGGGGAATGTGTGGGAGGTCCCAGGTATTTATGGACCGGGAGGGGCTTCTTTTTTGCTTTCATCTCTGCAGAAGTTCGCCCTCTACTGGACCATAACCCATATGTCATGAATAGTGGAAGCTGGGTGTGTGACATACTTGGAATAATGGGTCTTTTTGGAAAATCAATATTGTTAATTTTGCTCATTTATTAAATATATGGATATACAGAAAATGATATCATGTTAGGACATCAGTGGGAAGCTACTTAGAATATCAGCCATCCTGGACTGGCTGGGCAGGAACTGTATTCGTATTAGATAGTATCAGCATTCTGAAACTAAACAATAAAATCTGTTTCAACCAAACAAGCAACACAGGTTTGGGAGAGCAGTTGCCCACCTACAGGCCAGTAAAGCAGGTTGGGACAAGTTCAGAGTAGCCAGATGAGGAAGACAAGTTTAGAGATCAAAGGGATATTGGGGACATATCTGATGGAGAGAAGCAACTGAGGGGGGAGGAAAGCAAAAGAAACTGCTAGCGCATGAGAACGGCCTTGCTATAGACCTGAAGGGAGACCAGCAACAGAGAGCTGAGAGGAACTGTGGAGACAGGCTAGAGGAGAGACCCAGGAAGGTAACAGAGAGATAGCGGCTACTGATGTTGTGCCACAGCTAACACCGGTTAGTGCTACCAGGGGATATCACTGTGTTGCAAACAAACCATTTCTTTTAGCATAGTTTTGGGTGTCTATATTAACTTGTGGTGTTCTTTTCTTTTCTGCATGGGTGTAACTATACATTCCGTGTGCTGTGTGATTTTTGGCTCAGAATGTTGTTTGTGCTGTAAATCCACCCGTTAGTGGCTAATATATGTGGTGTTGCATGATCTTACATTTTCTTTTGGCATTTTCCCAACAATATATCTCAATATTTACTATTTGTCTCAGTGTTCTTCGTATTTACCGGAAGTCCAAAATGTCTACAGTCTCTTGCGTGTATCCATTGCGTTATCATTGGCCAGATATTAATAATATTTATATATTCGTTTGCCTATTTTAGTCAAGCCGGGCAGAATATATATATATTATAATATTAATATTGTAGTTATTCAAGGAACAAAAAAGATGCAGTTGAGGCGGCAAGCTCCAACGGTCACCAATAAGGGAGCACTACCAAACAATTCAATTAATCAAATTTATTAAGAGTACAATAAAACCTAAAATCAACATATACCTCTCACCCAAGCAAGAAGCGACACGAGAAGTCGCGAGCACAGGTGGTCTCTTTCTCTGCTGCCCCTCATCCTCCCTCCCCACCATGTGGACACCATGTGCTGCTTTGTCTGCTGCTGGTAATTTTGTATCTGTATTTGTGTCTAGGCACTGCACTTTGTAATTGGTTCTGGATATTTATACACTTGCTTTATCTATCCATGTGCTCTGATATGGTCTTGTTTTATCACATAATTTATCAAGTTTGAAAACATTTTTTTGCTCAGATATTTTGTGCAATAATATATCTTTATCACGAGTAATTTTTGATAGTTATATGTAACAATTGATTGGTTTTCGTAGCAAAGGCGAATATTTACCTTTTTTATATAGTGTATTTAATTGATTAAGCCGTTTTGTAATTTTGCTATATATTGCACAGTCACTTTGTTAGAGTGTATAATTTTTTTTTTTTTTTTTTTTTGTGCCGGCACAAAAATAAGATTATATTTATTATTAATTGGGTTCCTCTTATCATGGTTATGGAATTTACGCTGTGGGTTATTAAGAGGTTGGATGAGATTGAGGCAGCAGTTGTTTTTAATTGTCTTGTGTGACGTATATATGTTGATTTTAGGTTTTTTTGTACTCTTAATAAATTTGATTAATTGAATTGTTTGGTAGTGCTCCCTTATTGGTGACAGTTGGAGCTTGTCGCCTCAACTGCATCTTTTTTGTACATTAGGCCTGATTCAGAGCCTCTTTCACATGCACTTTCGCAGGTGTTTGTGTAATTTTTGTGAGTTTTTCCTTGTTTTTAATGCGTATATGCGCTTACGTTAACGCGTATACGCGCTTTCGATGATCGTATGCTGATCAGCAAATTTCCGCTATGTCGGGCAACTTTCGTTATTGGTATGGGCTTGCGCATGATTCAGAGCCTTGATTGCTGATGACAACACGCCCAATAAAACGGGTTTGATTCTGCTCAACTTACGGGGTAATTTTGTAGGAGAAAGCTAGCTGACGAGATGCTTGCCGAGTACGTTGAGGAGTACGAGCGCTTGCAGCTAAATGGCATGATCTGCATCAGCATGGCAGAAGCCAGATCGCACCGCGCATGCATGAACATCGATCACATGCATGATGTTGAGCTGTTCGAGCTCACCCGCCTTAACCGCGTTTCCCTCTATAATTTGTATAGTGAGCTGTGGCCCTCCCCGTGGGGATGTCCCAGCCTACGCTGAGCCGCACACTAAACAACTTTTTTGGATGGCATGGCTACCCTCTGTCAAAAATACATTTATTTCCAACACAACATGGTAGCCTGGAATGCGGTTAACTTGAGTTTTTTTAATATAGCCGACATGCCCAAAATCATGGGTGCGATTGATTGTACCGATGTTGCCTTGGTTCCTCCAGCAGCTGAGGAGTATCTATTTAGGTATGTGGTTTAGGTCAACATTATGACTTGTATTAACTCATTGTTTCACAGTATATTTCAATGTATATAGAAATCAGTAATTTGTATGCAGACCTTAACTAATCATTTCAATGTAGTTCTTAAATAATCATTTGCATGCAGACCTTAACTAATAATTTAATTGAATCCCTTAAATAATAATTTGCATGCAGACTTTAAATAAGATTTAGCATGCAGACCTTAATTAGTCTCTCATATATCCCTTATTAGAATGCGATTGACCAGCTCTTAGTTATAGGTGTTTTTTTTTGGGGGGTTGTATCAATAACAAACACACTTTATCAATGATACCTTATTTAGTTGTGTTGTACTATGTAATGTACAGGGTTTTTGTTGGTTACTAAATACCTTGGCTTGGCCACGAATCAGGAGATTTGTCTGGTGGATGGCTACTGGGTAAGTTAGGTGTAATTGTTTAAATAGGCTTTCTATGTTTTTTTAATTTGGATAACCCTGTCTCCACCTATGGATGTTCTTTCCCTCTGATGACTTGATATCCAATTTGGTCACTAACTTTTTGTTTGTTTCTTTTCAGGGGATTCGGGATACCCACTACTGCCATGGTTGATGACACCTGTACTGCGGCCTCAGACTCGGGGCCAGGAGGGCTATAACTGGGCCCATCGAAAGACACGGGCTGTGGTGGAGAGGGCCTTTGGCTTGCTTAAGACTTATTTAGATGCCTGGACCATGCCGGGGGTGCCCTGTATGACCCCAACAAGGTGATCAAGATCATAATAGCCTGCTATGTCCTACATAATTTTGCTATAATGCAGCAGGTCCCAATGATTTTTTTTTTGTTCAACAAATGTTGGCTTTTTTCTTTTTGCTTCAAAACATCGTAATAAAAAACATTTTTAGGGTTTGCCTTTTTTTTTTTTTTGAGTGAACCAAGTTATTTGATTTATACTTTCATGTTCTTATCTGTACATACTAATTAATCCAAACACACTTTGGCACAGATGTGAGTGTCATACCTTTTTATTGCCAAAAATGTTTTTCAAAGAAAAGAGATCACAAATGGCTACAAATGACACACCACAGACCAAACTCATGAAAACAATTTACTGTTCAATATTGTAATTAGGTTGGGAAGGGCACTCACAGCCTACAAGGACATGCATTAGGCAAAGGAAGGATACATTGGGCCACACTCCAGCCCCATCTCTATTTCTCACAGCCTGGATGGGGCAAGGAGACTTCCTCTAGCCAGAATGTTCCCCGTCCAACAACATCCTGACCCATAGGGAGCACTAGTATTAACGGCAAGGGGAGCAATTGGCCAGGAATCCCTGGTCCCACAACAACACCCTCTCCATCTCGTCCCCTATTTTAGCATTACAATTTAGGCAGCCCTGAGTCATCGTGCAGCTAAACGGCTGCAAGTTAGAGGGCCAGCCAGCCCACTACACCCAGGCCCCAAGCAAGTCCAACACAATAATTTCAGCGGCCAAGTTGTAGCTATGAGTGGGGTGTTAGTCACCCAAGAATGTCACCAACTAGTACACCCACCCAGGATGATGCAGGCAGGATTTCATTAGGCTTAAACCTCCTTTGTGGGAGCTTGAGCGTGCGCTTTACTGAGCCACAAACTATTGCATAGGCAAGTGGTGTTTCTGAGCACTATCATGAGCTGTATGGGGGACATTCTAAAGCCACCAGCCAAAGCACAAATACCCAAATATGGTTGGAGATCACCAGACAGGCCAATAATTGATGGGATGGAGAGGAAAGATGTGGAGCATATACAACGGAATATGTTAATATGGTGGATTCCCATAATAAGGCTTTTGTTGCGATTGGAGGATGGCCTGTGCTTGGGTAGCATTCATCATCTGCCACTGCTCCAGCATAGCCTTCCTCTGCCTGTTGCTAGTCCTAATTTCTTCTAGCAGACTGGTGAAGTGGCTATTGAAGGTGTCTAATTGTTCAGTCAGCTGCTCGGTTAGTCTTTGGTTCAAAGTCCAATAGTTGCGGCTGTCATTGCGCCATGCTGTCTCAAGGATCTGCACACGCCTCCCCTGGTTGACATGGCAATGTGGATGATGTCGTCCTCCACTTCCCCGGGGTTGTGCGCGTGCAGAGCCTTGAGGTCTAGGCCTAGCAACAGGTGCAGATGTAGGAGGCAAATCCTCTGCAGCAGAGCTAGCACATGGGACAGTAGTCTCCTACTAGTGCTCCCTTGGCTTTTGGATGTTGAGGGGAGGGGAGCCTTCTTCCTGGAAGATGGCTCCTTCGTCTTTTTGGTTGATGCAGATTTGGAGTGGGCAGGATTGTGGCCCAATGTATCCTTACTGTGATGACTGGAGCTTATTGTTCTATGCGAGTGCCCACTGGCTTTGTGGGACCGAGTTGCAGGCCTGGAGGAGCTTTCCCCAGACCATTCGGCAAAACGCTCATGGCGTTCCTTGGACGGGCCCACGTTGCGGCTTTGTTTCTTGGCAGGCATTGTCAGATCTGTAAAGAGACACACCTGTGTGTCCCAAGTACCCTTTAAATAGTTATAACTGTTTGTGATGCTTACGCGTAAGCGTGCGTCCGGATGTGCGCATCCCGGAAACCGCTGGGGCGCAACATATCTGGGGCAATCAAAATGGCACCCAGGCTCTTCACCCGTGAGCAACAAGAGACCATTATGCTCGTGTTGATTCAGGCCGCAGATTTGCAGGCAAAATGCAGTGGGGGCACAATTTTAATTTAAACGCCGTGCCAACCCTTAGTGACCACATGTGCGCAACTACAAAGTGGCTTCTAGAAGGATAGCTGAAGACTAGAAATGTAATGTGGACTGCAAGTTAGCAACCTGTATCTGGGTAAAAATACTTCCAGGATCCAGGCATCTACGTGCAAGGCCTCCCCCATTACAGAGCGCCTTTCTGCCTGAGAAAACTTACCTACATCCACGACTGGTCCCCAAGCCTGCACTGCAATTCAATTCAATTCAATTCATTGTTCGCCAAGTACATTGTGAGATGAACAAGGAATTCTTTTTGGCATATACACAATGCAAAAAAAAAACCCACAAAAACACACACAACAGTTAACTAAAGTTACAATAACATAGGAATGGAACATAGAAACAGAGATGCAGGTACAGATACTCTTCTAAATTGCAAGTGATACCGGCTTGAGCCTGGGCCTATGATGCCTGGCTATTGTTTAGTATGCGGACAGCCAAGGGAAAGAAACTCTTCCTAGACCTAGAAGTCCTGCAGGCTGGTACCGCGAGACGCCGCCTTGATGGTAAGTGCTGGAATAGGGTGTGTACAGGGTGGGAGGGGTCCCGAAGGATCTTATCTGCCCGAGTCTTGATTCTGTGGTTGTGCAGTTCCTGTAGGGATGGTAAGGGGGCTCCAATTATTCTTTCTGCTGTCTTTATTGTTCTATGGAGTCTACACTTTTCCCTTTTTGTAGCTCCCTCGAACCAGACAGAGAAAGAAAAACACAGAACAGAACCAATGACGGCATTGAAGAAGAGCACTAGCAACTTTCTCAACAGACCAGCCTTCTTCAGTTGCCTCAGGAAGAAAAGTCTCTGGTGTGCTTTCTTCAGTAGAGCCATGGTGTTCTTATCCCAGCTGAAGTTATTGGAGATGGCCACACCCAGAAATTTTGTCTCCTTTTCTCTCTTGATTTCCACCCCCTTGATGGTCAGGGGCGACATGGGTGCCGGGTTCTTCCTGAAGTCTATTACCATCTCCAGGGTTTTTGAAGGGTTTATGACCAGGTTGTGTATAGAGCACCAATTGACAAGCTCCTCCACTGTTCCACGGTAGGTTTCCTCTTTGCCGTTCCTGACCAAGCCTATGATGGTTGTGTCGTCGGCAAACTTCACAATCCTCACAGAGTTGTCCAAGGAGGTGCAGTCATTGGTGTAAATGGAGAACAGGAGAAGTGACAGAACGCAGCCGTGAGGGGCACCGGTGTTAGTGTGCCTGACACTGGACCGTACCGGACCCAGCCTAACTATTTGGGAACGCTCTGTTAAAAAGCTCCCTGTCCACGCACAGATGTTCTGGGGAATGTTGAGCTTAGACATCTTTTCCACCAGCAGTTTCAGACTTATGGTGTTGAATGCCGAACTAAAATCAACAAAGAGAACTCCGACGTAGGTGCCTGGTTTATCCAAATGCTCATACATATAGTGGAGGGCCATATTCACAGCATCATCTGAGGATCTGTTTGCCTTGTAGGCAAATTGCATGGGATCCATAAGGCTGCCGGTGGTTGTTTTCAGGTATTCTAGCACAATACTCTCAAATGACTTCATGACCACGGATGTAAGTGCAACTGGTCTGAAGTCATTCATCTCGGTGGCCAAAGGTTTCTTTGGCACTGGGACAATGACGGATCTTTTGAGACAGTGTGGAACTACGCCCATTTCCAGGGAGGCATTGAAGATCCTTGAAAACACTGGCGATAGCTGGTCCGCACATGACTGCCTTGCACCCGTCCTGCTCACCAGCCAGCATGTAGACCTGGGTATCAGGAACCTTCCTATGTCCATTATATGGACATTCACCTGTAAGTCTGAGAGACTCGGCTCTTCAGAACCTTCCTGTGCTGCTTCAGTCAAGCTACTGAGAACACAGTGAGAAACTGCCCACTGTGCTGCCCCTACCATGGTAAAGGAGAATTCTTCCAGGAATGTCTCCACTGTTTGGCATAGGATCAGCGTGGGTCTGTCCAAACCTGATGCAGAGTCATCCATCTCCACAGGAGAAGATTACTCTACTATCTGGACCCCTTGAGTGGATGACAGTGTTGCCCTATTCCCCTGTTGTGAGGAGGTCAAAATTCTGAGACCTCAAGAGAATCATTTCATGGGCCATCTGGGGAGTTCCGCTATAGATGCCACAGCGTGGGAAACATTTATATTCACAGAAACTTTCTCCTCGGTTTTCATATTTCTCATGAGGTCTGTGAATAAATAACAAGAGTGACGCCCCCACACTGAGATGTATGAGACCCATCAGAGTATGTGTGCGGAGTAAAAGAGATAACACTGAAATCTTTTCTATAGATGGTTTATTACTCACCTGAGCTGATCTGTAGTGAAACTTCCTCCTCCTCAGTCTTCACAAATATTTCTTCCTGCTCCTCAATTATCTCTTGTTTCACTATAGTGTCTCCGGGGTCTGTGAAGAAAGATGAGAGAGTGAGGACAATACACTGTGTGTGCAGTAATGGGGGGGTAGGGGTGGGAAGCTGCTAGTAAGAACCTTCTACCAAAGGCACAGTGTTTTTGAGAAAGGAGATCTAGTCTATAATGCTTGAGGAATGTGTGGGGTGTAGACCACATTGCTGCTGTACAGATCTCCTCTATAGAGTTACCTGTCCTCTCTGCCCAAGAAGCTGACATAGCTCTTGTTGAATGTGCTGAGACCTGTGGAGGAGAGACTCCTCTGGATGTATAAGCCTGCACAATAGTCTGTTTTATCTATCTGGCAGCTCAGCCTCTTCTCTTGCCGCTGAGAATTATCAAAAGCAATTCCGCTATTCGCCATTCTCTAGATATTTCTAAATAATACCATTTTGTGAATACTCACCTTGTAAAATGGGTATTATAAGTATGTCACACACCCCGCTTCAAGAATCCATAACATGTGGGTAATATCGTCCTGAAGAGGCGTTCCTGCAGAGATGATAGTAAAAGAAAGCCCCTCCCTGATCCATAAATACCTGGGACCTCCCACTCATCACCCAGTATACAGAAGCAGTAAGGTAAGGGACCAGGAAGAGGCAAATATACAACACAACCACGCAAAGTTCACAAAATAGAGGATCCCGAATACAGAAAGGGCGGGTGAAGCGGGGTGTGTGACATACTTATAATACCCATTTTACAAGGTGAGTATTCACAAAATGGTATTATTCTAAGTATGTCACACACCCCGCTTCAAGAATCCATAACATGTGGGACATCCAATAGCAGTGTCCAAAAACAAGGGCGGGGATCCAAAACTAGGCAACAATGCACAACTTCAAACCACTACAGCTTGCAAAACTTTGCGTCCAAAGACAGCATCCGCGGATGCCCAAACATCAACCTTGTAAAACTTGGAAAAGGTGTGAACAGAAGACCAGGTAGCGGCCTTACAAACTTGTTCAACAGAAGCCTGGTGCTGAAAAGCCCAGGACGCACCAACTGCGCGAGTAGAATGAGCAGTAACACGAAAAGGGGGACTCCTCCCCTTGGCAGAATAGGCCCCAATGATGGCCTGACGAATCCATTTACTAATGGAAGATTTGGCAGGAGCCAAACCTTTCCTAGGCCCGGAGGGCACCACAAAAAAGGCGTCCGTCTTGCGAAAGGAAGACATAACCTCCAGATAATATTCCACAACACGAACTACATCCAAGGAATGCAGCGCCCTTTCCCTGTCGTTGCTGGGATTAGGGCATAGAGAAGGCAGAACTATGTCCTGATTCAGATGAAAAGCCGAGACCACCTTAGGAAGAAAATCCGGCTTGAAACGAAAGACAACCTTGTCCTGATGCTTCTCAAAGTATGGAGCTTTAATGGATAAAGCTGCCAACTCAGAAACACGCCTAACCGAAGTGATAGCCACCAAAAAGGCCACCTTTTGAGTAAGCGAAGACAAGGCAACCTCATTCAAGGGCTCAAACGGAGGGCCCTGAAGAGCAGAAAGAACCAGGTTCAAATCCCAAACTGGAACCAAGGGCTTCCTAGGCGGACGTACATGCGTAACTCCTTGGAAAAAGGTCCTGACTAAAGGATGAAGTGCAAAGGACCTTTGGAAGAACACCGCCAGGGCAGAGACCTGCCCCTTCAAGGTACTAATTTGAAGCCCCAGATCTAAACCATGTTGAAGAAACTCCAGAATTCTAGGAATGGAGAACTCTCGACAAGAGAAGGACCTACCTTCGCACCAATCAATATAGGACCTCCAGGTCCTGTAGTAAACAGAAGAGGAAGACCGCTTCCTGGCGCTGATAAGAGTCTGAATCACCGCGTCAGAAAGACCTTCTTCCCTCAAGATGGCGGATTCAGCAGCCACGCCGTCAAAGCCAGCGATGGTAAATTGGGATAGCGTAGCCGACCCTGGGTGAGCAGGTCCGGCAGCAGAGGCAGGGCGAACTGATCTTCTGCCAGCCTTACAAGATCTGCGAACCAAACGCGCCTTGGCCACCTTGGGGCCACCAGAATCGCCAACACGCCTTCCAAGGCCAGTTTGCGCACCACTCTGGCTAGCATTGGAAACGGAGGGAACAGATAAAGGAACCCCAGATCCCTCCAGTTCAGAGACATGGCATCCACTGCCAGAGCCAGAGGATCCTGCGAGAGAGACACAACGACTGGAAGCTTGTGATTGTGACGAGAGGCAAAGAGGTCCACCGCTGGGACCCCCCACCTGAGACATATCGAACGAAACACCCTGGGACTGAGAGACCACTCCCCCTGACGAGAGGAGGCCCGGCTCAGCAAGTCCGCCTCCGTGTTCTCCACCCCCGGAATGTAGACTGCTGAGATACACGGGACGTGGGCCTCGGCCCAGTCCAGAATCAAAGACACTTCCCTGAGGGCACTCCTGCTGCGAGTCCCTCCTTGGTGATTGATGTAAGCAACTGCCGTCCTGTTGTCCGACCGGACCTGAACTGGCAGGCCTCTCAACTGATGAGTCAAGCGAAACAGAACCAACCTGATGGCTCTCAACTCCAGAATATTGATGGGCTCGTGAGCCTCCTGCGGACTCCACAGACCCTGAAACTGGAGGTCCTTCCAAACACCCCCCCAACCTGACAGACTGGCATCCGTGGTGACCGTTTCCCAACGTGGAGCCAGGAAGGATCTGCCTTTCGACAGATTGACAGACCCCAGCCACCATTGTAGGGAACGACGAACTCGGGGAGTCAACCGGAAGGACCGGTCCAATGACGACTGCGACCTGTCCCAAACCGTCAGCAGATGAAGCTGAAGCGCCCTCGTATGGAGCTGCGCAAAGGGAACTGCCTCGAATGAGGCCACCATTAAACCCACCAGCCTCATCCCTAGCCGGATGGTCGGATGAGGGGCCAACAAGAGAAGCTGAACTAACTCCTGAATCAAAAGAATCTTGGCCTGGGGCAGAAACACCCTGGCCTGCGAGGTGTCCAGAGACATCCCCAGAAAGGTCACAACTCTGGACGGAGAAAGAGAAGACTTGGGGTGGTTGATCACCCAACCGAACCTCTCCAGAGTGGACACCACCACTCCGGTGTCCAACTCCGCTTGGTTGAAAGAAGAGGCCATGATCAGTAGATCGTCCAGATAGGGCACAATGCGGATACCCTGAACTCTGAGCAGTGCCATCACCCCCGCTAGCACCTTGGTGAAAACCCGAGGGGCTGAGGTGAGACCGAAAGGAAGTGCCACAAACTGAAAATGTCGATCCTCCACCACAAACCTGAGAAACCTCTGGTGTGCTGGAAAAACCGGAACGTGTAAATAAGCATCCTTGATGTCTATGGACGTCAGAAAGTCTCCCTGACAAAGAGAGTGAATGGCCGAGCGCAGCGTTTCCATGCGGAACTTGCGCGGCCGAATAAACCTGTTGAGAAACTTCAGATCCAAGATAGGACGGACCGACCCGTCCTTCTTGGGAACCGTGAACAGATTGGAATAGAAGCCCCTGCCCTGCTCCGAGGGGGGCACTGGGCAAATGACAGCCATGTCCAGAAGATTCTTTACTGCCACCAGGAGCCCCTGCGCCACCAGAGGCTCCGAAGGCATCCGAGACCTGAAGAACCTGGAGGGGGGGCGGAGCTCGAACTCTAGCTTGTAACCGGAAGACACCACTTCCCGGATCCATCTGTCCGAGACTTCTTGATCCCAGATCCGGGAGAAGTGTCTCAGCCGTCCCCCCACCCGCAAGGGTGAGGGCGCCCCCTCATTGCTGGGCCGGCTTAATAGCCAGCTTGGGCTTAGAACCCCAATGGTATCCAGAACGGGCACGTCCCCTGCCCCTGTTCCCGGAATCTCCTCTGGAAGATTGGGACGCAGATCCTCTGCCAAATCTGGCCCCACGAAAGGAAGTTGTAAAAGCAGGCGCCCCCCGAAAGGAACGGCGCTGCTTTTTACGTTGAGGCAACCTACCGCCCTTGGTGACGGAGTCCAATGTTTCTCCAAAGAGCCTCAACCCAACAAAGGGTAAAGCCGTCAGAGACTTTTTAGACATGAAGTCGGCCGCCCACTGGCGCAGCCAGACCGACCGCCGAATAGTCACCAACAAAGCCGATGTCCTACCACACATCATCAAAGTGTCATCCAAGGCAGTTAATACAAAGGACAAAAACAACTCACACCGTTTGAGGCTAAGGAACTCAGCACTACCAGGGCGAAGCCCGGAAGATGTCAACAAGTCCCTGACCACAGACCTGGCAGCCAACACCATAAGCTCAGAAGCGCACACAGGCCGTATGGCTGACCCAACGCTAGTAAAGCCATGACACGCCATTTGGTCAATACGTTTATCCTCCCCATCCTTAAGGGTGGAGCAATCCGGCCTATTTAAAACCGAGGAATTAGACAACCCCAGAACCGGAGCATCGACCTCGGGAGGGGAAACCCAGCGCTTAACCACCTCCGAAGGGAAAGGGTATTTCTTGTCCCACCCCTGAAGGATGCCAGGGAGCCTAGCCGGCCTGTCCCATTCCTTATCAATGATCTTGTGAAAGTGCCGTTGTGAAGGAAACTCCAAGCGCGGCCTGGACTCCTCAAACAACTCACCCTCCTGCTGTGACGCCACCTCGGGAGGGGAAATCTTCAGAACCTCCAACATCAGCGCCAGCGCGTGAGGAGAATCCGAGGATCTCCCTAACTCACTAAGCTCCTCATCAGCGCCCGCAGACTGTTCATCGTCCGAAACCTCTGAGCCCTCAGAAACCTCACCTTCCTCTAGCCCAGAATAATC
Organism: Gastrophryne carolinensis; assembly: GCA_027917425.1. Lineage (NCBI taxonomy): Eukaryota > Metazoa > Chordata > Amphibia > Anura > Microhylidae > Gastrophryne > Gastrophryne carolinensis. The sequence goes on from JAQIHN010000033.1 coordinate 99,575, forward strand.
AGACCAATCCAGATTATTAAACTCGTCCAGGTCATCAGCCGGCAAAGCCGGGGACACATGCTTCCTCTTGGCTGGGGCCTTACGGGCGGCCGAACTGGAAACAATTTTCTCAAGGTTGGCCAATCTGGCGCACATCTCAGCTTGCAGATCCCTGCCCATGACAACGTCACACGGAGCGCGTGTCAGGGTGGGAGGTTGAGATGACTCGGCCGGGGGAGCTGACCCGGAAGCCTGGGATCCGGACTGCCGCGCAATAGTTTGCTGTGCACAAGGTATACAAAGCAGTACATCGTCCCCTGTAATGGATGCACCACACAACATGCATCTTTTGGGATGCCCCGAAGGGGCCCCTGCCCCAGTATCCGGGGATGCCTCCATAAGGTGAACTTTATTAGTCGCAATGACCCAGGGAATTACGCCAATAAGCAACCCGGGATGCCCCTTTAATGTCCCAAGTGGGAGGATTTAAGACTAAGTGAACCCAGGGATCTAGGACCGGGAGAAACCCTCTAATTACTGATGACAACTCTCCCGATGGCACACTCCGCCTGAAAGACACAAGGAACCCCATAAATATATGATCACCAGACAATGAAAAAGGGCATGACACATAGGACCCACAGGGCCACTCACGAATCCTTGGGAGCGGGTACAATGGCGTCCACCTCGAGCATGCAGAGACGCAGGCAGGGAATCCGGGGCGTGACAGGGCGCAGAGCGCGCGAAGCCAAAAGAGCCGCCCCCTTCCCTGAGCAGCACGGAGCAGAAGGCTCCGCATCGGCGCCAGAAGCAGAGAGGAGGGAGGGGCGGAGCCGTGCGACGCGCCAAAAACCCGGCCACGCCCCCCCCCTCCAACGCGCATCTCCCTCCGCCTCCGGCGAGGCTCACTCTGGAAACCGGCGCCGCCGCAGCTGCGGCGCCGGCCAAATGACACGCCCGGCGGGTGCGACCGCAGGGCCAGCGACGCACCCGCCTGGGCAAACAGCTCAGTAACTAACGGGGTCCCGGCCGCGGCAGCGCGCCGCGGGCCGGCCCCGCCCCTAACCTGAGGTAATTATGGGGCCTCCAACGCACCCAGCAAAGAACGGGGTCCCGGCCGCGGCAGCGCGCCGCGGCTGGCCCCGCCCCCCCCGACCTGAGGTAAAATAATGGCGCCTAACGCGCATCACCTGTAAAGCATAAACACACACCCGACGCCCCGGCCGACAAGACGGTCGCGGCGCCGGAAAGTAAAATCAGCACACAAGTAAACGGACCTATCAGGGATAAGGGAAACTACTGGCCCTAGAAAGGGGACCCCCGACCCCCACTGAAGACAGGCTGAGGACTGAAGAGGGACCCACCCCAGGGGCAATACCAAGGGACGGGGCATCCCAAACCGGGATCACCAACCCGGAACCACCGCCTACCCTCTTAATCTAGGGTCTCACGGGGGGAGCACTGCTCCTAAGCACCAATGGTGCCATTATACCCTCGCTCGGGCCCGCAGCCAAGGCTGAGGAGGCATATAATATAAAGGGTTACTCAGAGATAGGAAGGCCGAGCGGAAATATTCAACAAAACGGGCCGGGAGTTACCCCGGCTACCTGAACTCCCCCGTGCAAGGAGGAGAGATCATCTTCTGACTTGCTCGCCGTCTTGCAGAGATGGAAAACTGGGTGATGAGTGGGAGGTCCCAGGTATTTATGGATCAGGGAGGGGCTTTCTTTTACTATCATCTCTGCAGGAACGCCTCTTCAGGACGATATTACCCACATGTTATGGATTCTTGAAGCGGGGTGTGTGACATACTTAGAATAAATAATTAGCGCTCTTCTCACATCTAATAGTGAGAGATCTTCTTCTGTCCCTGCCTTAGCAAGCAATGTCAGGAGCACTATGTCCTGGGACGTGTTGAGAGACTAAGCAATCTTTGGCAGAAATAAAGGATCAGGTCTCTAAATGGCCGCATCTAGAACAATTGTGCAGTATGGTCCCTTATTTGATAGAGCTTGCAGCTCACTTACTAGAAACAAAATTCAAACACAACTATTTTTTTGTACTTTCTCCAATGGCTCAAACGGAGGTTTCATTAACCCCTTTAACGCGACGGTTAAGTCCGATTTTGGAAAACATTTAAAGGGTGCTGGCCTTTTACAGGTAGTCACCTAAAAAAAACAATTGATGAGTTGATACTGTCTCAACTTTCAATCTAGAAAAATGGATAATGTTGAAGCCAGAGTTTTTAGTGTACTTACTGCTAGGCCCGTCTCAAACCGTTACTGCAGGAATTCAAGGACTGTGGCTATATCTTCTGTCTTCAGTTTGTTATCTGCACAAAATGAAGAAAAACATTTCCAAACCTTTGCATTGATGCTTCCGATAGAGTCTTAATCACTCTTCTCTAAGCCCTTCTTCTCTAAGATGGCTTCTTAAAAATCTATGCAGTTAACTAATGATTTCCTGGCTCTGGATGCAGAATGGGACCCTGATGAATCATATTCAGAATACTTGGTAGATGCCATGGTCCCTTTCACCATCCTTTTCAGTTATGAGAACCAAGACCTTCTCGGCCAAAACAGCTATGAAGATAACGTTGATCTCTTCTCGTGATATCTTCCAGATCACTTGTGGCAATAATATGAAAGGAGGGAAGGCATAAGCTAGGTGAAAATTCCAGGGATGATCCACTGCTAACGCACCGTCCTCCCTCGTCAGCGAATAAAAAAATGTTGCATTTTGAATTGTTGGCACTGGCAAAAAGATTTATCTGAGGAAGACACCATAAGGCCACAAATACTTCCTGTTTTAGACACCACTCGGTCTGTTGAACTCTGACCTGCAACAGTGTTTAGGGTACCCTTTAAGTGTACTGCCAAATTAACAGGACCTGTTCCTGTAAGGGAAACAGAATGGAGTTTGAGAAATTTATCAGTGAAAATGACCTGGTCCTGCCCTGATGATTTAGATATGCTACTGTGAAAGCATTGTCAGAGCGGACCTGCCTGAGATCACAGGTAACAAGTGATCAAGTGCCAGTTTGGCCACCAACAGTTCCCTGTAGTTGGAGGATCTCCTTGCTATGTACGGTGGCCACTTTCCCTTGACATTTTGACTGTCCAGGTGGGCTCCCCAACCCCAGGAGCTGACTTCCTCTTTTTAGTATCAATGGAGTTGTCCAGCAATGGAGGCTTTCTAGGACATGCTCCTCTATTTGGACTTCTTGATCCAGTGAGTCTGAGCAGCGAGATTGGAGGGATCTCTGCAGGGTTCTCATATGGAGTTGACCCCATGGGACTGCTAGGATTGCCGCTCATGATACAGAGCAGGGTCACATTTCTCGTAGAGAAACCTAAGCAAAATTGACACATTTTTGGGTTATTGTTATGGTCCTCTGTACTTTTTCCTGCAGAAGCAGAATCCTTTGAAGCATACTATCTATATTGTACCCAAGGAATCTGTAATAGTGGCTGGGTGCTAGACTTGATTTTTCTAAAGTGACAAACGAGCCTAAAGTCTTCTCTAGATCTGCTAGTAGCGACTCCACTGACCAGTTTAACAAGAGCAGATCGTCCAGGTACAGAATAATTGTAATTCCTTTCTTTCTGAGGTGTGCCATTGGTTCCGCTAATATCTTTGTAAAGATCCCTGGGGGCAGACGACAGGCTAAAAGGTGGGTTCCTGTACTGGTAATTATAAAGCCCTTGGTCTGGTTGTACTGCAAACCTCAGAAACTTGCGATGTAGCGCTAGAATTGGAATATGCAAGTAGGCGTCCTGTAGGTCTAAACTGACCATAGGGGCCTGCTCTATGAGTATGTTCCTTACCGAATAAATCGATTCCATTCTGAACTTCTTGTATCTGATGAAATAATTTAATTGCTTCAGATTCAGGATCATCCGATCACTTCCAGATGTTTTCCCTCTTCCTAGTGTCTCCTGGTAACCTGATCGCCAGAAAGAAACATTGAGGGATGGCCGAAAAAAAAGCAATATCCCCTTTCCAATGCCTATAGCACAAACTGATTTTGGGAATCTGCTCTCCAGGCGGTTACAAACCAGGCAAGCCTACCCCCCCACCGGGTAGTCTCCGTCAGGTAAGAGACTTAGGGCCCTCCGGGGGATCGCAGAGCAAACCCTTTCTCTGAGGCCTAGTCTGTGTCCAACGTTTTTTTCTGCTCATTCTGTCTACCCCGAGACTGCCTTATGGTAATTTTGGCTATTAGTTCGACTCTGAAACTTCCTTGTCTTATTTGGAAATTCCCCACCTGCTTCGCTAGAATGAGTCAGAATAGGTTTCTAGGTCTTCTCCAAACAGATTACCATGAAATGGAAAGCTGCACAACTTGGCTTTGGAAACCAGATCACCAGACCATGTTTTACCCACAGGCTAATAAGGCAGTAGACTTAGCCGTGGATCTGATGGTCTCCTCTGAAGATTTAGCTAGGAAAGAAATGGCTATAAAAGGTAAAGTATCCAAGATACTTTCCTTAGGAGGGTCATTCTCTAAATTGAGCCAAGTTTCCATACTTCTGATAACACCACGTGCTGCCAGGGCAGGCCTGAATGTAAATGATGCAGCATCACAAGCCATTTTTAGGATGCCTTCTGTCCTGCGATCCATTGGATCACGCAATATATTCAAAGCTTAGATCTGCTGCTCTGGACACCTGACCCAGCGGTGCATCTAATTTTGGACATTAGCTCCAAGGCTCCATGTCCTGCTACTGAATAGGGAATTTCCTTTTGAGGGAGTGTGGCATAAAAAAAAAAAAAAAAATCTTCTCTGGGTGGATTTAGACTTTTTTTATTTTTTTTATTTTATTCATAGTATCCTGCACGGATAAGGGCTTATCCTGACACCTAATTCCCCATGTCTCCTAAATGTCATCTAATAACCCTGCCAAGTCCTCTGGCAATGGCCCTGAGGGACCGGAGGTTCTTATTACCCTGTATACCCTCATTAAGAGAATCCTCGGATGAGAGTTTACCCTCACTCTCCTCCACTATTTCTGATCCTTCTTCAACCTGAGCAGGTCCAGAGTTGAAAGTGTTGGTGGAAGGGATAGTAGTAGTTGTAAGGGATACTAGCTATCCTGACTGAGGAGTGAATGTGTCAGCAGTGGATACCCATGAGTGCAACCCAGGAAATCTATAGATCTCAAACATAGAGGCAATTTCGTTCCTCATTACTAAGATCTCCCCGTACATAGCTGAAGTCTCCTCCTATTCTTAGCTGAAGACATGTCTGACATACAGACTTCTGCCAGGTATCCGGAAGTGTAACGCTGCAGGATTCACAGCATCTAATGGGTTTAGGATCCTTGAGCTACTTTTTTGGAGGGTCCTTGTCTCTATCCTTATCCTTTGTTATTGTCCTTTAGCCTAATCCACCAAAATTAAAGTTTTGTATACATAGCGCCGTGCAGCATAAGGTGCAAAAAATAAATCAGGATTTCTACATTCCCGGCTTCTCCTGAGGCAGTTTGCACAAGGTGTTAAGGCTGGAAGATATACTGCCTGCACCTGGATTCTTTGCCCAAGACCGTCGATCTCTAATGGGCTGGAAACAGAGGCCTGATGCTGCTGTGGGCTGCTGGATCGCTGCCACCTCGCTGCACCGCTGTTGCTGCCACTGCTGCTCCATTCCGGATCCCTCCAACCTCTGTAATGGCTGGGGAGCAAATGCTACCTACACTTACCTGGAAGTGACATTAGAGCACCGCCTGGTCAGCGGATGCAAGTCTCCTCCTTCTTGCCCTGAATCGCGAAAAACAAGGAAAATTGAGTAAAAAAACTGTACCCACCCCTGACCAGAGGCTCTTAGGCAATGCACTACCGCAGCCCAATTGGCAGGGATCTGAAGGGCACAGAGTACGCCATCAGGCTATGGGAGACTCGGGTGAACTACAAAGACAATTGGTCCCAGGCCCATATGTCCAGTATACACACATTCAACTGTAATGAACAAGTCTCAGCTCTTCAGAACCTCCCTGTGCTGCTTCAGTCAAGCTACTGAGGACACGGTGAGAAAATGCCCACTGTGCTGCCCCTACCATGGTAAAGGTGCGGCCTGCCAGCTCTTCCAGGAATTTATCCACTGTTTGGCATAGGATCAGCATGGGTCTGACCAGACCTGATGCAGGGTCATCCACCTCCACAGGAGAAGACCACTCTACTACCTGGACCCCTTGAGTGGATGATAGTTTTTCTAGTTTGCCCCATTCCCCTGTTGTGAGGAGGTTAAATTCTGAGACCCCAAGAGAATCATTTCATGAGCCATCCGGGGCATCCTGACAATAGGTGCCACACAGCGGGAAACATTTATATATTCTCCTCAGTTTTCATATTTCTCATGATGTCAGTGAATTAAACACAAGAGTGACGCCCCAGCACTGAGATGTATGAGAACCATCAGAGCATGTGTGCGGAGTAACTGTACAGAGGTAACACTGAGATGTATGAGACCCATCAGAGCATGTGTGCGGAGTAACTGTACAGAGGTAACACTGAGATGTATGAGACCCATCAGAGCATGTGTGCGGAGTAACTGTACAGAGGTAACACTGAAATCTGAGAAAAGATGGTTTATTACTCACCTGAGCTGATCTGTAGAGGAACTTTCTCCTCCTTCACAAATATTTCTTCCTGCTCCGCAATTATCTCATGTGTCACTATAGTGTCTCCGGGGTCTGTGAGGAAAGATCAGAGAGTGAGGACAATACACTGTGTGTGCAGTAATGGGGGGGGGGGGGACTCGGAGTTAGGAGAACAGCGATGCCCCTGCTAAATATGTAATGCCCCCTCTCTTACCCTGTGATGGGAGGAGCTGGTGACTCTCCATAATGGTGTCCCTGTAGTGATCCTCGTGTTCTGATTGGCTGCTTGTTAAAGGTCACTCTGGAAGACATGAGATGAGACGTGATGTCACCCTCTGTGGCCTCAGACAGATAAGGAGCCGGGTGGTGAGAAATCCCAGCAGCCCCCACACACAGCTGAAAGGTCTCAGCACACTCAGCATTCAATATAGAATTAGGGATCAGGAACCTAAATTACTGTTACCACAAATTAAAATCACATGACTACTTCATGACGGCCCCTCAATGCTGTTCATCCCACATCTAGAAGCCATCTAGGCGCATCCTCGCTCTATATAATAATGGAGCCTCCTTGCTCTATATAATAATGGAGCCTCCCCGCCCTATATATTAATGGAGCCTCCCCGCCCTATATATTAATGGAGCCTCCCCGCCCTATATCACAATGGCGCCTCCTTGCTCTATATCACAATGGCGCCTCCTCGCTCTATATCACAATGGCGCCTCCTCGCTCTATATCACAATGGCGCCTCCTCGCTCTATATCACAATGGCGCCTCCTCGCTCTATATCACAATGGCGCCTCCTCGCTCTATATCACAATGGCGCCTCCTCGCTCTATATCACAATGGCGCCTCCTCGCTCTATATCACAATGGCGCCTCCTCGCTCTATATCACAATGGAGCCGCCTCGCTCTATATCATAATGGAGCCGCCTCGCTCTATATAATAATGGAGCCGCCTCGCTCTATTTAATAATGGAGCCGCCTCGCTCTATATAATAATGGAGCCTCCTCGCTCTATACAATAATGGAGCCTCCTCCTCGCTCTATATAATAATGGCGCCTCCTCGCTCTATATAATATTGGAGCTGCCTCCTCGCTCTATATAATATTGGATCTGCCTCCTCGCTCTATATAATATTGGAGCTGCCTCCTCGCTCTATATAATAATGGAGCTGCCTCGCTCTATATAATAATGGCGCCTCCTCCTCGCTCTATATAATAATGGCGCCTCCTCCTCGCTCTATATAATAATGGCGCCTCCTCCTCGCTCTATATAATAATGGCGCCTCCTCCTCGCTCTATATAATAATGGCGCCTCCTCCTCGCTCTATATAATAATGGCGCCTCCTCCTCGCTCTATATAATAATGGCGCCTCCTCCTCGCTCTATATAATAATGGCGCCTCCTCGCTCTATATAATAATGGAGCCGCCTCGCTCTAAATAATAATGGAGCCTCCTCGCTCTAAATAATAATGGAGCCTCCTCGCTCTATATAATAATGGCGTCTCCTCGCTCTATATAATTGATAGGGTTAACAGTAAAAACTGTGTACGTGACTGCCACCAGCATGAATCATTTTGAGCAATCAAGCATCTGGTGGTTTTTCTGAGAAATGTGCCTTATCTCTTTCCTGTTCTCTCTCACTTGAGGCAACGTTCAAACTGCAGAACAAACCACATGTTACAACCAGCCTTCTGCGCAGGTGCTGGCTACCCCGTATTACTGTATTTAAACTGCCTGAAATAAACAAGAGCGGGCTTTTTCTAGGGATGCTCTTCGAGTGTGTCTGTGTATTATTCACTCTTAGAATAATTTGAACTCTGACAACAGAAGTAGAAGCCGTGCCCAGTTGAGGTACGGACCCAACATTTCTTGACGCCCCGAACAGGGACCCACCACAAGTCGCAAGAGATGCCTCACTGACCGGACGGGACGCAACTTCGTGCCTCCAGGGAACAGCAGACCTAAACCCTGATCAGGTAAGAGAACAAATTTTATCTTCTGCTCTTCCATGTGAGATACTGAGGGTCCTGTTCAAAAGTAGGGTGGGCTTATCCAGTCTCTGCGAAGGTGGGTCATTGAATAGAAATAAGTGAAAAGCTTCTGTTGTACAGATTGTATTGAAACTTTGGACAGTCACAAGACGCCCCACCCCTCTGGCTAGGAGCAATCCGTTGACCCAGAGATCGGTGAATGCAAGTGGTGACTGAAAGAAGTTCATAACTCTACAAAGTCAAACCTTTATTCCCTTCTTGTGTGTTTGAATGAGCCAAGTCAAGTTGGTATGTGATATTGTCGAGGGTATGCTGAACTGTTTTATGAAAGCACCTTAACGGGGGTCATGATTAATGCTTAAATCCCGATATATCACATAAACCATTGTCTGGTTGACTGTATGAGCCTGGAATAACACTATAAGTCCAGGACAAGTATCGATTGAGTTAGATAGAAAGGAAAGAACTAAGTCCCATACTGGGAGGGCATAAAGTACGCCTGTACTTAGGACGGGACATTTACCCATATGATAAGAGAAGAAGATGTGTGGTTGACGCTCCTGGCCATATTGTTACTTTTGATATTTGCAATAGGTCTGGGATTGAAAATAATCAAACATCAGAGAGAAAACCTAGGAGAGGTTTTCTGGATTCTAGCTCCCTAAGAGGAAGGCAACGAGGGAATTTAGCACAGAGTCTAAGTGTCCCCAATAAGCTACTTAGGACAGGACAGCTAGGAATATGGGAAAAAGTTTGTCCAAAAAAATCCCAGATGATGAGACTTGGAATAGTGTAAGACAGATCACAGAACAGAGATATGGGAAAGACGCAGTAAAGGAGATACAGAAGATATGGAGGGAATTTAAGTTAACATCAGTTGGACCCAGAAAAGTGGGAGCATGTAAGACAAAGTAAGAAAGGAATTATTAGAGATAAAGGATGGGAGTATCAAGTAGAGTGTGCTTTAAAGTTATCGGAACAGGCAGAAAGTGAAGGATGGACTTATAGTCCACATAGGAAACAGTGGAACACATGCCGACTGTTACATCCGAAATTACCGGATGCACCTTTTAGTGAAAGTGCTTCCTTACCCCGCCATAGAAGGCAGAAAGTAAGGGTGAACCGGGTAAAATTGATCAGAAAGAAATAAGTAAGTTATACCCAAAGCTTCCTGTGTCAGGAGAATTCAAATCTCATGACAACAGGGAGGATAATTGTTGGCAGTGTAGGTGTGGGCTAAATAATGAAGGAGTGGAGAAAAGATGTGTATGTTGTGGAGAACGAAAAAATGGGGTATTAGGTTCAAATAATCCTTTTAAAACCAAACTTATGGCTCCATGGACTTGTGTTCATTGTGCTGCCCCCAATTTAGGAGATAAAAATGACTGTGATGTCTGCCAAGTAGATAGACGCTGGCAGATGATAGCACCCGTAATGTCACGCACTGTCCCAGATGCAGGGAATGTGGGACAAGTTGTCCGGTTAATGACCTATAAGCCATGGACACCAAGTGAATGTATGGCTTTGTTACAAAATGCACCCGACCCATTGACCAACCCCTCTAGGTTTGGCCGATATTTAAGACAAATGATGGAATCCCATAATGCCACATGGCAAGATGGAGAAGACTTGTGTAGGATGAAAATGACTCCGACACAGTTCCAGCAACTCATGGTTAAACTTAATGGTCAAAGGCCACTAGATACTGCAGCCGATCACCCCCGAAGTGAAGCGTCTAGGCCCCCCTTTATACAGCAGTTGAATGAATTTTGTACTGAAAAACAAAGAGAAAGGGGGACGTTGGCGGTCGGAACTCAGAGTTCCACTCAAAGTGTGTCGGATTTTTATCTAAGTCTCGAACAACATTACATAGATGAGGGGTTAGATACTGATAATGAGGGAGTACAGAGACTATTCGTAAGAGCCTTTATTGATGGCCTAAAACCCCCGATCAAGGAAAAAAAAACAAGTACCCCGGACTGGAGAACTGCTGGTCGAGGAGCCCAGTTATTAGCCAAAGCTCAGGGAATTGAAAAGGATCTTAACGAAAATAAAGGGAAGAAGGTGGTCCTGGCACAGGTAACTACCGATAAGGGACAATGGAACAGTTATCTAGGTGACAATAATAGGAGAAAACCCCTTGTATGTTACTACTGTAACAAACCTGGTCACATTAAGAGAAACTGCAGGAAGAGAATTGCAGAGCAAGGACAGACTCAGAATACCTCATCGGAACAAAGAAATAGAGCATCTAATAATGAAGGAAACTGACTAGCCTCAGTAACCTTAGAAGCACCCGCCAGAGCCCCCATAATCCCAGTTAAACTAAATAATAGAACTGTGGAATTTTTAGTAGATACTGGGGCTACAAGTTGTTAATCCTTCAGCAATCAAACCGCATCATGTATCAGAAGACACTCAAACAGTCACAGGTTTTGAGGGAATGCCACATGTGTTGAATTTTACAAACCCCTAAGAGGGAAAAATAGGCCCCCACATGTTTATATCAAAATTTTTGATTTCAGAAACAGCTCCAATGTGTTTATTGGGAGCAGATGTTCTAGGGAAATTAAAAGCTAATATTAAATATTCAGAAGATGGACTGGTTATTTTAACTTTGCCAGACCTCCCCGACTTAGAAACTTGCACGAGACTACGCCACAGAATCCCAGCAACAAAAGAGAGCCACCAGATCTGAGTACAGTACCAGCTCACCTATGGTCAGAATCAGGCTCTGACATAGGATTGTTACCAGTTGCCCCAGTAGAGATCCAAGTAAAGCCTGGAACAACTCTGCCTCAGTTGAAACAATATCCACTGAGTGCAGCGCAGGAACAGGCCATAGGGGAACAAATAGGAGAACTACTACAAAAAGGAGCATTAGTTAAAATGACGTCAGGAGCAAACACTCCTTTGTACCCAGTTAGGAAGAAAGCTTGGGGCCCAGGGCAACCAGTACAATGCCGAATGGTACAAGATTTAAGAGCCATTAACAATATATTAGCTCCATTAACCCCGGTAGTGCCAAATCCACATACCCTTTTATCACAAATTCCTGTAACAAGCTGCTACTTTAGCTGTGTGGATTTGACAGGAGCTTTCTTTTCTGTACCATTGGCACCAGAGTCTTACCACCTCTTCGCTTTTACATTTAAAGCTGAACAACACTGTTGGACACGGCTCCCGCAGGGAATGTCCCATAGCCCCACCCTTTATTCCCTGGCATTACAAAGTGTCCTGACTAGTTGGAAACCACCCCCAGATTGTGTCCTTCTGCAGTATGTGGAACGCGAACCACATACAAAGAATGTAGAGACCTCTCCTTGTCGTTGCTGGGATTAGGACACAGAGAGGGCAAAACAATGTCCTGATTTAGATGAAAAGCAGAAACCACCTTAGGAAGGAAATCTGGCTTAAAGCGAAAAACCACCTTGTCCTGATGCCTCTCGAAGTACGGAGCTTGAATGGACAAAGCCGCCAACTCAGAGACACGCCGAACAGAAGTGATAGCTACCAAAAAGGCCACCTTCTGCGTAAGCGAAGACAAGGCAATATCCTGCAAGGGCTCAAACGGAGAATCCTGAAGAGCAGAAAGAACCAAGTTCAAATCCCAAACTGGAACCAAAGGCTTCCTAGGAGGCCGAACATGCATAACCCCCTGGAAAAAAGGTCTTGACCAAAGGATGAAGCGCAAAGGACCTTTGAAAGAACACCGCCAGGGCAGAAACCTGCCCCTTCAGAGTACTAAGCTGGAGCCCCAGATCCAGACCATGTTGAAGAAACTCCAGGATTCTGGAAATAGAAAATTTCCTACAAGGGAAAGCCCTGACCTCACACCAATCAATATAAGACCTCCAGGTCCTATAGTAAACGGTAGAGGAAGACCGCTTCCTAGCGCTAATAAGGGTTCGAATCACCGCATCAGAAAGACCTTCCTCCTTCAAGATGGAGGTTTCAGCAGCCACGCCGTCAAAGCCAGCGTTGGTAAATTGGGGTAACGTAGCCGACCCTGGGTGAGCAGGTCCGGCAGTAGAGGCAGAACGAACTGATCCTCTGCCAATCTTACCCCGTCTGCGAATCAAACCTGTCTTGGCCACCTTGGGGCCACCAGAATTGCTGACGCGCCCTCCAGGACCAGCTTGTGCACCACTCTGGCTACCATTGGAAACGGAGGGAACAGGTACAGAAACCCCAGATCCCTCCAGTTCAGGGACATGGCATCCACTGCTAGAGCCAGTGGATCCTTCGAGAGAGACACAAATACCGGAAGTTTGTGATTGTGACGAGAGGCAAAGAGGTCCACCACCGGTGACCCCCACCTGAGGCAAATCAAGCGAAACACCTTGGGACTGAGAGACCATTCCCCCTGGCGAGATGAGGACCTGCTCAGAGAGTCCGCCTCCGTGTTCTCCACTCCCGGAATGTAAACTGCCGAGGTGCACGGGACGTGGCTCTCCGCCCAGTCCAGAATCAAAGACACTTCCCTGAGGGCACTCCTGCTGCGAGTCCCTCCCTGGTGATTGATGTATGCAACTGCCGTCCAATTGTCCGATCGAACCTGAACCGGCAAGCCCTGCAACTGATGAGTCAAGCGAAACAGAACCAACCTGATGGCTCTCAATTCCAGTACATTGATGGACTCGTGAGCCTCCTGAGGCCCCCACAGACCCTGAAACTGAAGATCCTTCCAGAAACCCCCCCATCCTGATAGACTGGCATCCGTGGTGACCGTCTCCAAACAAGGAGCCAGAAAGGATCTGCCCCTCGACAGATTGATTGGATCCAGCCACCACTGAAGGGAGCGCCGAACCCGGGGGGTCATCAGGAAGGACTGATCCAACGATAGTGGAGACCTGTCCCAAACCGCCAACAGATGAAGCTGGAGCGTCCTTGTGTGAAACTGAGCAAAGGGAACTGCCTCGTATGAGGCCACCATCAATCCCACCAGTCTCATCCCTAGCCGGATGGCCGGACGAGGGATGGACAAGAGAAGCCGAACCAACTCCTGAATCAAGAGAACCTTGGACTGAGGAAGAAACACCTTGGCCTGGGAAGTATCCAGAGACATTCCCAGAAAGGTCACTACCCTGGATGGAGAAAGGGAGGACTTGGAGTAGTTGATCACCCAACCGAATCTCTCCAGAGTGGATACCACCGTCCTGGTGTCCAACTCTGCTTGGCTGAAGGAAGACGCCATAATGAGAAGATCGTCTAGATAAGGCACAATGCGTATACCCCGGGCTCTGAGTAGAGCCATTACCCCAGCCAGCACTTTGGTGAAAACCCGTGGAGCCGAGGTAAGACCGAAAGGAAGTGCCACCAACTGAAAATGCTGATCCTCCACCACGAACCTGAGAAACCTCTGGTGCGCTGGAAAGATCGGAACATGCAGGTAAGCGTCCTTGATGTCTATGGACGTCAGAAAGTCCCCCTGACGAAGAGAGTAGATAGCTGAACGCAGCGTTTCCATGCGGAATTTCCGCGGGCGGACGAACCTGTTGAGTATCTTCAGATCCAGGATGGGTCGAACCGAGCCGTCCTTCTCGGGTACCGTGAACAGATTGGAATAAAAGCCCCGGCCCTGGTCTGAGGGGGGCACTGGGCAAATGACAGCCATATCCAGAAAACTCTTTACTGCCGCCTGGAGCCCCTGTGCGGCCAGAGGGTCCGAAGGCACCTGAGACCTGAAGAATCTGGGAGGGGGGCGGAACTCGAACTCCAGCTTGTAGCCGGAAGTCACCACTTCCCGGATCCATCTGTCCGAGACCTCCCGATCCCAGACCTGGGAGAAGTGTTGCAGCCGTTCCCCCACCCACATGGGTGAGGGCGCCCCCTCATTGCTGAGCTGGTTTAGCAGCGGGTTTGGGCTTAGAGCCCCAACTGTATCCTGGACGGGCACGTCCTCTGCCCCTATTCCCGGAATCTCCTCTGGATGACGGGAAAGCAAATCCCCTGCCAGCTCTGGCCCCACGAAAGGAAGGAGCAAAGGAAACCGCCCCCCGAAAGGAACGGCGTTGTTTCTTGCCTTTGGCGACGGAATCCAATTTCTCTCCAAAGAGCCTTAATCCTACAAAAGGGAGAGCCGTCAGCGACTTTTTTGACACAAAATCGGCCGCCCACTGGCACAACCAAACCGAACGCCGAATAGTCACTAGCAGAGCCGACGTCCTGCCACACATCATCAGAGTGTCATCCAAGGCGGCTAGAACAAATGACAAAAACAATTCACACCTTTTAAGGCCAAGGAACTCGTCACTACCCGGATCAAGTCCGGAAGAAGTCAACAGGTCCCTGACCACCGACCTGGTAGCCACCACCATAAGCGCCGAAGCACAAACGGGCCGCATGGCTGACCCAACACTGGCAAAACCATGACAAGCCATCTGGTCAATGCGTTGATCCTCACCATCTTTAAGAGTGGAACAATCAGGGGGTATGTAAAACAGCAGTGTTGGACAACCCCAGAATCGGTGCATCCAACTCGGGAGGGGACGCCCAATGCTTAACTGTATCCAAAGGGAAAGGATATTTTTTGTCCCAACCCTGAGGAATACCTGGGAGCCGAGCAGGCCTCTCCCATTCCTTAGCAATAATTCCATCAAAATGCTTTTGATTAGGAAATTCCAAGCGTGGCCTGGATTCCTCGAAAAACTCCCCCTTTTGCTGTGGAACTGCCTCAGGAGGAGAAATAGCCAAAACCTCAAACATCTGAGCCAGAACGTTAGGAGTATCCGAGGATCTCCCCAAGTCCCGCTCGGTATCAGCGCCAACAAACTGCTGATCAAGGAAGGCTACAAAAAGTAATGGAGGGTGCACCGCACACAATCAAAGGTAGGTGCTGACCATAGGGGGGAAAAGAATAAGACAAATGGAAACTACAAATGAGAGATCCTAGACTGATCTCCAATCCCCCACTAAGAAAGGCCGCACACTGAGAACATTTTTTATAAAAGCTCAATCAATTTAATAGATTTTAAATGAATTCATACAAAAATTTGTACAAAAGTAAAGGCACTGACATGGACATCCACAAATTTAAAAACACAAAAAACACAGAATGGGGGTGATCCCAAATAATGGTGACTATTCTTAAAACTGATCTAAAACGCTGAATAATAAATACAGACAGTATAAAGCATGTGGTGTAAAAATACTAGAAATGGGCCCAGATAAAAATCAATAATACTAGGTGAAAAATCTAAATCAAAACAAACAATTCATCAATTGATTACAATGCAAACAATGGTAGGGTGGACAAAAAGTGCTAAGTGCAAGGAAAACTATTTAAGGTTTACAAATATAACAACCCATATAATGTGTGCAACTAATGATGCAGCCTGTATTGTATATACATAACAGGCCGCTGTGCAGTGTGTGAACAGAGTTAGAGCTAGCAGTGAAAAGTGTATGATATGAGCTTATGCTAAGCCCAGCTGGGCCCTGTGAATACTAAACACCAAAGAGCAAAGTATTCTGATCTTAGCCACACATGCATAATGAATAAAGCGTAACAATGATAAATAAACAATAACAGTAGTTACATCACCAAGTCACCGGGGATCCCCCGCAGCAGCCGCCACCGACGCGTTGCGTGTCCGTTTGACACTTCGCCAGGGTGTGCCGGCTGTCAGAATACCCCCTCCTTAAATACCCCGAGTGTTAAAGAGCTGGCCAATGCGGCGCGGCCACGTCGCCGGCCGCACACGCGCCCCGCCCGGCCAATGAACAAGGCCGTAAGGGCAACGCGTCGGACGCCACGTGACCAGCGCCGTCATCGGTCGCGTATCAGGAAGCGCCCACCATGGCCGCGCCGCCAGGCGCGCGGCGGGCCGGGCGCACTCCCCTGCAGTAGGAGGCGCCCGCCCGCCGCGCCCCCGGCGGCGCGCACCACGCGCGAGCACTCCCCGTCCACCCAGCGCCAGGACAAAGACCCGGAGCGGAACTGTGGTAGGTGAGTATTCGGGGAGGGGGGGGGAAACAAGAAAGAGGAATCACATGAACAGAAATACATGATGATTGAAAGTGCCATATTCAAAATAAACATCTCATAGCATCTACAAATAATAAGCAAATGTGTAAGCTATATAATTCTATGCAATATTAATAAAGTAAATATTGAAGGCTATCAATATGTTGCCCCTCTGGCTCCCTAAGTTAATCAAGGTGAATGGAATGTGTCGGTAAGGTGGAACCTAAGACGCTTCTTGAGGTGCTGTCACATTAAATTCAAATTGTGTTGTCAAAATCATACATCACAGCTTAACCTGGATTAAACAGGATGTTGTGTGGTGCGCCCTGCTGGTATATCAAGTCCCATGACACACCCCAATTGGGGCCCACCCATTCAGGTAAGGGCATCCCAAATCCAGAGAGATGACTCCATTAACCATCAGGGTTCACCTAGATCCATACCTACAGAGGCTACACTTAACAGATGATACCTCAAAACGGCTACACTTGATATGTGGTACCTTAAGGCCGCTATATAGGGTGGTCAACCCCCTGCTAATCAAAACATTAAAAGTTAAACCATTATGAGCACTCAGGGCCAGAACACGGAATGGTGAGTGAGTGAATTCAAATATATAAGTCCACAGGTACAATGACCAAAAATACCCATCATGTATCAATGGCTGCACTTCTATTCTCCAGTCCACACTTTTTCAATCCAGACTGGTCTCACATGGGCCAAAGCCCTTCATTCCACAGTGGCATATGCAGATCACATATCCATAGTATGTGCACAAAAGGAAGGGTGAAATGATGTAACTGTTGTTCCGTTGCTGGTCTAATAGTCCTTCCATGTGCAGATATATAGAATTGGGTGTCAATGGCACATCCATCATTCCCTGTTCGCAATTGGCTCATGAATCAAATTTTCTTCTGGAATAGCCCATAGAGGAGCCTCATCCCAAGTTACAGTTACTAGACATGAAAATCAAGGTAAGTTTCCAAGTATATATATCAAGTAAAGTTCGGAGTGCTGATCGTCTGAATTATCTGATTCCTCATATACCTCCCCTTCCTCCAGTGGGGAGTAATCGGACCAATCCAGATTATCCACATCATCAAAGTCAACCACCGGCGAGGCCGGTGACAAGTGCTTTGTCTTGGCCGGAGCCTTTCGGGCGACCGCGCTGGAGAATAATTTTTCAAGGTTGGCCAATCTGGCACACACCTCAGATTGCAGCTCCCCACCCATGACAACGTCACACGGGGTACGTATCAAGCTGGGAGGGGGAGGGGAAGCGACCGGCGGTGCTGACCCAGACGTCTGGGGTCCGGACTGCCGCGTAATAGTCTGCTGTGCACATGGTATACACAGAAGTACATCATCCCCAGTAAGGGATGCCCCACACCCATACACTTCCGGAATTGCCCCGAGGGGAGCCCGAGCCCAGTATCCGGTAATAGTCTGCTGTGCACATGGTATACACAGAAGTACATCATCCCCAGTAAGGGATGCCCCACACCCATACACTTCCGGAATTGCCCCGAGGGGAGCCCGAGCCCAGTATCCGGTAATAGTCTGCTGTGCACATGGTATACACAGAAGTACATCATCCCCAGTAAGGGATGCCCCACACCCATACACTTCCGGAATTGCCCCGAGGGGAGCCCGAGCCCAGTATCCGGTAATAGTCTGCTGTGCACATGGTATACACAGAAGTACATCATCCCCAGTAAGGGATGCCCCACACCCATACACTTCCGGAATTGCCCCGAGGGGAGCCCGAGCCCAGTATCCGGGGATGCCTCCATACGGTGAACTTATAGGTAGTCGCTATGACCAAGGGAATTACGCATATAAGCAACCCGGGATGCCCCTTTAATGTCCCAAGTGGGAGGATTTGCAATAAGCCAATTAAGAACCCAGGGACCCTAGGACCGGGAGAAACCCCCTAACACCACTGTAGGTTATATCTGAAAGACATAATAAAAAAGGCTAATAAGAAAAGCGGAGTATAAAATAAATATATATATATATGACATAAGAATATATAATTATAGGTGATGGGACAGAAGGGGGGGGGCCCACTGGGCCACTCACTGTGGTCCTGAAGACAGCTTCCTCTCGCCGTGAGGTAAAGAGCAGCTCTGAGGAGAGAAGGGGGCGTGGCCAGCCTGAGGAAACAGCGACAGAGAAAAGCACCTCAGCGGTGCCTGTGACACAGGGGCGGGCCGCAGCGCTGGAAAGCCCGGCCCCGCCCCCAAGAGTGAAAGCGTGAGGGGAGAAGCTCCCCTCCGCCATGACAATGCAAAAAGCCTGGCCCCGCCCCTTTTACCTCAGGGAGAAAGCCTGCATAAGAATGGCAGCCACAGCGCCGTTTTGACAGAGAAATACACGCTGTTATGAAGTAATAAATAAGTTAATAACTATTGGGAAAATAATGTAATAAATTAATACATTAAAACATTATTATTAATGATTACAAAATTTGGACCTAACACCGAATAAGGGGCCCTGCTCCTACCCTCCGCTATCCCGCTAGAGAGAGGGGCATTACGCAAAGGGGGGGACCACCCAAAGTGTAAGGCCAAGGGACGGGGCATCCCAAACCGGGGTCACCATCCCGGATGACCGCCTACCCTCTTATATAGGGTCTCACGGGAGAGCATTTGCTCTTAAGCACCAAGGGTGCGTTTCTACCCTCACCCGGACCGTCAGCCTAGGCTGGGAGGCATGAGGTAACAGGAAATAAAGGGATCCGGGTGGAAATAGATAACTAAAGGGCCGGGAGTCATCCCGCCTACCTGAAATCCCCCTGTGCTCCGGGAGTCATCCCGCTACCTGAAATCCCCCTGTGCTCCGGGAGTCACCCCGCTACCTGAAATCCCCCTGTGCTCCGGGAGTCATCCCGCTACCTGACATCCCCCTGTGCTCCGGGAGTCACCCCGCTACCTGACATCCCCCTGTGCTCCGGGAGTCACCCCGCTACCTGAAATCCCCCTGTGCTCCGGGAGTCATCCCACTACCTGACATCCCCCTGTGCTCCGGGAGTCACCCCGCTACCTGACATCCCCCTGTGCTCCGGGGGTCATCCCGCTACCTGAAATCCCCCTGTGCACCGGGAGTCATCCCGCTACCTGACATCCCCCTGTGCTCCGGGAGTCATCCCGCTACCTGAAATCCCCCTGTGCACCGGGAGTCACCCCGCTACCTGAAATCCCCCTGTGCTCCGGGAGTCACCCCGCTACCTGAAATCCCCCTGTGCTCCGGGAGTCACCCCGCTACCTGACATCCCCCTGTGCTCCGGGAGTCACCCCGCTACCTGAAATCCCCCTGTGCACCGGGAGTCACCCCGCTACCTGAAATCCCCCTGTGCTCCGGGAGTCATCCCGCTACCTGACATCCCCCTGTGCTCCGGGAGTCACCCCGCCTACCTGAAATCCCCCTGTGCTCCGGGAGTCATCCCGCTACCTGAAATCCCCCTGTGCTCCGGGAGTCATCCCACTACCTGAAATCCCCCTGTGCTCCGGGAGTCATCCCGCTACCTGACATCCCCCTGTGCTCCGGGAGTCACCCCGCTACCTGACATCCCCCTGTGCTCCGGGAGTCACCCCGCTATCTGAAATCCCCCTGTGCTCCGGGAGTCATCCCGCTACCTGAAATCCCCCTGTGCTCCGGGAGTCATCCCGCTACCTGACATCCCCCTGTGCACCGGGAGTCACCCCGCTACCTGAAATCCCCCTGTGCTCCGGGAGTCACCCCGCTATCTGAAATCCCCCTGTGCTCCGGGAGTCATCCCGCTACCTGAAATCCCCCTGTGCTCCGGGAGTCACCCCGCTACCTGAAATCCCCCTGTGCTCCGGGAGTCACCCCGCTACCTGAAATCCCCCTGTGCTCCGGGAGTCACCCCGCTACCTGACATCCCCCTGTGCTCCGGGAGTCACCCCGCTACCTGACATCCCCCTGTGCTCCGGGAGTCACCCCGCTACCTGACATCCCCCTGTGCTCCGGGAGTCATCCCGCTACCTGACATCCCCCTGTGCTCCGGGAGTCATCCCACTACCTGAAATCCCCCTGTGCTCCGGGAGTCACCCCGCTACCTGAAATCCCCCTGTGCACCGGGAGTCACCCCGCTACCTGGAATCCCCCTGTGCTCCGGGAGTCACCCCGCTACCTGACATCCCCCTGTGCTCCGGGAGTCACCCCGCTACCTGACATCCCCCTGTGCACCGGGAGTCACCCCGCTACCTGAAATCCCCCTGTGCTCCGGGAGTCACCCCGCTACCTGAAATCCCCCTGTGCACCGGGAGTCACCCCGCTACCTGAAATCCCCCTGTGCTCCGGGAGTCACCCCGCTACCTGACATCCCCCTGTGCTCCGGGAGTCACCCCGCTACCTGAAATCCCCCTGTGCTCCGGGAGTCACCCCGCTACCTGAAATCCCCCTGTGCACCGGGAGTCACCCCGCTACCTGAAATCCCCCTGTGCTCCGGGAGTCACCCCGCTACCTGAAATCCCCCTGTGCTCCGGGAGTCACCCCGCTACCTGAAATCCCCCTGTGCTCCGGGAATCATCCCGCTACCTGACATCCCCCTGTGCACCGGGAGTCACCCCGCTACCTGAAATCCCCCTGTGCTCCGGGAGTCACCCCGCTACCTGAAATCCCCCTGTGCTCCGGGAGTCACCCCGCTACCTGAAATCCCCCTGTGCTCCGGGAGTCATCCCGCTACCTGACATCCCCCTGTGCTCCGGGAGTCATCCCTCTACCTGACATCCCCCTGTGCTCCGGGAGTCATCCCGCTACCTGACATCCCCCTGTGCTCCGGGAGTCATCCCGCTACCTGACATCCCCCTGTGCTCCGGGAGTCATCCCGCTACCTGAAATCCCCCTGTGCTCCGGGAGTCACCCCACTACCTGAAATCCCCCTGTGCTCCGGGAGTCACCCCGCTACCTGACATCCCCCTGTGCTCCGGGAGTCACCCCGCTACCTGAAATCCCCCTGTG
This sequence comes from Gastrophryne carolinensis, assembly GCA_027917425.1. Classification (NCBI taxonomy): domain Eukaryota; kingdom Metazoa; phylum Chordata; class Amphibia; order Anura; family Microhylidae; genus Gastrophryne; species Gastrophryne carolinensis. The sequence continues at coordinate 121,107 of JAQIHN010000033.1, forward strand.
CTCCGGGAGTCATCCCACTACCTGACATCCCCCTGTGCTCCGGGAGTCATCCCGCTACCTGAAATCCCCCTGTGCTCCGGGAGTCATCCCGCTACCTGACATCCCCCTGTGCTCCGGGAGTCATCCCACTACCTGACATCCCCCTGTGCTCCGGGAGTCATCCCGCTACCTGACATCCCCCTGTGCTCCGGGAGTCATCCCACTACCTGACATCCCCCTGTGCTCCGGGAGTCACCCCGCTACCTGACATCCCCCTGTGCTCCGGGAGTCATCCCGCTACCTGCAATCCCCCTGTGCTCCGGGAGTCATCCCGCTACCTGAAATCCCCCTGTGCTCCGGGAGTCATCCCACTACCTGACATCCCCCTGTGCTCCGGGAGTCACCCCGCTACCTGACATCCCCCTGTGCTCCGGGAGTCATCCCGCTACCTGCAATCCCCCTGTGCTCCGGGAGTCATCCCGCTACCTGACATCCCCCTGTGCTCCGGGAGTCACCCCGCTACCTGACATCCCCCTGTGCTCCGGGAGTCATCCCGCTACCTGACATCCCCCTGTGCTCCGGGAGTCATCCCACTACCTGACATCCCCCTGTGCTCCGGGAGTCACCCCGCTACCTGACATCCCCCTGTGCTCCGGGAGTCATCCCGCTACCTGACATCCCCCTGTGCTCCGGGAGTCATCCCGCTACCTGACATCCCCCTGTGCTCCGGGAGTCATCCCGCTACCTGACATCCCCCTGTGCTCCGGGAGTCATCCCACTACCTGACATCCCCCTGTGCTCCGGGAGTCATCCCGCTACCTGACATCCCCCTGTGCTCCGGGAGTCATCCCGCTACCTGACATCCCCCTGTGCTCCGGGAGTCATCCCGCTACCTGACATCCCCCTGTGCTCCGGGAGTCATCCCGCTACCTGACATCCCCCTGTGCTCCGGGAGTCATCCCGCTACCTGACATCCCCCTGTGCTCCGGGAGTCATCCCGCTACCTGACATCCCCCTGTGCACCGGGAGTCATCCCGCTACCTGACATCCCCCTGTGCTCCGGGAGTCATCCCGCTACCTGAAATCCCCCTGTGCTCCAGGAGTCATCCCGCTACCTGAAATCCCCCTGTGCTCCGGGAGTCATCCCGCTACCTGACATCCCCCTGTGCTCCGGGAGTCATCCCGCTACCTGAAATCCCCCTGTGCTCCGGGAGTCACCCCGCTACCTGAAATCCCCCTGTGCTCCGGGAGTCACCCCGCTACCTGACATCCCCCTGTGCTCCGGGAGTCATCCCGCTACCTGAAATCCCCCTGTGCTCCGGGAGTCATCCCGCTACCTGACATCCCCCTGTGCTCCGGGAGTCATCCCGCTACCTGACATCCCCCTGTGCTCCGGGGGTCACCCCGCTACCTGACATCCCCCTGTGCTCCGGGGGTCATCCCGCTACCTGACATCCCCCTGTGCTCCGGGAGTCATCCCGCTACCTGACATCCCCCTGTGCTCCGGGAGTCACCCCACTACCTGACATCCCCCTGTGCTCCGGGAGTCACCCCGCTACCTGAAATCCCCCTGTGCTCCGGGGGTCATCCCGCTACCTGACATCCCCCTGTGCTCCGGGAGTCATCCCGCTACCTGAAATCCCCCTGTGCTCCGGGAGTCATCCCGCTACCTGACATCCCCCTGTGCTCCGGGAGTCATCCCGCTACCTGACATCCCCCTGTGCACCGGGAGTCATCCCGCTACCTGACATCCCCCTGTGCTCCGGGAGTCATCCCGCTACCTGACATCCCCCTGTGCTCCGGGAGTCATCCCACTACCTGACATCCCCCTGTGCTCCGGGAGTCATCCCGCTACCTGACATCCCCCTGTGCTCCGGGAGTCATCCCGCTACCTGACATCCCCCTGTGCTCCGGGAGTCATCCCGCTACCTGAAATCCCCCTGTGCTCCGGGAGTCATCCCACTACCTGACATCCCCCTGTGCTCCGGGAGTCATCCCACTACCTGACATCCTCCTGTGCTCCGGGAGTCATCCCGCTACCTGACATCCCCCTGTGCTCCGGGAGTCATCCCGCTACCTGACATCCCCCTGTGCACCGGGAGTCATCCCGCTACCTGAAATCCCCCTGTGCTCCGGGAATCATCCCACTACCTGACATCCCCCTGTGCTCCGGGAATCATCCCGCTACCTGAAATCCCCCTGTGCTCCGGGAGTCATCCCGCTACCTGACATCCCCCTGTGCTCCGGGAGTCACCCCGCTACCTGACATCCCCCTGTGCTCTGGGAGTCACCCCGCTACCTGACATCCCCCTGTGCTCCGGGAGTCATCCCTCTACCTGACATCCCCCTGTGCACCGGGAGTCATCCCGCTACCTGACATCCCCCTGTGCTCCGGGAGTCATCCCGCTACCTGAAATCCCCCTGTGCTCCGGGAGTCACCCCGCTACCTGACATCCCCCTGTGCTCCGGGAGTCATCCCGCTACCTGACATCCCCCTGTGCTCCGGGAGTCATCCCGCTACCTGAAATCCCCCTGTGCTCCGGGAGTCACCCCGCTACCTGACATCCCCCTGTGCTCCGGGAATCATCCCGCTACCTGAAATCCCCCTGTGCTCCGGGAGTCATCCCTCTACCTGACATCCCCCTGTGCTCCGGGAGTCACCCCGCTACCTGAAATCCCCCTGTGCTCCGGGAATCATCCCGCTACCTGACATCCCCCTGTGCTCCGGGAGTCATCCCGCTACCTGAAATCCCCCTGTGCTCCGGGAGTCATCCCGCTACCTGACATCCCCCTGTGCTCCAGGAGTCATCCCGCTACCTGAAATCCCCCTGTGCTCCGGGAGTCATCCCGCTACCTGACATCCCCCTGTGCTCCGGGAGTCATCCCGCTACCTGAAATCCCCCTGTGCTCCGGGAGTCACCCCGCTACCTGAAATCCCCCTGTGCTCCGGGAGTCACCCCGCTACCTGACATCCCCCTGTGCTCCGGGAGTCATCCCGCTACCTGAAATCCCCCTGTGCTCCGGGAGTCATCCCGCTACCTGACATCCCCCTGTGCTCCGGGAGTCATCCCGCTACCTGACATCCCCCTGTGCTCCGGGGGTCACCCCGCTACCTGACATCCCCCTGTGCTCCGGGGGTCATCCCGCTACCTGACATCCCCCTGTGCTCCGGGAGTCATCCCGCTACCTGACATCCCCCTGTGCTCCGGGAGTCACCCCGCTACCCGACATCCCCCTGTGCTCCGGGAGTCATCCCTCTACCTGACATCCCCCTGTGCACCGGGAGTCATCCCGCTACCTGACATCCCCCTGTGCTCCGGGAGTCACCCCGCTACCTGAAATCCCCCTGTGCTCCGGGAGTCATCCCGCTACCTGACATCCCCCTGTGCTCCGGGAGTCATCCCGCTACCTGACATCCCCCTGTGCTCCGGGAGTCATCCCGCTACCTGACATCCCCCTGTGCTCCGGGAGTCATCCCGCTACCTGACATCCCCCTGTGCTCCGGGAGTCATCCCGCTACCTGAAATCCCCCTGTGCTCCGGGAGTCACCCCGCTACCTGAAATCCCCCTGTGCTCCGGGAGTCACCCCGCTACCTGAAATCCCCCTGTGCTCCGGGAGTCACCCCGCTACCTGAAATCCCCCTGTGCTCCGGGGGTCATCCCGCTACCTGACATCCCCCTGTGCTCCGGGGGTCACCCCGCTACCTGACATCCCCCTGTGCTCCGGGGGTCATCCCGCTACCTGACATCCCCCTGTGCTCCGGGAGTCATCCCGCTACCTGACATCCCCCTGTGCTCCGGGAGTCATCCCGCTACCTGAAATCCCCCTGTGCTCCGGGAGTCATCCCGCTACCTGACATCCCCCTGTGCTCCGGGAGTCACCCCGCTATCTGAAATCCCCCTGTGCTCCGGGAGTCATCCCGCTACCTGACATCCCCCTGTGCTCCGGGAGTCATCCCGCTACCTGACATCCCCCTGTGCTCCGGCAGTCATCCCGCTACCTGAAATCCCCCTGTGCTCCGGGAGTCACCCCGCTACCTGAAATCCCCCTGTGCTCCGGGAGTCACCCCGCTACCTGAAATCCTCCTGTGCTCCGGGGGTCATCCCACTACCTGACATCCCCCTGTGCTCCGGGAGTCACCCCGCTACCTGACATCCCCCTGTGCTCCGGGAGTCACCCCGCTACCTGACATCCCCCTGTGCTCCGGGAGTCATCCCACTACCTGACATCCCCCTGTGCTCCGGGAGTCACCCCGCTACCTGACATCCCCCTGTGCTCCGGGAGTCACCCCGCTACCTGACATCCCCCTGTGCTCCGGGAGTCATCCCGCTACCTGAAATCCCCCTGTGCTCCGGGAGTCATCCCACTACCTGACATCCCCCTGTGCTCCGGGAGTCATCCCGCTACCTGACATCCCCCTGTGCAAGGAGTCATCCCGGTACCTGACATCCCCCTGTGCTCCGGGAGTCATCCCGCTACCTGACATCCCCCTGTGCTCCGGGGGTCATCCCGCTACCTGAAATCCCCCTGTGCTCCGGGAGTCATCCCGCTACCTGAAATCCCCCTGTGCTCCGGGAGTCATCCCGCTACCTGCAATCCCCCTGTGCTCCGGGAATCATCCCGCTACCTGACATCCCCCTGTGCTCCGGGAGTCACCCCGCTACCTGACATCCCCCTGTGCTCCGGGAGTCATCCCACTACCTGACATCCCCCTGTGCTCCGGGAGTCATCCCTCTACCTGACATCCTCCTGTGCTCCGGGAGTCACCCCGCTACCTGACATCCCCCTGTGCTCCGGGAGTCACCCCGCTACCTGACATCCCCCTGTGCTCCGGGAGTCATCCCGCTACCTGACATCCCCCTGTGCAAGGAGTCATCCCGCTACCTGACATCCCCCTGTGCTCCGGGAGTCATCCCGCTACCTGACATCCCCCTGTGCTCCGGGGGTCATCCCACTACCTGAAATCCCCCTGTGCTCCGGGAGTCATCCCGCTACCTGACATCCCCCTGTGCTCCGGGAGTCACCCCGCTACCTGACATCCCCCTGTGCTCCGGGAGTCATCCCGCTACCTGAAATCCCCCTGTGCTCCGGGAGTCATCCCGCTACCTGACATCCCCCTGTGCTCCGGGAGTCATCCCGCTACCTGACATCCCCCTGTGCTCCGGGAGTCATCCCGCTACCTGACATCCCCCTGTGCTCCGGGAGTCATCCCGCTACCTGAAATCCCCCTGTGCTCCGGGAGTCATCCCGCTACCTGAAATCCCCCTGTGCTCCGGGAGTCATCCCGCTACCTGAAATCCCCCTGTGCTCCGGGAGTCACCCCGCTACCTGAAATCCCCCTGTGCTCCGGGAGTCATCCCGCTACCTGACATCCCCCTGTGCTCCGGGAGTCATCCCGCTACCTGAAATCCCCCTGTGCTCCGGGAGTCATCCCGCTACCTGACATCCCCCTGTGCTCCGGGAGTCATCCCACTACCTGACATCCCCCTGTGCTCCGGGAGTCACCCCGCTACCTGAAATCCCCCTGTGCTCCGGGAGTCATCCCGCTACCTGAAATCCCCCTGTGCTCCGGGAGTCACCCCGCTACCTGAAATCCCCCTGTGCTCCGGGAGTCATCCCGCTACCTGAAATCCTCCTGTGCTCCGGGAGTCATCCCACTACCTGAAATCCCCCTGTGCTCCGGGAGTCATCCCGCTACCTGACATCCCCCTGTGCTCCGGGAGTCACCCCGCTACCTGAAATCCCCCTGTGCTCCGGGAGTCATCCCGCTACCTGAAATCCCCCTGTGCTCCGGGAGTCATCCCGCTACCTGACATCCCCCTGTGCTCCGGGAGTCATCCCGCTACCTGAAATCCCCCTGTGCTCCGGGAGTCATCCCACTACCTGAAATCCCCCTGTGCTCCGGGAGTCATCCCGCTACCTGACATCCCCCTGTGCTCCGGGGGTCATCCCACTACCTGACATCCCCCTGTGCTCCGGGAGTCATCCCGCTACCTGAAATCCCCCTGTGCTCCGGGAGTCATCCCGCTACCTGAAATCCCCCTGTGCTCCGGGAGTCACCCCGCTACCTGAAATCCCCCTGTGCTCCGGGAGTCACCCCGCTACCTGACATCCCCCTGTGCTCCGGGAGTCATCCCGCTACCTGACATCCCCCTGTGCAAGGAGTCATCCCGCTACCTGACATCCCCCTGTGCTCCGGGAGTCATCCCGCTACCTGACATCCCCCTGTGCTCCGGGGGTCATCCCACTACCTGAAATCCCCCTGTGCTCCGGGAGTCATCCCGCTACCTGACATCCCCCTGTGCTCCGGGAGTCACCCCGCTACCTGACATCCCCCTGTGCTCCGGGAGTCATCCCGCTACCTGAAATCCCCCTGTGCTCCGGGAGTCATCCCGCTACCTGAAATCCCCCTGTGCTCCGGGAGTCACCCCGCTACCTGACATCCCCCTGTGCTCCGGGAGTCACCCCGCTACCTGACATCCCTCTGTGCTCCGGGAGTCATCCCGCTACCTGACATCCCTCTGTGCTCCGGGAGTCATCCCGCTACCTGAAATCCCCCTGTGCTCCGGGAGTCATCCCACTACCTGACATCCCCCTGTGCTCCGGGAGTCATCCCGCTACCTGAAATCCCCCTGTGCAAGGAGTCATCCCGCTACCTGACATCCCCCTGTGCTCCGGGAGTCATCCCGCTACCTGACATCCCCCTGTGCAAGGAGTCATCCCGCTACCTGACATCCCCCTGTGCTCCGGGAGTCATCCCGCTACCTGACATCCCCCTGTGCTCCGGGAGTCATCCCGCTACCTGACATCCCCCTGTGCTCCGGGAGTCACCCCACTACCTGACATCCCCCTGTGCTCCGGGAGTCATCCCGCTACCTGAAATCCCCCTGTGCTCCGGGAGTCATCCCGCTACCTGACATCCCCCTGTGCTCCGGGAGTCATCCCGCTACCTGAAATCCCCCTGTGCTCCGGGAGTCATCCCGCTACCTGAAATCCCCCTGTGCTCCGGGAGTCATCCCGCTACCTGACATCCCCCTGTGCTCCGGGAGTCACCCCACTACCTGAAATCCCCCTGTGCTCCGGGAGTCATCCCGCTACCTGACATCCTCCTGTGCTCCGGGAGTCACCCCGCTACCTGACATCCCCCTGTGCTCCGGGAGTCACCCCACTACCTGACATCCCCCTGTGCTCCGGGAGTCACCCCACTACCTGACATCCCCCTGTGCTCCGGGAGTCATCCCGCTACCTGACATCCCCCTGTGCTCCGGGAGTCACCCCGCTACCTGACATCCCCCTGTGCTCCGGGAGTCATCCCGCTACCTGAAATCCCCCTGTGCTCCGGGAGTCATCCCGCTACCTGAAATCCCCCTGTGCTCCGGGAGTCACCCCGCTACCTGACATCCCCCTGTGCTCCGGGAGTCACCCCGCTACCTGACATCCCCCTGTGCTCCGGGAGTCACCCCACTACCTGACATCCCCCTGTGCTCCGGGAGTCACCCCGCTACCTGACATCCCCCTGTGCTCCGGGAGTCATCCCGCTACCTGACATCCCCCTGTGCTCCGGGAGTCATCCCGCTACCTGACATCCCCCTGTGCTCCGGGAGTCATCCCGCTACCTGACATCCCCCTGTGCTCCGGGAGTCATCCCGCTACCTGAAATCCCCCTGTGCTCCGGGAGTCATCCCTCTACCTGAAATCCCCCTGTGCTCCGGGAATCATCCCGCTACCTGACATCCCCCTGTGCACCGGGAGTCATCCCGCTACCTGACATCCCCCTGTGCTCCGGGAGTCATCCCGCTACCTGAAATCCCCCTGTGCTCCGGGAGTCATCCCGCTACCTGACATCCCCCTGTGCTCCGGGAGTCATCCCGCTACCTGAAATCCCCCTGTGCTCCGGGAGTCATCCCGCTACCTGACATCCCCCTGTGCACCGGGAGTCATCCCGCTACCTGACATCCCCCTGTGCTCCGGGAGTCATCCCGCTACCTGAAATCCCCCTGTGCTCCGGGAGTCATCCCTCTACCTGAAATCCCCCTGTGCTCCGGGAATCATCCCGCTACCTGACATCCCCCTGTGCTCCGGGGGTCATCCCACTACCTGACATCCCCCTGTGCTCCGGGAGTCATCCCGCTACCTGACATCCCCCTGTGCTCCGGGAGTCATCCCGCTACCTGACATCCCCCTGTGCTCCGGGAGTCACCCCGCTACCTGACATCCCCCTGTGCTCCGGGAGTCATCCCGCTACCTGACATCCCCCTGTGCTCCGGGAGTCACCCCGCTACCTGACATCCCCCTGTGCTCCGGGAGTCACCCCGCTACCTGACATCCCCCTGTGCTCCGGGAGTCATCCCGCTACCTGACATCCCCCTGTGCTCCGGGAATCATCCCGCTACCTGACATCCCCCTGTGCTCCGGGAGTCACCCCGCTACCTGACATCCCCCTGTGCTCCGGGAGTCACCCCGCTACCTGACATCCCCCTGTGCTCCGGGAGTCACCCCGCTACCTGACATCCCCCTGTGCTCCGGGAGTCACCCCGCTACCTGACATCCCCCTGTGCTCCGGGAGTCATCCCGCTACCTGACATCCCCCTGTGCTCCGGGAGTCACCCCGCTACCTGACATCCCCCTGTGCTCCGGGAGTCATCCCGCTACCTGACATCCCCCTGTGCTCCGGGAGTCATCCCACTACCTGACATCCCCCTGTGCTCCGGGAATCATCCCGCTACCTGACATCCCCCTGTGCTCCGGGGGTCATCCCACTACCTGACATCCCCCTGTGCTCCGGGAGTCATCCCACTACCTGACATCCCCCTGTGCTCCGGGAGTCATCCCGCTACCTGACATCCCCCTGTGCTCCGGGAGTCATCCCGCTACCTGACATCCCCCTGTGCTCCGGGAGTCATCCCACTACCTGAAATCCCCCTGTGCTCCGGGAGTCATCCCGCTACCTGACATCCCCCTGTGCTCCGGGAGTCACCCCGCTACCTGACATCCCCCTGTGCTCCGGGAGTCATCCCGCTACCTGACATCCCCCTGTGCTCCGGGAGTCATCCCGCTACCTGACATCCCCCTGTGCTCCGGGAGTCATCCTGCTACCTGAAATCCCCCTGTGCTCCGGGAGTCATCCCGATACCTGACATCCCCCTGTGCTCCGGGAGTCATCCCGCTACCTGACATCCCCCTGTGCTCCGGGAGTCATCCCGCTACCTGACATCCCCCTGTGCTCCGGGGGTCATCCCGCTACCTGAAATCCCCCTGTGCTCCGGGAGTCATCCCGCTACCTGAAATCCCCCTGTGCTCCGGGGGTCATCCCGCTACCTGACATCCCCCTGTGCTCCGGGAGTCATCCCGCTACCTGAAATCCCCCTGTGCTCCGGGAGTCATCCCGCTACCTGAAATCCCCCTGTGCTCCGGGAGTCATCCCGCTACCTGAAATCCCCCTGTGCTCCGGGAGTCATCCCGCTACCTGAAATCCCCCTGTGCTCCGGGAGTCATCCCGCTACCTGAAATCCCCCTGTGCTCCGGGAGTCATCCCGCTACCTGACATCCCCCTGTGCTCCGGGAGTCATCCCACTACCTGAAATCCCCCTGTGCTCCGGGAGTCATCCCGCTACCTGACATCCTCCTGTGCTCCGGGAGTCACCCCGCTACCTGACATCCCCCTGTGCTCCGGGAGTCATCCCGCTACCTGACATCCCCCTGTGCTCCGGGAGTCATCCCGCTACCTGACATCCCCCTGTGCTCCGGGGGTCATCCCGCTACCTGACATCCCCCTGTGCTCCGGGGGTCATCCCGCTACCTGACATCCTCCTGTGCTCCGGGAGTCATCCCGCTACCTGAAATCCTCCTGTGCTCCGGGAGTCATCCCGCTACCTGAAATCCCCCTGTGCTCCGGGAGTCATCCCGCTACCTGACATCCCCCTGTGCTCCGGGAGTCATCCCGCTACCTGAAATCCCCCTGTGCTCCGGGAGTCATCCCGCTACCTGACATCCCCCTGTGCTCCGGGAGTCATCCCGCTACCTGAAATCCCCCTGTGCTCCGGGAGTCATCCCGCTACCTGACATCCCCCTGTGCTCCGGGAGTCATCCCACTACCTGAAATCCCCCTGTGCTCCGGGAGTCATCCCTCTACCTGAAATCCCCCTGTGCTCCGGGAGTCACCCCGCTACCTGAAATCCTCCTGTGCTCCGGGAGTCATCCCTCTACCTGAAATCCCCCTGTGCTCCGGGAATCATCCCACTACCTGAAATCCCCCTGTGCTCCGGGAGTCATCCCTCTACCTGAAATCCCCCTGTGCTCCGGGAGTCACCCCGCTACCTGAAATCCTCCTGTGCTCCGGGAGTCATCCCTCTACCTGAAATCCCCCTGTGCTCCGGGAGTCACCCCGCTACCTGAAATCCCCCTGTGCTCCGGGAATCATCCCGCTACCTGAAATCCTCCTGTGCTCCGGGAGTCATCCCGCTACCTGAAATCCCCCTGTGCTCCGGGAGTCATCCCGCTACCTGACATCCCCCTGTGCTCCGGGAGTCACCCCGCTACCTGAAATCCCCCTGTGCTCCGGGAGTCACCCCGCTACCTGACATCCCCCTGTGCTCCGGGAGTCATCCCACTACCTGAAATCCCCCTGTGCTCCGGGAGTCATCCCGCTATCTGACATCCCCCTGTGCTCCGGGAGTCATCCCTCTACCTGACATCCCCCTGTGCTCCGGGGGTCATCCCGCTATCTGAAATCCCCCTGTGCTCCGGGAGTCACCCCGCTACCTGACATCCCCCTGTGCTCCGGGAGTCATCCCGCTACCTGAAATCCCCCTGTGCTCCGGGAGTCATCCCGCTACCTGCAATCCCCCTGTGCTCCGGGAGTCATCCCGCTACCTGACATCCCCCTGTGCTCCGGGAGTCATCCCACTACCTGAAATCCCCCTGTGCTCCGGGAGTCATCCCGTTACCTGACATCCCCCTGTGCTCCGGGACTCATCCCGCTACCTGACATCCCCCTGTGCTCCGGGAGTCACCCCGCTACCTGACATCCCCCTGTGCTCCGGGAGTCACCCCGCTACCTGACATCCCCCTGTGCTCCGGGAGTCACCCCGCTACCTGACATCCCCCTGTGCTCCGGGAGTCATCCCGCTACCTGACATCCCCCTGTGCTCCGGGAGTCACCCCGCTACCTGACATCCCCCTGTGCTCCGGGAATCATCCCGTTACCTGACATCCCCCTGTGCTCCGGGAGTCATCCCTCTACCTGACATCCCCCTGTGCTCCGGGAGTCATCCCGCTACCTGACATCCCCCTGTGCTCCGGGAGTCATCCCGCTACCTGAAATCCCCCTGTGCTCCGGGAGTCATCCCTCTACCTGACATCCCCCTGTGCTCCGGGAGTCATCCCGCTACCTGACATCCCCCTGTGCTCCGGGGGTCATCCCGCTACCTGACATCCCCCTGTGCTCCGGGAGTCATCCCGCTACCTGAAATCCCCCTGTGCTCCGGGAGTCATCCCGCTACCTGACATCCCCCTGTGCTCCGGGAGTCATCCCGCTACCTGACATCCCCCTGTGCTCCGGGAGTCATCCCGCTACCTGACATCCCCCTGTGCTCCGGGAGTCATCCCGCTACCTGACATCCCCCTGTGCTCCGGGAGTCACCCCGCTACCTGAAATCCCCCTGTGCTCCGGGAGTCACCCCGCTACCTGACATCCCCCTGTGCTCCGGGAGTCATCCCACTACCTGACATCCCCCTGTGCTCCGGGGGTCATCCCGTTACCTGACATCCCCCTGTGCTCCGGGAGTCATCCCGCTACCTGACATCCCCCTGTGCTCCGGGAGTCATCCCGCTACCTGACATCCCCCTGTGCTCCGGGAGTCATCCCGCTACCTGAAATCCCCCTGTGCTCCGGGAGTCATCCCGCTACCTGACATCCCCCTGTGCTCCGGGGGTCACCCCGCTACCTGACATCCCCCTGTGCTCCGGGGGTCATCCCGCTACCTGACATCCCCCTGTGCTCCGGGAGTCATCCCGCTACCTGACATCCCCCTGTGCTCCGGGAGTCATCCCGCTACCTGAAATCCCCCTGTGCTCCGGGAGTCATCCCGCTACCTGCAATCCCCCTGTGCTCCGGGAGTCATCCCGCTACCTGAAATCCCCCTGTGCTCCGGGAGTCACCCCGCTACCTGACATCCCCCTGTGCTCCGGGAGTCATCCCGCTACCTGACATCCCCCTGTGCTCCGGGAGTCACCCCGCTACCTGAAATCCCCCTGTGCTCCGGGAGTCATCCCGCTACCTGAAATCCCCCTGTGCTCCGGGAGTCATCCCGCTACCTGAAATCCCCCTGTGCTCCGGGAGTCATCCCGCTACCTGACATCCCCCTGTGCTCCGGGGGTCATCCCGCTACCTGACATCCCCCTGTGCTCCGGGAGTCATCCCGCTACCTGAAATCCCCCTGTGCTCCGGGAGTCATCCCGCTACCTGATATCCCCCTGTGCTCCGGGAGTCATCCCGCTACCTGACATCCCCCTGTGCTCCGGGGGTCATCCCGCTACCTGAAATCCCCCTGTGCTCCGGGAGTCATCCCGCTACCTGAAATCCCCCTGTGCTCCGGGAGTCATCCCGCTACCTGAAATCCCCCTGTGCTCCGGGAGTCATCCCGCTACCTGAAATCCCCCTGTGCTCCGGGAGTCATCCCGCTACCTGACATCCCCCTGTGCTCCGGGGGTCATCCCGCTACCTGACATCCCCCTGTGCTCCGGGGGTCATCCCGCTACCTGACATCCCCCTGTGCTCCGGGAGTCATCCCGCTACCTGACATCCCCCTGTGCTCCGGGAGTCATCCCGCTACCTGACATCCCCCTGTGCTCCGGGAGTCATCCCGCTACCTGACATCCCCCTGTGCTCCGGGAGTCATCCCTCTACCTGACATCCCCCTGTGCTCCGGGAGTCACCCCGCTACCTGAAATCCCCCTGTGCTCCGGGAGTCATCCCGCTACCTGACATCCCCCTGTGCTCCGGGAGTCATCCCGCTACCTGACATCCCCCTGTGCTCCGGGAGTCACCCCACTACCTGACATCCCCCTGTGCTCCGGGAGTCATCCCGCTACCTGAAATCCCCCTGTGCTCCGGGAGTCATCCCGCTACCTGACATCCTCCTGTGCTCCGGGGGTCATCCCGCTACCTGAAATCCCCCTGTGCTCCGGGAGTCATCCCGCTACCTGACATCCCCCTGTGCTCCGGGAGTCATCCCGCTACCTGACATCCTCCTGTGCTCCGGGGGTCATCCCGCTACCTGAAATCCCCCTGTGCTCCGGGAGTCACCCCGCTACCTGACATCCCCCTGTGCTCCGGGAGTCATCCCGCTACCTGACATCCCCCTGTGCTCCGGGAGTCATCCCGCTACCTGACATCCCCCTGTGCTCCGGGGGTCATCCCGCTACCTGACATCCCCCTGTGCTCCGGGGGTCATCCCGCTACCTGACATCCCCCTGTGCTCCGGGAATCATCCCGCTACCTGACATCCCCCTGTGCTCCGGGAGTCATCCCATTACCTGACATCCCCCTGTGCTCCGGGGGTCATCCCGCTACCTGACATCCTCCTGTGCTCCGGGAGTCATCCCGCTACCTGACATCCCCCTGTGCTCCGGGAGTCATCCCGCTACCTGACATCCCCCTGTGCTCCGGGAGTCATCCCGCTACCTGAAATCCCCCTGTGCTCCGGGAGTCATCCCGCTACCTGACATCCCCCTGTGCTCCGGGAGTCATCCCGCTACCTGACATCCCCCTGTGCTCCGGGAGTCATCCCGCTACCTGACATCCCCCTGTGCTCCGGGAGTCATCCCGCTACCTGACATCCCCCTGTGCTCCGGGAGTCATCCCGCTACCTGACATCCCCCTGTGCTCCGGGGGTCATCCCGCTACCTGACATCCCCCTGTGCTCCGGGGGTCATCCCGCTACCTGACATCCCCCTGTGCTCCGGGGGTCATCCCACTACCTGACATCCCCCTGTGCTCCGGGAGTCATCCCGCTACCTGACATCCCCCTGTGCTCCGGGAGTTACCCCGGCTACCTGAAATCCCCCTGTGCTCCGGGAGTCATCCCGCTACCTGAAATCCCCCTGTGCTCCGGGAGTCATCCCACTACCTGAAATCCCCCTGTGCTCCGGGAGTCACCCCGCTACCTGACATCCCCCTGTGCTCCGGGAGTTACCCCGGCTACCTGAAATCCCCCTGTGCTCCGGGAGTCATCCCGCTACCTGAAATCCCCCTGTGCTCCGGGAGTCACCCCGCTACCTGACATCCCCCTGTGCTCCGGGAGTCATCCCGCTACCTGACATCCCCCTGTGCTCCGGGAGTCATCCCGCTACCTGAAATCCCCCTGTGCTCCGGGAGTCACCCCGCTACCTGACATCCCCCTGTGCTCCGGGAGTCATCCCGCTACCTGACATCCCCCTGTGCTCCGGGAGTCATCCCGCTACCTGACATCCCCCTGTGCTCCGGGAGTCATCCCGCTACCTGACATCCCCCTGTGCTCCGGGAGTCATCCCGCTACCTGAAATCCCCCTGTGCTCCGGGAGTCACCCCGCTACCTGACATCCCCCTGTGCTCCGGGAGTCATCCCGCTACCTGACATCCCCCTGTGCTCCGGGAGTCATCCCGCTACCTGACATCCCCCTGTGCTCCGGGGGTCACCCCGCTACCTGAAATCCCCCTGTGCTCCGGGAGTCATCCCGCTACCTGACATCCCCCTGTGCTCCGGGAGTCATCCCGCTACCTGACATCCCCCTGTGCTCCGGGAGTCATCCCGCTACCTGACATCCCCCTGTGCTCCGGGGGTCATCCCGCTACCTGACATCCCCCTGTGCTCCGGGAGTCATCCCGCTACCTGAAATCCCCCTGTGCTCCGGGGGTCATCCCGCTACCTGACATCCCCCTGTGCTCCGGGAATCATCCCACTACCTGAAATCCCCCTGTGCTCCGGGGGTCATCCCGCTACCTGACATCCCCCTGTGCTCCGGGAGTCATCCCACTACCTGAAATCCCCCTGTGCTCCGGGAGTCATCCCGCTACCTGACATCCCCCTGTGCTCCGGGAGTCATCCCGCTACCTGACATCCCCCTGTGCTCCGGGGGTCATCCCACTACCTGACATCCCCCTGTGCTCCGGGAGTCACCCCGCTACCTGACATCCCCCTGTGCTCCGGGAGTCATCCCGCTACCTGACATCCCCCTGTGCTCCGGGAGTCATCCCGCTACCTGACATCCCCCTGTGCTCCGGGAGTCATCCCGCTACCTGACATCCCCCTGTGCTCCGGGAGTCATCCCACTACCTGACATCCCCCTGTGCTCCGGGAGTCATCCCGCTACCTGACATCCCCCTGTGCTCCGGGAGTCATCCCGCTACCTGACATCCCCCTGTGCTCCGGGAGTCACCCCGCTACCTGAAATCCCCCTGTGCTCCGGGAGTCATCCCGCTACCTGACATCCCCCTGTGCTCCGGGAGTCATCCCGCTACCTGACATCCCCCTGTGCTCCGGGAGTCATCCCGCTACCTGACATCCCCCTGTGCTCCGGGAGTCACCCCGCTACCTGACATCCCCCTGTGCTCCGGGAGTCATCCCGCTACCTGACATCCCCCTGTGCTCCGGGAGTCATCCCGCTACCTGACATCCCCCTGTGCTCCGGGAGTCATCCCGCTACCTGACATCCTCCTGTGCTCCGGGAGTCATCCCGCTACCTGACATCCCCCTGTGCTCCGGGAGTCATCCCTCTACCTGAAATCCCCCTGTGCTCCGGGAGTCACCCCGCTACATGACATCCCCCTGTGCTCCGGGAGTCATCCCTCTACCTGACATCCCCCTGTGCTCCGGGAGTCATCCTGCTACCTGACATCCCCCTGTGCTCCGGGAGTCATCCCGCTACCTGAAATCCCCCTGTGCTCCGGGAGTCATCCCTCTACCTGACATCCCCCTGTGCTCCGGGAGTCATCCCTCTACCTGACATCCCCCTGTGCTCCGGGAGTCATCCCGCTACCTGACATCCCCCTGTGCTCCGGGAGTCATCCCTCTACCTGAAATCCCCCTGTGCTCCGGGAGTCATCCCGCTACCTGACATCCCCCTGTGCTCCGGGAGTCATCCCACTACCTGAAATCCCCCTGTGCTCCGGGAGTCATCCCTCTACCTGACATCCCCCTGTGCTCCGGGAGTCATCCCTTTACCTGACATCCCCCTGTGCTCCGGGAGTCATCCCGCTACCTGACATCCCCCTGTGCTCCGGGAGTCATCCCGCTACCTGACATCCCCCTGTGCTCCGGGAGTCATCCCGCTACCTGAAATCCCCCTGTGCTCCGGGAGTCATCCCGCTACCTGACATCCCCCTGTGCTCCGGGAGTCATCCCGCTACCTGAAATCCCCCTGTGCTCCGGGAGTCATCCCGCTACCTGACATCCCCCTGTGCTCCGGGAGTCATCCCGCTACCTGACATCCCCCTGTGCTCCGGGAGTCATCCCGCTACCTGACATCCCCCTGTGCTCCGGGAGTCATCCCGCTACCTGACATCCCCCTGTGCTCCGGGAGTCATCCCGCTACCTGACATCCCCCTGTGCTCCGGGAGTCATCCCGCTACCTGAAATCCCCCTGTGCTCCGGGAGTCATCCCGCTACCTGAAATCCCCCTGTGCTCCGGGAGTCATCCCGCTACCTGACATCCCCCTGTGCTCCGGGGGTCATCCCACTACCTGACATCCCCCTGTGCTCCGGGAGTCATCCCTCTACCTGACATCCCCCTGTGCTCCGGGAGTCATCCCGCTACCTGACATCCCCCTGTGCTCCGGGAGTCATCCCGCTACCTGACATCCCCCTGTGCTCCGGGAGTCATCCCACTACCTGACATCCCCCTGTGCAAGGAGTCATCCCGCTACCTGACATCCCTCTGTGCTCCGGGGGTCACCCCGCTACCTGACATCCCTCTGTGCTCCGGGGGTCATCCCTCTACCTGACATCCCCCTGTGCTCCGGGAGTCATCCCGCTACCTGAAATCCCCCTGTGCTCCGGGAGTCATCCCACTACCTGACATCCCCCTGTGCTCCGGGGGTCACCCCGCTACCTGAAATCCCCCTGTGCTCCGGGAGTCATCCCGCTACCTGAAATCCCCCTGTGCTCCGGGAGTCATCCCACTACCTGACATCCCCCTGTGCTCCGGGAGTCATCCCGCTACCTGAAATCCCCCTGTGCTCCGGGAGTCATCCCGCTACCTGAAATCCCCCTGTGCTCCGGGGGTCACCCCGCTACCTGAAATCCCCCTGTGCTCCGGGAGTCATCCCGCTACCTGAAATCCCCCTGTGCTCCGGGAGTCATCCCGCTACCTGAAATCCCCCTGTGCTCCGGGAGTCATCCCGCTACCTGACATCCCCCTGTGCTCCGGGAGTCATCCCGCTACCTGAAATCCCCCTGTGCTCCGGGAGTCATCCCGCTACCTGAAATCCCCCTGTGCTCCGGGAGTCATCCCGCTACCTGACATCCCCCTGTGCTCCGGGAGTCACCCCGCTACCTGACATCCCCCTGTGCTCCGGGAATCATCCCGCTACCTGAAATCCCCCTGTGCTCCGGGAGTCATCCCGCTACCTGAAATCCCCCTGTGCTCCGGGAGTCATCCCGCTACCTGACATCCCCCTGTGCTCCGGGAGTCATCCCGCTACCTGACATCCCCCTGTGCTCCGGGAGTCATCCCGCTACCTGACATCCCCCTGTGCTCCGGGAGTCATCCCGCTACCTGACATCCCCCTGTGCTCCGGGAGTCACCCCGCTACCTGACATCCCCCTGTGCTCCGGGAGTCACCCCGCTACCTGACATCCCCCTGTGCTCCGGGAGTCATCCCACTACCTGACATCCCCCTGTGCTCCGGGAGTCATCCCGCTACCTGACATCCCCCTGTGCTCCGGGAGTCATCCCGCTACCTGAAATCCCCCTGTGCTCCGGGAGTCACCCCGCTACCTGACATCCCCCTGTGCTCCGGGAGTCATCCCACTACCTGACATCCCCCTGTGCTCCGGGAGTCATCCCGCTACCTGACATCCCCCTGTGCTCCGGGAGTCATCCCGCTACCTGAAATCCTCCTGTGCTCCGGGAGTCATCCCGCTACCTGACATCCCCCTGTGCTCCGGGAGTCATCCCGCTACCTAAAATCCCCCTGTGCTCCGGGAATCACCCCGCTACCTGACATCCCCCTGTGCTCCGGGAGTCATCCCGCTACCTGAAATCCCCCTGTGCTCCGGGAGTCACCCCGCTACCTGAAATCCCCCTGTGCTCCGGGAGTCATCCCACTACCTGACATCCCCCTGTGCTCCGGGAGTCATCCCGCTACCTGACATCCCCCTGTGCTCCGGGAGTCACCCCGCTACCTGACATCCCCCTGTGCTCCGGGGGTCATCCCGCTACCTGACATCCCCCTGTGCTCCGGGAGTCACCCCGCTACCTGACATCCCCCTGTGCTCCGGGAGTCACCCCGCTACCTGAAATCCCCCTGTGCTCCGGGAGTCATCCCGCTACCTGACATCCCCCTGTGCTCCGGGAGTCACCCCGCTACCTGACATCCCCCTGTGCTCCGGGAGTCACCCCGCTACCTGAAATCCCCCTGTGCTCCGGGAGTCATCCCGCTACCTGACATCCCCCTGTGCTCCGGGAGTCATCCCGCTACCTGAAATCCCCCTGTGCTCCGGGAGTCATCCCGCTACCTGACATCCCCCTGTGCTCCGGGAGTCATCCCGCTACCTGACATCCCCCTGTGCTCCGGGAGTCACCCCGCTACCTGAAATCCCCCTGTGCTCCGGGAATCATCCCGCTACCTGACATCCCCCTGTGCTCCGGGAGGCATCCCGCTACCTGACATCCCCCTGTGCTCCGGGGGTCATCCCGCTACCTGACATCCCCCTGTGCTCCGGGAGTCATCCCGCTACCTGACATCCCCCTGTGCTCCGGGAGTCATCCCGCTACCTGACATCCCCCTGTGCTCCGGGAGGCATCCCGCTACCTGACATCCCCCTGTGCTCCGGGAGTCATCCCGCTACCTGAAATCCCCCTGTGCTCCGGGGGTCATCCCGCTACCTGACATCCCCCTGTGCTCCGGGAGTCATCCCGCTACCTGAAATCCCCCTGTGCTCCGGGAGTCATCCCGCTACCTGAAATCCCCCTGTGCTCCGGGAGTCATCCCGCTACCTGAAATCCCCCTGTGCTCCGGGAGTCATCCCGCTACCTGAAATCCCCCTGTGCTCCGGGAGTCATCCCGCTACCTGACATCCCCCTGTGCTCCGGGAGTCACCCCGCTACCTGACATCCCCCTGTGCTCCGGGAGTCATCCCGCTACCTGACATCCCCCTGTGCTCCGGGAGTCACCCCGCTACCTGACATCCCCCTGTGCTCCGGGGGTCATCCCGCTACCTGAAATCCCCCTGTGCTCCGGGAGTCATCCCGCTACCTGAAATCCCCCTGTGCTCCGGGAGTCACCCCGCTACCTGACATCCCCCTGTGCTCCGGGAGTCATCCCACTACCTGAAATCCCCCTGTGCTCCGGGAGTCATCCCGCTACCTGACATCCCCCGGTGCTCCGGGAGTCATCCCGCTACCTGAAATCCCCCTGTGCTCCGGGAGTCACCCCGCTACCTGACATCCCCCTGTGCTCCGGGAGTCATCCCACTACCTGACATCCCCCTGTGCTCCGGGAGTCATCCCGCTACCTGACATCCCCCTGTGCTCCGGGAGTCATCCCGCTACCTGACATCCCCCTGTGCTCCGGGAGTCATCCCGCTACCTGACATCCCCCTGTGCTCCGGGAGTCATCCCGCTACCTGACATCCCCCTGTGCTCCGGGAGTCATCCCGCTACCTGAAATCCCCCTGTGCTCCGGGAGTCATCCCGCTACCTGACATCCCCCTGTGCTCCGGGAGTCATCCCGCTACCTGAAATCCCCCTGTGCTCCGGGAGTCATCCCGCTACCTGACATCCCCCTGTGCTCCGGGAGTCATCCCGCTACCTGACATCCCCCTGTGCTCCGGGAGTCATCCCACTACCTGACATCCCCCTGTGCTCCGGGAGTCACCCCGCTACCTGACATCCCCCTGTGCTCCGGGAGTCATCCCGCTACCTGAAATCCCCCTGTGCTCCGGGAGTCACCCCGCTACCTGACATCCCCCTGTGCTCCGGGAGTCACCCCGCTACCTGACATCCCCCTGTGCTCCGGGAGTCATCCCGCTACCTGAAATCCCCCTGTGCTCCGGGAGTCATCCCGCTACCTGACATCCCCCTGTGCTCCGGGAGTCACCCCGCTACCTGACATCCCCCTGTGCTCCGGGAGTCATCCCGCTACCTGACATCCCCCTGTGCTCCGGGAGTCATCCCGCTACCTGACATCCCCCTGTGCTCCGGGAGTCACCCCGCTACCTGAAATCCCCCTGTGCTCCGGGGGTCATCCCTCTCCCTGACATCCCCCTGTGCTCCGGGGGTCATCCCGCTACCTGACATCCCCCTGTGCTCCGGGAGTCATCCCTCTACCTGAAATCCCCCTGTGCTCCGGGGGTCATCCCTCTACCTGACATCCCCCTGTGCTCCGGGAGTCATCCCACTACCTGACATCCCCCTGTGCTCCGGGGGTCATCCCGCTACCTGAAATCCCCCTGTGCTCCGGGAGTCATCCCGCTACCTGACATCCCCCTGTGCTCCGGGGGTCATCCCGCTACCTGAAATCCCCCTGTGCTCCGGGAGTCATCCCGCTACCTGAAATCCCCCTGTGCTCCGGGGGTCATCCCGCTACCTGAAATCCCCCTGTGCTCCGGGAGTCATCCCACTACCTGACATCCCCCTGTGCTCCGGGGGTCATCCCGCTACCTGAAATCCCCCTGTGCTCCGGGAGTCATCCCGCTACCTGAAATCCCCCTGTGCTCCGGGAGTCATCCCGCTACCTGAAATCCCCCTGTGCTCCGGGAGTCATCCCGCTACCTGAAATCCCCCTGTGCTCCGGGGGTCATCCCGCTACCTGACATCCCCCTGTGCTCCGGGGGTCATCCCGCTACCTGAAATCCCCCTGTGCTCCGGGAGTCATCCCGCTACCTGACATCCCCCTGTGCTCCGGGGGTCATCCCGCTACCTGACATCCCCCTGTGCTCCGGGAGTCATCCCGCTACCTGAAATCCCCCTGTGCTCCGGGAGTCATCCCGCTACCTGAAATCCCCCTGTGCTCCGGGAGTCATCCCGCTACCTGAAATCCCCCTGTGCTCCGGGAGTCATCCCGCTACCTGAAATCCCCCTGTGCTCCGGGAGTCATCCCGCTACCTGAAATCCCCCTGTGCTCCGGGAGTCATCCCGCTACCTGACATCCCCCTGTGCTCCGGGAGTCATCCCGCTACCTGACATCCCCCTGTGCTCCGGGAGTCATCCCGCTACCTGACATCCCCCTGTGCTCCGGGAGTCACCCCGCTACCTGACATCCCTCTGTGCTCCGGGAGTCACCCCGCTACCTGACATCCCCCTGTGCTCCGGGAGTCATCCCACTACCTGACATCCCCCTGTGCTCCGGGAGTCATCCCACTACCTGAAATCCCCCTGTGCTCCGGGAGTCATCCCGCTACCTGACATCCTCCTGTGCTCCGGGAGTCACCCCGCTACCTGACATCCCCCTGTGCTCCGGGAGTCATCCCGCTACCTGACATCCCCCTGTGCTCCGGGAGTCACCCCGCTACCTGACATCCCCCTGTGCTCCGGGAGTCACCCCGCTACCTGACATCCCCCTGTGCTCCGGGAGTCACCCCGCTACCTGACATCCCCCTGTGCTCCGGGAGTCATCCCGCTACCTGAAATCCCCCTGTGCTCCGGGAGTCATCCCGCTACCTGACATCCCCCTGTGCTCCGGGAGTCATCCCACTACCTGACATCCCCCTGTGCTCCGGGAGTCACCCCGCTACCTGAAATCCCCCTGTGCTCCGGGAGTCACCCCGCTACCTGAAATCCTCCTGTGCTCCGGGAGTCATCCCTCTACCTGAAATCCCCCTGTGCTCCGGGAGTCATCCCACTACCTGACATCCCCCTGTGCTCCGGGAGTCATCCCGCTACCTGACATCCCCCTGTGCTCCGGGAGTCACCCCGCTACCTGACATCCCCCTGTGCTCCGGGAGTCATCCCACTACCTGACATCCCCCTGTGCTCCGGGAGTCATCCCGCTACCTGACATCCCCCTGTGCTCCGGGAGTCACCCCGCTACCTGAAATCCCCCTGTGCTCCGGGAGTCATCCCGCTACCTGAAATCCCCTTGTGCTCCGGGAGTCATCCCGCTACCTGACATCCCCCTGTGCTCCGGGAGTCATCCCACTACCTGACATCCCCCTGTGCTCCGGGAGTCATCCCACTACCTGAAATCCCCCTGTGCTCCGGGAGTCACCCCGCTACCTGACATCCTCCTGTGCTCCGGGAGTCATCCCTCTACCTGACATCCCCCTGTGCTCCGGGAGTCATCCCGCTACCTGAAATCCCCCTGTGCTCCGGGAGTCATCCCGCTACCTGAAATCCCCTTGTGCTCCGGGAGTCATCCCGCTACCTGACATCCCCCTGTGCTCCGGGAGTCATCCCACTACCTGACATCCCCCTGTGCTCCGGGAGTCATCCCACTACCTGAAATCCCCCTGTGCTCCGGGAGTCATCCCACTACCTGACATCCCCCTGTGCTCCGGGACTCATCCCGCTACCTGACATCCCCCTGTGCTCCGGGAGTCATCCCGCTACCTGAAATCCCCCTGTGCTCCGGGAGTCATCCCGTTACCTGACATCCCCCTGTGCTCCGGGAGTCATCCCGTTACCTGACATCCCCCTGTGCTCCGGGAGTCACCCCGCTACCTGACATCCCCCTGTGCTCCGGGAGTCATCCCGCTACCTGACATCCCCCTGTGCTCCGGGGGTCATCCCGCTACCTGACATCCCCCTGTGCTCCGGGAGTCATCCCGCTACCTGAAATCCCCCTGTGCTCCGGGAGTCATCCCGCTACCTGACATCCCCCTGTGCTCCGGGAGTCATCCCACTACCTGACATCCCCCTGTGCTCCGGGAGTCATCCCACTACCTGACATCCCCCTGTGCTCCGGGAGTCATCCCGCTACCTGACATCCCCCTGTGCTCCGGGAGTCATCCCGCTACCTGACATCCCCCTGTGCTCCGGGAGTCACCCCGCTACCTGACATCCCCCTGTGCTCCGGGAGTCATCCCGCTACCTGACATCCCCCTGTGCTCCGGGAGTCATCCCGCTACCTGACATCCCCCTGTGCTCCGGGAGTCATCCCACTACCTGAAATCCCCCTGTGCTCCGGGAGTCATCCCTCTACCTGAAATCCCCCTGTGCTCCGGGAGTCATCCCTCTACCTGAAATCCCCCTGTGCTCCGGGAGTCATCCCACTACCTGAAATCCCCCTGTGCTCCGGGAGTCATCCCACTACCTGACATCCCCCTGTGCTCCGGGAGTCATCCCACTACCTGACATCCCCCTGTGCTCCGGGAGTCATCCCACTACCTGACATCCCCCTGTGCTCCGGGAGTCATCCCTCTACCTGAAATCCCCCTGTGCTCCGGGAGTCACCCCGCTACCTGAAATCCTCCTGTGCTCCGGGAGTCATCCCGCTACCTGAAATCCCCCTGTGCTCCGGGAATCATCCCGCTACCTGAAATTCTCCTGTGCTCCGGGAGTCATCCCGCTACCTGAAATCCCCCTGTGCTCCGGGAGTCATCCCGCTACCTGACATCCCCCTGTGCTCCGGGAGTCACCCCGCTACCTGAAATCCCCCTGTGCTCCGGGAGTCACCCCGCTACCTGACATCCCCCTGTGCTCCGGGAGTCATCCCACTACCTGAAATCCCCCTGTGCTCCGGGAGTCATCCCGCTACCTGACATCCCCCTGTGCTCCGGGAGTCATCCCGCTACCTGACATCCCCCTGTGCTCCGGGAGTCATCCCGCTACCTGACATCCCCCTGTGCTCCGGGACTCATCCCACTACCTGACATCCCCCTGTGCTCCGGGAGTCACCCCACTACCTGAAATCCCCCTGTGCTCCGGGAGTCATCCCGCTACCTGACATCCCCCTGTGCTCCGGGAGTCATCCCGCTACCTGACATCCCCCTGTGCTCCGGGAGTCACCCCGCTACCTGAAATCCCCCTGTGCTCCGGGAGTCACCCCGCTACCTGACATCCCCCTGTGCTCCGGGAGTCATCCCACTACCTGAAATCCCCCTGTGCTCCGGGAGTCACCCCGCTACCTGACATCCCCCTGTGCTCCGGGAGTCATCCCACTACCTGAAATCCCCCTGTGCTCCGGGAGTCATCCCACTACCTGAAATCCCCCTGTGCTCCGGGAGTCATCCCACTACCTGAAATCCCCCTGTGCTCCGGGAGTCATCCCACTACCTGAAATCCCCCTGTGCTCCGGGAGTCACCCCGCTACCTGACATCCCCCTGTGCTCCGGGAGTCATCCCACTACCTGAAATCCCCCTGTGCTCCGGGAGTCATCCCACTACCTGAAATCCCCCTGTGCTCCGGGAGTCACCCCGCTACCTGACATCCCCCTGTGCTCCGGGAGTCATCCCGCTACCTGACATCCCCCTGTGCTCCGGGAGTCACCCCGCTACCTGACATCCCCCTGTGCTCCGGGAATCATCCCGTTACCTGACATCCCCCTGTGCTCCGGGAGTCATCCCTCTACCTGACATCCCCCTGTGCTCCGGGAGTCATCCCGCTACCTGACATCCCCCTGTGCTCCGGGAGTCATCCCGCTACCTGACATCCCCCTGTGCTCCGGGAGTCATCCCACTACCTGACATCCCCCTGTGCTCCGGGAGTCATCCCGCTACCTGACATCCCCCTGTGCTCCGGGAGTCATCCCGCTACCTGACATCCCCCTGTGCTCCGGGAGTCATCCCGCTACCTGACATCCCCCTGTGCTCCGGGAGTCATCCCGCTACCTGACATCCCCCTGTGCTCCGGGAGTCATCCCACTACCTGACATCCCCCTGTGCTCCGGGAGTCATCCCGCTACCTGACATCCCCCTGTGCTCCGGGGGTCATCCCGCTACCTGAAATCCCCCTGTGCTCCGGGAGTCATCCCGCTACCTGACATCCCCCTGTGCTCCGGGAGTCATCCCACTACCTGACATCCCCCTGTGCTCCGGGAATCATCCCGCTACCTGAAATCCCCCTGTGCTCCGGGAGTCATCCCGCTACCTGACATCCCCCTGTGCTCCGGGAGTCATCCCGTTACCTGACATCCCCCTGTGCTCCGGGAGTCATCCCGCTACCTGACATCCCCCTGTGCTCCGGGAGTCATCCCGCTACCTGACATCCCCCTGTGCTCCGGGAGTCATCCCGCTACCTGAAATCCCCCTGTGCTCCGGGAATCATCCCGCTACCTGACATCCCCCTGTGCTCCGGGAGTCATCCCGTTACCTGACATCCCCCTGTGCTCCGGGAGTCATCCCGCTACCTGACATCCCCCTGTGCTCCGGGAGTCATCCCGCTACCTGACATCCCCCTGTGCTCCGGGAGTCACCCCGCTACCTGACATCCCCCTGTGCTCCGGGAGTCATCCCGCTACCTGAAATCCCCCTGTGCTCCGGGAGTCATCCCGCTACCTGACATCCCCCTGTGCTCCGGGAATCATCCCACTACCTGACATCCCCCTGTGCTCCGGGAGTCATCCCGCTACCTGAAATCCCCCTGTGCTCCGGGAGTCATCCCGCTACCTGACATCCCCCTGTGCTCCGGGAGTCATCCCACTACCTGACATCCCCCTGTGCTCCGGGAGTCATCCCGCTACCTGACATCCCCCTGTGCTCCGGGAGTCATCCCACTACCTGACATCCCCCTGTGCTCCGGGAGTCATCCCGCTACCTGACATCCCCCTGTGCTCCGGGAGTCATCCCGCTACCTGACATCCCCCTGTGCTCCGGGAGTCATCCCACTACCTGACATCCCCCTGTGCTCCGGGAGTCATCCCTCTACCTGACATCCCCCTGTGCTCCGGGAGTCATCCCGCTACCTGACATCCCCCTGTGCTCCGGGAGTCATCCCTCTACCTGACATCCCCCTGTGCTCCGGGAGTCATCCCTCTACCTGACATCCCCCTGTGCTCCGGGAGTCATCCCGCTACCTGACATCCCCCTGTGCTCCGGGAGTCATCCCGCTACCTGACATCCCCCTGTGCTCCGGGAGTCACCCCGCTACCTGACATCCCCCTGTGCTCCGGGAGTCACCCCGCTACCTGACATCCCCCTGTGCTCCGGGAGTCACCCCACTACCTAACATCCCCCTGTGCTCCGGGAGTCACCCCGCTACCTGACATCCCCCTGTGCTCCGGGAGTCATCCCGCTACCTGACATCCCCCTGTGCTCCGGGGGTCATCCCACTACCTGACATCCCCCTGTGCTCCGGGAGTCACCCCGCTACCTGACATCCCCCTGTGCTCCGGGAGTCATCCCGCTACCTGACATCCCCCTGTGCTCCGGGGGTCATCCCACTACCTGACATCCCCCTGTGCTCCGGGAGTCATCCCACTACCTGACATCCCCCTGTGCTCCGGGAGTCATCCCGTTACCTGACATCCCCCTGTGCTCCGGGGGTCATCCCACTACCTGACATCCCCCTGTGCTCCGGGAGTCATCCCACTACCTGACATCCCCCTGTGCTCCGGGAGTCATCCCGTTACCTGACATCCCCCTGTGCTCCGGGAGTCATCCCGCTACCTGACATCCCCCTGTGCTCCGGGAGTCATCCCGTTACCTGACATCCCCCTGTGCTCCGGGAGTCATCCCGCTACCTGACATCCCCCTGTGCTCCGGGAGTCATCCCACTACCTGAAATCCCCCTGTGCTCCGGGAGTCATCCCGCTACCTGACATCCCCCTGTGCTCCGGGAGTCACCCCGCTACCTGACATCCCCCTGTGCTCCGGGAGTCATCCCGCTACCTGAAATCCCCCTGTGCTCCGGGAGTCATCCCGCTACCTGACATCCTCCTGTGCTCCGGGAGTCATCCCACTACCTGACATCCCCCTGTGCTCCGGGGGTCATCCCGCTACCTGACATCCCCCTGTGCTCCGGGAGTCACCCCGCTATCTGACATCCCCCTGTGCTCCGGGAGTCATCCCGCTACCTGACATCCCCCTGTGCTCCGGGAGTCATCCCGCTACCTGAAATCCCCCTGTGCTCCGGGAGTCACCCCGCTACCTGACATCCCCCTGTGCTCCGGGAGTCATCCCGCTACCTGAAATCCCCCTGTGCTCCGGGGGTCATCCCGCTACCTGAAATCCCCCTGTGCTCCGGGGGTCATCCCGCTACCTGAAATCCCCCTGTGCTCCGGGGGTCATCCCGCTACCTGACATCCCCCTGTGCTCCGGGAGTCATCCCGCTACCTGAAATCCCCCTGTGCTCCGGGGGTCATCCCGCTACCTGAAATCCCCCTGTGCTCCGGGAGTCATCCCGCTACCTGAAATCCCCCTGTGCTCCGGGGGTCATCCCGCTACCTGACATCCCCCTGTGCTCCGGGAGTCATCCCACTACCTGACATCCCCCTGTGCTCCGGGGGTCATCCCGCTACCTGACATCCCCCTGTGCTCCGGGGGTCATCCCGCTACCTGACATCCCCCTGTGCTCCGGGGGTCATCCCGCTACCTGACATCCCCCTGTGCTCCGGGAGTCATCCCGCTACCTGACATCCCCCTGTGCTCCGGGAGTCATCCCGCTACCTGACATCCCCCTGTGCTCCGGGAGTCATCCCGCTACCTGACATCCCCCTGTGCTCCGGGAGTCACCCCGCTACCTGAAATCCCCCTGTGCTCCGGGAGTCACCCCGCTACCTGACATCCCCCTGTGCTCCGGGAGTCACCCCGCTACCTGAAATCCCCCTGTGCTCCGGGGGTCATCCCGCTACCTGACATCCTCCTGTGCTCCGGGAGTCACCCCACTACCTGACATCCCCCTGTGCTCCGGGAGTCATCCCGCTACCTGACATCCCCCTGTGCTCCGGGAGTCATCCCACTACCTGACATCCCCCTGTGCTCCGGGAGTCACCCCGCTATCTGACATCCCCCTGTGCTCCGGGAGTCATCCCGCTACCTGAAATCCCCCTGTGCTCCGGGAGTCATCCCGCTACCTGAAATCCCCCTGTGCTCCGGGAGTCACCCCGCTACCTGACATCCCCCTGTGCTCCGGGAGTCATCCCGCTACCTGAAATCCCCCTGTGCTCCGGGGGTCATCCCGCTACCTGAAATCCCCCTGTGCTCCGGGAGTCATCCCGCTACCTGAAATCCCCCTGTGCTCCGGGAGTCATCCCGCTACCTGACATCCCCCTGTGCTCCGGGGGTCATCCCACTACCTGACATCCCCCTGTGCTCCGGGAGTCATCCCACTACCTGAAATCCCCCTGTGCTCCGGGAGTCACCCCGCTACCTGACATCCCCCTGTGCTCCGGGAGTCATCCCGCTACCTGAAATCACCCTGTGCTCCGGGAGTCATCCCGCTACCTGAAATCCCCCTGTGCTCCGGGGGTCATCCCGCTACCTGAAATCCCCCTGTGCTCCGGGGGTCATCCCGCTACCTGACATCCCCCTGTGCTCCGGGAGTCATCCCGCTACCTGACATCCCCCTGTGCTCCGGGAGTCACCCCGCTACCTGAAATCCCCCTGTGCTCCGGGAGTCATCCCGCTACCTGACATCCCCCTGTGCTCCGGGAGTCATCCCACTACCTGACATCCCCCTGTGCTCCGGGAGTCATCCCGCTACCTGACATCCCCCTGTGCTCCGGGAGTCATCCCGCTACCTGACATCCCCCTGTGCTCCGGGAGTCATCCCGCTACCTGAAATCCCCCTGTGCTCCGGGGGTCATCCCGCTACCTGACATCCCCCTGTGCTCCGGGGGTCATCCCGCTACCTGAAATCCCCCTGTGCTCCGGGGGTCATCCCGCTACCTGACATCCCCCTGTGCTCCGGGGGTCATCCCGCTACCTGAAATCCCCCTGTGCTCCGGGGGTCATCCCGCTACCTGACATCCCCCTGTGCTCCGGGAGTCATCCCGCTACCTGACATCCCCCTGTGCTCCGGGAGTCACCCCGCTACCTGAAATCCCCCTGTGCTCCGGGAGTCATCCCGCTACCTGACATCCCCCTGTGCTCCGGGAGTCATCCCGCTACCTGACATCCCCCTGTGCTCCGGGAGTCATCCCGCTACCTGACATCCCCCTGTGCTCCGGGAGTCATCCCGCTACCTGACATCCCCCTGTGCTCCGGGAGTCATCCCTCTACCTGACATCCCCCTGTGCTCCGGGAGTCACCCCGCTACCTGACATCCCCCTGTGCTCCGGGAGTCATCCCACTACCTGACATCCCCCTGTGCTCCGGGAGTCATCCCGCTACCTGACATCCCCCTGTGCTCCGGGAGTCATCCCGCTACCTGACATCCCCCTGTGCTCCGGGAGTCATCCCGCTACCTGAAATCCCCCTGTGCTCCGGGGGTCATCCCGCTACCTGACATCCCCCTGTGCTCCGGGGGTCATCCCGCTACCTGAAATCCCCCTGTGCTCCGGGGGTCATCCCGCTACCTGAAATCCCCCTGTGCTCCGGGAGTCATCCCGCTACCTGACATCCCCCTGTGCTCCGGGAGTCATCCCGCTACCTGACATCCTCCTGTGCTCCGGGAGTCACCCCGCTACCTGACATCCCCCTGTGCTCCGGGAGTCACCCCGCTACCTGAAATCCCCCTGTGCTCCGGGGGTCATCCCGCTACCTGAAATCCCCCTGTGCTCCGGGGGTCATCCCGCTACCTGACATCCCCCTGTGCTCCGGGAGTCATCCCGCTACCTGACATCCCCCTGTGCTCCGGGAGTCACCCCGCTACCTGAAATCCCCCTGTGCTCCGGGAGTCATCCCGCTACCTGACATCCCCCTGTGCTCCGGGAGTCATCCCGCTACCTGAAATCCCCCTGTGCTCCGGGAGTCATCCCACTACCTGACATCCCCCTGTGCTCCGGGAGTCATCCCGCTACCTGACATCCCCCTGTGCTCCGGGAGTCACCCCGCTACCTGACATCCCCCTGTGCTCCGGGAGTCACCCCGCTACCTGACATCCCCCTGTGCTCCGGGAGTCATCCCACTACCTGACATCCCCCTGTGCTCCGGGAGTCATCCCACTACCTGACATCCCCCTGTGCTCCGGGAGTCATCCCGCTACCTGACATCCCCCTGTGCTCCGGGAGTCACCCCGCTACCTGAAATCCCCCTGTGCTCCGGGAGTCATCCCGCTACCTGAAATCCCCCTGTGCTCCGGGAGTCATCCCTCTACCTGACATCCCCCTGTGCTCCGGGAGTCATCCCACTACCTGACATCCCCCTGTGCTCCGGGAGTCATCCCGCTACCTGACATCCCCCTGTGCTCCGGGAGTCATCCCGCTACCTGACATCCCCCTGTGCTCCGGGAGTCATCCCGCTACCTGAAATCCCCCTGTGCTCCGGGAGTCATCCCGCTACCTGAAATCCCCCTGTGCTCCGGGAGTCATCCCGCTACCTGACATCCCCCTGTGCTCCGGGAATCATCCCGCTACCTGAAATCCCCCTGTGCTCCGGGAGTCATCCCGCTACCTGACATCCCCCTGTGCTCCGGGAGTCATCCCTCTACCTGACATCCCCCTGTGCTCCGGGAGTCACCCCGCTACCTGACATCCCCCTGTGCTCCGGGAATCATCCCGCTACCTGACATCCCCCTGTGCTCCGGGAGTCATCCCGCTACCTGAAATCCCCCTGTGCTCCGGGAGTCATCCCGCTACCTGACATCCCCCTGTGCTCCGGGAGTTACCCCGGCTACCTGAAATCCCCCTGTGCTCCGGGAGTCATCCCGCTACCTGAAATCCCCCTGTGCTCCGGGAGTCATCCCGCTACCTGACATCCCCCTGTGCTCCGGGAGTCATCCCGCTACCTGACATCCCCCTGTGCTCCGGGAGTCATCCCACTACCTGACATCCCCCTGTGCTCCGGGAGTCACCCCGCTACCTGACATCCCCCTGTGCTCCGGGAGTCACCCCGCTACCTGACATCCCCCTGTGCTCCGGGAGTCATCCCGCTACCTGACATCCCCCTGTGCTCCGGGAGTCATCCCGCTACCTGACATCCCCCTGTGCTCCGGGAGTCATCCCACTACCTGACATCCCCCTGTGCTCCGGGAGTCACCCCGCTACCTGACATCCCCCTGTGCTCCGGGAGTTACCCCGGCTACCTGAAATCCCCCTGTGCTCCGGGAGTCATCCCGCTACCTGAAATCCCCCTGTGCTCCGGGAGTCATCCCGCTACCTGACATCCCCCTGTGCTCCGGGAGTCACCCCGCTACCTGAAATCCCCCTGTGCTCCGGGAGTCATCCCGCTACCTGACATCCCCCTGTGCTCCGGGAGTCATCCCGCTACCTGACATCCCCCTGTGCTCCGGGAGTCATCCCGCTACCTGACATCCCCCTGTGCTCCGGGGGTCATCCTGCTACCTGACATCCCCCTGTGCTCCGGGAGTCATCCCGCTACCTGACATCCCCCTGTGCTCCGGGAGTCATCCCGCTACCTGACATCCCCCTGTGCTCCGGGAGTCATCCCGCTACCTGACATCCCCCTGTGCAAGGAGTCATCCCGCTACCTGACATCCCCCTGTGCTCCGGGAGTCATCCCGCTACCTGACATCCCCCTGTGCTCCGGGAGTCATCCCGGCTACCTGACATCCCCCTGTGCAAGGAGGAGACATCCATCTTCTGACTTGCTCGCCGTCTGCAGAGATGAAGACTGGGGAATGAGTGGGAGGTCCCAGGTATTTATGGACTGGGAGGGGCTTTCTTTCCTCCAATCATCTCTGCAGATCGCCCTCTACAGGTCGGTATTACCCACATGTTATGAATATCTTGAAGCGGGGTGTGTGACATACTTAGAATATAGACTTAATAATCCTGGAGGCATAAATGGATTCAGTTCAGCACCTATATGCAGTAGTGCTGCACAACATGATTGGAATGCTTATTATATACACTGGAGATCAAGTGATGGTTCATGTGTAAATATGTCTTGTGTGTATTTGTTCTATTTTCCCGATTCCCGCTGCTGTGCCCATGTTTAATACAGGAATTGCACAGGTTACAGCAATCTGTAGTGTGGAATTGTGGGAAGCAGCCATGCGGGGGCCATTACCCCTATCAGCATATGTTCCTACCCCAACAAATAGAACGGAGTTGGCTGCGCTATTCCGGGAAACTTGCTGGATACGCAATTTGTTTGCCTCTCCTCGATTTCCTGCATTGCCGGCTCACGTTATTCTTTAAAGCGGACCCTCACCCTGAATAAGAGCCTATCTTATATGTTTCCCACACCCTGTACATACAGATTGCTCACATTAATCCGGACCCTCACCCTGAATAAGAGCCTATCTTATATGTTTCCCACACCCTGTACATACAGATTGCCCACATTAATCCGGACCCTCACCCTGAATAAGAGCCTATCTTATATGTTTCCCACACCCTGTACATACAGATTGCTCACATTAATCCGGACCTTCACCCTGAATAAGAGCCTATCTTATATGTTTCCCACACCCTGTACATACAGATTGCCCACATTAATCCGGACCCTCACCCTGAATAAGAGCCTATCTTATATGTTTCCCACATCCTGTACATACAGATTGCCCACATTAATCCGGACCTTCACCCTGAATAAGAGCCTATCTTATATGTTTCCCACACCTTGCACATACAGATTGCTCACATTAATCCGGACCTTCACCCTGAATAAGAGCCTATCTTATATGTTTCCCACACCCTGCACATACAGATTGCTCACATTAATCCGGACCTTCACCCTGAATAAGAGCCTATCTTATATGTTTCCCACACCCTGTACATACAGATTGCCCACATTAATCCGGACCCTCACCCTGAATAAGAGCCTATCTTATATGTTTCCCACATCCTGTACATACAGATTGCCCACATTAATCCGGACCTTCACCCTGAATAAGAGCCTATCTTATATGTTTCCCACACCCTGCACATACAGATTGCTCACATTAATCCGGACCTTCACCCTGAATAAGAGCCTATCTTATATGTTTCCCACACCCTGCACATACAGATTGCTCACATTAATCCGGACCTTCACCCTGAATAAGAGCCTATCTTATATGTTTCCCACACCCTGTACATACAGATTGCCCACATTAATCCGGACCTTCACCCTGAATAAGAGCCTATCTTATATGTTTCCCACACCCTGCACATACAGATTGCTCACATTAATCCGGACCTTCACCCTGAATAAGAGCCTATCTTATATGTTTCCCACACCCTGCACATACAGATTGCTCACATTAATCCGGACCTTCACCCTGAATAAGAGCCTATCTTATATGTTTCCCACACCCTGCACATACAGATTGCTCACATTAATCCGGACCTTCACCCTGAATAAGAGCCTATCTTATATGTTTCCCACACCCTGTACATACAGATTGCTCACATTAATCCGGACCTTCACCCTGAATAAGAGCCTATCTTATATGTTTCCCACACCCTGCACATACAAATTGCCCACATTAATCCGGACCCTCACCCTGAATAAGAGTCTATCTTATATGTTTCCCACACCCTGTACATACAGATTGCCCACATTAATCCGGACCTTCACCCTGAATAAGAGCCTATCTTATATGTCTCCCACACCCTGTACATACAGATTGCTCACATTAATCCGGACCCTCACCCTGAATAAGAGCCTATCTTATATGTTTCCCACACCCTGTACATACAGATTGCTCACATTAATCCAGACCATCACCCTGAATAAGAGCCTATCTTATATGTTTCCCACACCCTGTACATACAGATTGCTCACATTAATCTGGACCCTCACCCTGAATAAGAGCCTATCTTATATGTTTCCCACACCCTGTACATACAGATTGCTCACGTTAATCCGGACCCTCACCCTGAATAAGAGCCTATCTTATATGTTTCCCACACCCTGTACATACAGATTGCTCACATTAATCTGGACCCTCACCCTGAATAAGAGCCTATCTTATATGTTTCCCATACCCTGTACATACAGATTGCCCACATTAATCCGGACCCTCACCCTGAATAAGAGCCTATCTTATATGTTTCCCACACCCTGTACATACAGATTGCTCACTGTAGCGATAACCCTTATCGCCGGAGGGCTTCACCGCCCGAGACGTCCTTTTCCCAATCGTAAGAGGTGCTGCTGGAATTCCAGAGTCGTCCGTGAGGAAACAGGAACAGCCCTTACAAGGGCTAGTGAACTGTAATATAGCGTTTCCCCCAATAAGAGACAGAACTCAGTATTGAGGGTGAAGGTGAAGTGTTTTTATTAGTGCCACTCTAGGCCTTATATACACAAGTCTCCATGCAATGGGACCTCCCCCGTGGACCTCATGACAAATACACAGACCAACTCTGCCGGTGACGCAATCAGCAAAACAATAGGCGTCTGTAATACACTCAATCAGAACAATGCCATTGCCTGTGACGTAATCAATTAACACAAAGGCAGTTTATAATACAATCCAAACTACAATGACCTAATTAAGAAAAGGCCAGTGAATGGCCCGGTGGGCAATGGAATAGTGATGACACCCAAAAGACAGAGCCTCTGTCACAATGCCCCCTTTTTGTGGAACACCCGGCAGACCCGGATTGACCCTGTTCGGGTTAACGTGGGGCTGT
Organism: Gastrophryne carolinensis; assembly: GCA_027917425.1. NCBI lineage: Eukaryota > Metazoa > Chordata > Amphibia > Anura > Microhylidae > Gastrophryne > Gastrophryne carolinensis. Next base: position 155,850 of record JAQIHN010000033.1, read on the forward strand.
CCGGACTCTTGTTATGGGCAGAGTTCTGTGTAAGGACAAGTCTGCACATAGTGAGTAACCGGACTAAACATTGACGTGGGCTGTACATAGGAATCGGTCATGGGTGGGGTCCAAACACTGGGATATTGTGGCGTTGGTGGGTTCAGCACCAAAGTTCTTGGTTGGATGTGTGCACAGGTGCTTTGCTTTCTTATAGCTGGCCCAAGTTTCAATCTCTTTCCATGGAAGCTGATCGGAGAATCCACAATCTTCTGCACATCTACATCATCGTAAAAGTAGACAAAACCATAACCCTTAGAAACGCCAGAGGCATCCCTAATAATTTTGACATTCTTTACAGCGCCATACTTTGAAAAAACATCCTTAATTTCAGGCTGATTAATCCGACGGCCAATGCCCCCAACAAAAATAGTGTTTGGCATAAGTTTCCCTTCTGGAAGGACGTAACCTGACGGCTGATCCTCTTCTTGACTTCGTGTAACAGACATGACGTGATGCAGACGAAACCCCTGGGTCTCCCCGACCAGTGGGCTGGAGTCGGCAGCTCGGGCTGGAGACCGGGTTGTAACAGGGTTGACGCTGGCTGGTCCAGAGGTAGCGTATGCAGAAGTCATTGGTCCTAGATCATTTCCCAATAGTACTTCTGCTGGTAAGTTGTCCATAAGTCCCACATGTACCCTGCCGGATCCAGCGCCCCAGTCAAGATGTACTCGGGCGGTGGGGAGTCGAAACACCGCTCCTCCCGCCACCCTTACTGCAACGGTGTGTCCGGTGCGGTCTTTGTTCTTGACCAAATGAGGTTGGAGCAAGGTAAGTGTGGCTCCGGTGTCGCGTAATCCTTGTGCGGTGCGCCCATTGACTCGTGCCTCCTGGCGATGGTGCTGTCGGTTGTCTTGGATGGCCGCTTGTACGGGATCAGCTTCATACAGTACCCCCAGATACTCTTCCGAACTGCTCTCAGCTTCCAAACAGTGTGCCGCAGGAGTACGGGAGGTGGAAGGTTGCTTTTGCCCCCACGTGTTTCGTGGACGCTCTAGGGCGCAATCACTGCGATAATGTCCCCATTGTTTGCAACGATGGCACTGAACTGTGGAGAGGTTCGGTTGCTGCGCTGGCCTATGTGGCCCAGAGTCACGAGTTGGCGCTGAAGCCACAGGTGCTTGAAATTTGATGGGAGGTTGTGGTTTTGGAGCGGACTGTTCTGTCCGGCGCGCATCGGTGTACTCGTCGGCTAGACGAGCAGCCTCAGGTAGCGTTAGAGGCCTCCGGTCACGTACCCACTCTCTTAGCTCTGGTTGCAGGGCATTGAGAAAATGTTCTAGTACAAACAACTGTAGTACATCCTCAGCGGTCGTGGCTTTGCATCCAGTGACCCAGTGTGATGCTGTACGATGGAGGCGACATGCCCACTCCGTGTAAGAATCCCCTCCCTTCTTTTGGGATTCCCGAAATCGTCGCCTGTAGGCCTCCGGGGTGACAGCGTACCGGGCTAACAAAGCCTCCTTTACCAGATGGTAGTGTGGTAAGTCCGCATCAGGGATGGCCCGGAAAGCATCGGAAGCTTTCCCAGATAGTTTCCCTGATAATATGGTGACCCATTCCTCCGTGGGTACCCGGTGTAAAGCGCACTGGCGTTCAAAATCGGCCAAAAATCCGTCAATCTCGTCGTCACTTTCCTGGAAGGACTTAAATGCTGCAAATGGAATCTTTCTCCCCCCAGTGTAACTGAGGCTGAGAGGCTGCTGGGTTGAAAGTCGCCGATCTTCCCTTCGCTTACTGGCCTCTGCCTCCGCTGCGGCGAAGACTCGGTCGATCAGTTCCTGTGATGGATTCGGGCCATAGACCGACAATCTGTTCCGAACCGCTTGAACGAGAGCAGCGTCTTCATCGATCTCTATATTGGTTTCGGTCCTCACTGCTGCATGATCCATTTCGATCAGCTCGGCTATCAGTTCCCGACGTGGGCGGTTGCTAGCTGACCTTCCCCGGCTCTCGAGTAGATCCTTCAGGGTCAGCCTTTTCAACTTGTCATACTGACTCTCCATCAGGGTAGCACTCTCTCTGGGTACAAAGGACCATCCCACCGCTGCCACCAATTGTAGCGATAACCCTTATCGCCGGAGGGCTTCACCGCCCGAGACGTCCTTTTCCCAATGGTAAGAGGTGCTGCTGGAATTCCAGAGTCGTCCGTGAGGAAACAGGAACAGCCCTTACAAGGGCTAGTGAATTGTAATATAGCGTTTCCCCCAATAAGAGACAGAACTCAGTATTGAGGGTGAAGGTGAAGTGTCTTTATTAGTGCCACACTGGGCCTTATATGCAAGGCTCCATGCAAGGGGACCTCCCCCGTGGACCTCATGACAAATACACAGACCAACTCTGCCGGTGACGCAATCAGCAAAACAATAGGCGTCTGTAATACACTCAATCAGAACAATGCCATTGCCTGTGACGTAATCAATTAACACAAAGGCAGTTTATAATACAATCCAAACTACAATGACCTAATTAAGAAAAGGCCAGTGAATGGCCCGGTGGGCAACTGAATAGTGATGACATCCAAAAGGCAGAGCGTCTGTCACACTCACATTAATCCGGACCCTCAAGAGCGTCTGTCACACTCACATTAATCCGGACCCTCACCCTGAATAAGAGCCTATCTTATATGTTTCCCACACCCTGTACATACAGATTGCTCACATTAATCCGGACCCTCACCCTGAATAAGAGCCTATCTTATATGTTTCCCACACCCTGTACATACAGATTGCTCACATTAATCTGGACCCTCACCCTGAATAAGAGCCTATCTTATTAATCCAGACCTTCACCCTGAATAAAAGCCTATCTTATATGTTTCCCACACCCTGCACATACAGATTGCCCACATTAATCCGGACCCTCACCCTGAATAAGAGCCTATCTTATATGTTTCCCACACCCTGTACATACAGATTGCCCACATTAATCCAGACCCTCACCCTGAATAAGAGCCTATCTTATATGTTTCCCACACCCTGTACATACAGATTGCCCACATTAATCCGGACCCTCACCCTGAATAAGAGCCTATCTTATATGTTTCCCACCCCCTGTACATACAGATTGCTCACATTAATCCAGACCTTCACCCTGAATAAAAGCCTATCTTATATGTTTCCCACACCCTGCACATACAGATTGCCCACATTAATCCGGACCCTCACCCTGAATAAGAGCCTATCTTATATGTTTCCCACACCCTGTACATACAGATTGCCCACATTAATCCAGACCCTCACCCTGAATAAGAGCCTATCTTATATGTTTCCCACACCCTGTACATACAGATTGCCCACATTAATCCGGACCCTCACCCTGAATAAGAGCCTATCTTATATGTTTCCCACACCCTGTACATACAGATTGCTCACATTAATCCGGACCCTCACCCTGAATAAGAGCCTATCTTATATGTTTCCCACACCCTGTACATACAGATTGCTCACATTAATCCGGACCCTCACCCTGAATAAGAGCCTATCTTATATGTTTCCCACACCCTGTACATACAGATTGCTCACATTAATCCGGACCCTCACCCTGAATAAGAGCCTATCTTATATGTTTCCCACACCCTGTACATACAGATTGCTCACATTAATCCGGACCCTCACCCTGAATAAGAGCCTATCTTATATGTTTCCCACACCCTGTACATACAGATTGCTCACATTAATCCGGACCTTCACCCTGAATAAGAGCCTATCTTATATGTTTCCCACACCCTGTACATACAGATTGCCCACATTAATCCGGACCCTCACCCTGAATAAGAGCCTATCTGATATGTTTCCCACACCCTGTACATACAGATTGCCCACATTAATCCGGACCCTCACCCTGAATAAGAGCCTATCTTATATGTTTCCCACACCCTGTACATACAGATTGCTCACATTAAAAATCATCCTACCTGCATCTCCTGCATGTTATGAGCCTTTAAACATCCAAGATGGCGGCTTATGGAAGCCGCCATCTTATCAGGCAGCCTGCAAACAGGAAGTGCCTCCTGACTGTGCTGCTCTGCATTCTGGGATTGCTGACCTTTACCTGACCCCAGCTCTGCTCTGTCTGAGCAAAGCACAGCTATAACCTGCCCCCTGTACTTTATCCAGCTCTCCTCTCCTCAGTAAGTGTGATGCTTCTGAGTCAAGATGGCGGCGCCCGTATCCTAAAGTCCTGAACAGAGTTGCAGCCCAGTGGGGGAAAGAATAACAAGTTAGTGACTAAAAACGTAAAATATATTAATTTTAGATGCTGGGGAACCGTTTTTTAAGAGTTTGGGCTTTTTATTAAATCACGCTGAAGGTCCAGTTTAGGAATAAAGACTTACCTTACTTTGTTTCCAGGCAAAGCTTAATGAGCAGAAGTTCTCTGCAATTCTAGAATGTGTGGATCACGTGTCCTGTATATGGCATCTGAGGGGGATGGCATCTTTTTATTTACTATGTTGCTCATCCCCGCCCACCACTGCAGAGTCACGTGATGTCGCAATGTCCGTGTGAGGTCTGGGAGTCCGCCACAAGCTGTAGCTCACCTGGATCACGTGCTAACATTCCCCTGTGGTATGCGGTTCCCCCAGCAGGTGGCGCTCTGCTGCAGGAGGTGTGTGTGTATATAACAAGAGCTGGCTTCCCTGGAGCCTATGCACAAGCATTGCAGCAGCAGCAGCAGCTAGACCCAGGACTTCCTCCCACCTCAGTTATGGCGCTTTCTCTAATGTATTTATAACATATAAAATACAATCTATAGGATGACATTAGAGCCGCACGGGCCTCTCCTCACCTCCATACATGTCCCGGGACTCCCAGAAAATGGCCGCCACAGCAACAAGCGGCGGGCTTGGGCATGCGCGGGAACAGGCGGAGACCGCGGCCAATAGGCTTGCGTCCTGCTAAACCCCGCCCTCTACAGCAAGGGGACCGCCCACTCCCGTGCCGAGGCCGGAGATCTAGTGCACGGCTATAGTGACGAGGGGCGGGGTTAGCTTAGCGTGGCCCCCTGATCGATAAGGGGAGTTCCGGGGCGGAAGTAGGAGAAGGCGTTTCCGGTGTTGGCGGCTGTGCTGCGGTAAGTGCTTGGTAGAGGAAGAGCTGCACCCCGGGCAGGGGGCAGATTAATGCGGAATTACCCCGGGATGTCCATTACTTGGAAGGTATCGGACCTGTGCTGGGGCGACCCCCATGTAGGATACCCCGCCCTGTGACACCCCCACACTGTATCTGTGACACGCTTACGATCAGCCAATCAAAGATGTAAGAAGAGCTGTGTGGGCGTGGCGATGGAAACCTGCCTCTCCCCAACACTCCCCAGGTGTGGGCGTGGCCAACTGCCAGAATGGTGATTGGCCACATAGCCCCGCCCACCTCTGACGCAGGCAAACTGGGGAGTCCTGATTTGGGATGCCCCGGGGTTTTCAGGGCTGGAATTGCCTCTCAGCCGAGCTCACTGATTGGCTGCGAGCCCTCACATGTGCTGTAGGGGGGGGAGCATCCCGAATCAGGATCAAGGACCAAAATCCTGGGTTGTGGTCCATAAGCAGATTGGGATGCGCCGCTGTATGGGCGCTAATAACTCGCCTGTCCTGTGGTGCACGCATCAGAGCCTATGTCATGTCTATGTCATTCATCACACAGGCTAAACATTGATATAATTGGACGAGAGCCTGCGCATGCGTCACATGACCCGGGAGAGGTATCACCAGGCGCATTTGCGTGTGCACAGCCAAGGGGGCGTGGCCTCGCCGTCCATTCACAAACGCGCCATTGGATGGGGCATCCGCTAAGGTTTTACTGGGGATTCCGGGGTTTCATTGTCTTGGGGCCGATTCAACCAAACTGAACCTGATTAGACCGCGATTAAAGCAAATCCACACACGTATTTTTTCTTTAATGGGGCGGGGCATCCAGATTGCTGAAGCCCCTCCCCCAAAACACCCGATATACTTACCTTCACCTTGTACCTGCACCAGGAAAAGGAGCGGTGATGGGCATGTGGGAGGGGTCTTATGGTGGCTGGACGTTACCATGTGACCGCTATCCAATGGAGGGTTTTGGTCCACTTTAAACACTGGGGATCTTAAAGTGTGTGTTTAATATATACACAAACGTGGTGTAACCTAGTATGCTGGGCACAGTACAGCAGGGGGCGCTGTAACCCAAACAGGCCCCTCCCCTGGGTGACTCTGGAGCTGCCCCTGGGTGACTCTGGAGCTGCCCCTCTGCTCAGCTGAGGACCTCTCGTCCCTGTTCATAAGCTGACATTACCTGCCCTTCCCACCTCTCTGCTCACCAGAGGACCCCACCTGTCCCTCTTACAGATGCAGGGACAGACGTGGGATTATTTTGCCCGGGGGCAGACGCTCAGGATTAGAGGCGGAGCCAGTGCATCACTCGGCAGAGCCAAACAGGTGCGATGATGTCACATAAAAAGGCTTGGAGGGCGGTGACACTTGTTCCCTAGACACTTCCTGCCTATCTCACACCTTGGTTACCAGAGGACCCCTCCCTGTACCTAACACCACCCCTCCTGCTCACAGAGAATTTCTCCATCCTTATTCCCATCTCACCCCGTGTGTGTGTGTGCTGCTGGGATATCACCACCTGCCTTCTTCTGTATCTCTGTCATGTACCTACTGGAGACCAGGTCAATGTAGATACAGACAGCTGCCAGCAATACCACCTGTGGCCTCCCCAGAGAGTGGAGACTGGGGAAACTCAGCAGAGGGGAGGGCCGGAGTGTCAGGTGTGTGTGTGCTGCTGGGATATCACCACCTGCCTTCTTCTGTATCTCTGTCACGTACCTACTGGAGACCAGGTCAATGCTGAGACAAATAGCTGCCAGCAATACCACCTGTGGCCTCCCCAGAGAGTGGAGACTGGGGAAACTCAGCAGAGGGGAGGGCTGGAGTGTCAGGTGTGTGTGTGCTGCTGGGATATCACAACCTGCCTTCTCCTGTATCTCTGTCTCGTATCTTACCTCACTGGAGACCAGGTCAATGTAGATACAGACAGCTGCCAGCAATACCACCTGTGGCCTCCTCCCCAGAGAGTGGAGAATGGGGAAACTCAGCAGAGGGGAGGGCCGGAGGGTCAGATGTGTGTGTGCTGCAGGGATATCACCACCTGCCTTCTCCTGTATCTCTGTCATGTACCTACTGGAGACCAGGTCAATGCTGAGACAAATAGCTGCCAGCAATACCACCTGTGGCCTCCCCAGAGAGTGGAGACTGGGGAAACTCAGCAGAGGGGAGGGCCGGAGTGTTAGATGTGTGTGTGCTGCAGGGATATCACCACCTGCCTTCTCCTGTATCTCTGTCTCGTATCTTACCTCACTGGAGACCAGTTCAATGTTGATACAGACAGCTGCCAGCAATACCGCCCGTGGCCTCCCCAGAGAGTGGAGAATGGGGAAACTCAGCAGAGGAGAGGGCCGGAGTGTCAGATGTGTGTGCTGCTGGGATATCACCACCTGCCTTCTTCTGTATCTCTGACTCGTATCTTACCTCACTGGAGACCAGGTCAATGTAGATACAGACAGCTGCCAGCAATACCGCCTGTGGCCTCCCCAGAGAGTGGAGACTGTGGAAACTCAGCAGAGGGGAGGGCCGGAGTGTCAGATGTGAGGGTGCTGCAGGGATATCACCACCTGCCTTCTTCTGTATCTCTGACTCGTATCTTACCTCACTGGAGACCAGGTCAATGTAGATACAGACAGCTGCCAGCAATACCACCTGTGCCCTCCCCAGAGAGTGGCGACTGGGGGAAACTCAGCAGAGGAGAGGACCGGAGTGTCAGATGTGTGTGTGCTGCTCAGCAACTCCTCCCATCACTGGGTAAGAGGCGGGGCTATATCTGATTACAGGTAGGACACCATGATGGAGGGTGAGCAGCTCCTCCCATCACAGGGTAAGAGGCGGGGCTATATCTGATTACAGGGGGGACACCATGATGGAGGGTGAGCAGCTCCTCCCATCACAGGGTAAGAAGCGGGGCCTCACGCTTTTCTTTATTCACAGACCCCGTAGACTCTATAATGGCGGCTGAGGAGGAGGGAGAAGGATTTGTGAAGACACAGGAAGATGGAATTCCTCTACAGATCAGCCCAGGTGAGTAATATTTTCCTATACCCTATGTAAGGCCTTAGAAGAGCAGACACAGGTGAGCAGTATACAGAATATATAGAGCAGTATACAGGATATATAGAGCAGTATACAGGATATATAGAGCAGTATAGAGAATATATAGAGCAGTATACAGAATATATAGAGCAGTATAGAGAATATATAGAGCAGTATACAGAATATATAGAGCAGTATAGAGAATATATAGAGCAGTATAGAGAATATATAGAGCAGTATACAGAATATATAGAGCAGTATAGAGAATATATAGAGCAGTATACAGAATATATAGAGCAGTATAGAGAATATATAGAGCAGTATAGAGAATATATAGAGCAGTATACAGAATATATAGAGCAGTATAGAGAATATATAGAGCAGTATAGAGAATATATAGAGCAGTATACAGAATATATAGAGCAGTATACAGAATATATAGAGCAGTATACAGAATATATAGAGCAGTATACAGAATATATAGAGCAGTATACAGAATATATAGAGCAGTATACAGAATATATAGAGCAGTATAGAGAATATATAGAGCAGTATAGAGAATATATAGAGCAGTATAGAGAATATATAGAGCAGTATAGAGAATATATAGAGCAGTATACAGAATATATAGAGCAGTATACAGAATATATAGAGCAGTATACAGAATATATAGAGCAGTATAGAGAATATATAGAGCAGTATAGAGAATATATAGAGCAGTATAGAGAATATATAGAGCAGTATACAGAATATATAGAGCAGTATACAGAATATATAGAGCAGTATAGAGAATATATAGAGCAGTATAGAGAATATATAGAGCAGTATACAGAATATATAGAGCAGTATACAGAATATATAGAGCAGTATACAGAATATATAGAGCAGTATAGAGAATATATAGAGCAGTATAGAGAATATATAGAGCAGTATACAGAATATATAGAGCAGTATACAGAATATATAGAGCAGTATACAGAATATATAGAGCAGTATACAGAATATATAGAGCAGTATACAGAATATATAGAGCAGTATAGAGAATATATAGAGCAGTATACAGAATATATAGAGCAGTATACAGAATATATAGAGCAGTATACAGAATATATAGAGCAGTATACAGAATATATAGAGCAGTATACAGAATATATAGAGCAGTATAGAGAATATATAGAGCAGTATAGAGAATATATAGAGCAGTATAGAGAATATATAGAGCAGTATAGAGAATATATAGAGCAGTATACAGAATATATAGAGCAGTATACAGAATATATAGAGCAGTATACAGAATATATAGAGCAGTATAGAGAATATATAGAGCAGTATAGAGAATATATAGAGCAGTATAGAGAATATATAGAGCAGTATACAGAATATAGAGAGCAGTATACAGAATATAGAGAGCAGTATAGAGAATATATAGAGCAGTATAGAGAATATATAGAGCAGTATAGAGAATATATAGAGCAGTATACAGAATATATAGAGCAGTATACAGAATATAGAGAGCAGTATAGAGAATATAGAGAGCAGTATAGAGAATATATAGAGCAGTATAGAGAATATACAGAGCAGTATACAGAATATAGAGAGCAGTATACAGAATATAGAGAGCAGTATAGAGAATATATAGAGCAGTATAGAGAATATATAGAGCAGTATAGAGAATATATAGAGCAGTATACAGAATATATAGAGCAGTATACAGAATATAGAGAGCAGTATAGAGAATATATAGAGCAGTATAGAGAATATATAGAGCAGTATACAGAATATAGAGAGCAGTATACAGAATATAGAGAGCAGTATACAGAATATAGAGAGCAGTATACAGAATATAGAGAGCAGTATAGAGAATATATAGAGCAGTATAGAGAATATATAGAGCAGTATAGAGAATATATAGAGCAGTATAGAGAATATATAGAGCAGTATAGAGAATATATAGAGCAGTATAGAGAATATATAGAGCAGTATACAGAATATATAGAGCAGTATAGAGAATATATAGAGCAGTATACAGAATATATAGAGCAGTATACAGAATATATAGAGCAGTATAGAGAATATATAGAGCAGTATAGAGAATATATAGAGCAGTATACAGAATATATAGAGCAGTATACAGAATATATAGAGCAGTATAGAGAATATATAGAGCAGTATAGAGAATATATAGAGCAGTATAGAGAATATATAGAGCAGTATACAGAATATATAGAGCAGTATAGAGAATATATAGAGCAGTATACAGAATATATAGAGCAGTATACAGAATATATAGAGCAGTATACAGAATATATAGAGCAGTATAGAGAATATATAGAGCAGTATAGAGAATATATAGAGCAGTATAGAGAATATATAGAGCAGTATACAGAATATATAGAGCAGTATAGAGAATATATAGAGCAGTATAGAGAATATATAGAGCAGTATACAGAATATATAGAGCAGTATAGAGAATATATAGAGCAGTATACAGAATATATAGAGCAGTATAGAGAATATATAGAGCAGTATAGAGAATATATAGAGCAGTATAGAGAATATATAGAGCAGTATAGAGAATATATAGAGCAGTATAGAGAATATATAGAGCAGTATACAGAATATATAGAGCAGTATACAGAATATTTAGAGCAGTATACAGAATATATAGAGCAGTATAGAGAATATATAGAGCAGTATAGAGAATATATAGAGCAGTATAGAGAATATATAGAGCAGTATACAGAATATATAGAGCAGTATACAGAATATATAGAGCAGTATACAGAATATATAGAGCAGTATACAGAATATATAGAGCAGTATAGAGAATATATAGAGCAGTATAGAGAATATATAGAGCAGTATACAGAATATAGAGAGCAGTATACAGAATATAGAGAGCAGTATAGAGAATATATAGAGCAGTATAGAGAATATATAGAGCAGTATAGAGAATATATAGAGCAGTATAGAGAATATATAGAGCAGTATAGAGAATATATAGAGCAGTATACAGAATATATAGAGCAGTATAGAGAATATATAGAGCAGTATAGAGAATATATAGAGCAGTATACAGAATATATAGAGCAGTATAGAGAATATATAGAGCAGTATACAGAATATATAGAGCAGTATAGAGAATATATAGAGCAGTATAGAGAATATATAGAGCAGTATAGAGAATATATAGAGCAGTATAGAGAATATATAGAGCAGTATAGAGAATATATAGAGCAGTATACAGAATATATAGAGCAGTATACAGAATATTTAGAGCAGTATACAGAATATATAGAGCAGTATAGAGAATATATAGAGCAGTATAGAGAATATATAGAGCAGTATAGAGAATATATAGAGCAGTATACAGAATATATAGAGCAGTATACAGAATATATAGAGCAGTATACAGAATATATAGAGCAGTATACAGAATATATAGAGCAGTATAGAGAATATATAGAGCAGTATAGAGAATATATAGAGCAGTATACAGAATATAGAGAGCAGTATACAGAATATATAGAGCAGTATAGAGAATATATAGAGCAGTATAGAGAATATATAGAGCAGTATAGAGAATATATAGAGCAGTATAGAGAATATATAGAGCAGTATAGAGAATATATAGAGCAGTATACAGAATATATAGAGCAGTATAGAGAATATATAGAGCAGTATAGAGAATATATAGAGCAGTATAGAGAATATATAGAGCAGTATAGAGAATATAGAGAGCAGTATAGAGAATATATAGAGCAGTATACAGAATATATAGAGCAGTATACAGAATATATAGAGCAGTATAGAGAATATATAGAGCAGTATACAGAATATATAGAGCAGTATAGAGAATATAGAGAGCAGTATAGAGAATATATAGAGCAGTATAGAGAATATATAGAGCAGTATACAGAATATTTAGAGCAGTATACAGAATATATAGAGCAGTATAGAGAATATATAGAGCAGTATAGAGAATATATAGAGCAGTATAGAGAATATATAGAGCAGTATACAGAATATAGAGAGCAGTATAGAGAATATATAGAGCAGTATAGAGAATATATAGAGCAGTATACAGAATATATAGAGCAGTATAGAGAATATATAGAGCAGTATACAGAATATATAGAGCAGTATAGAGAATATATAGAGCAGTATAGAGAATATATAGAGCAGTATAGAGAATATATAGAGCAGTATAGAGAATATATAGAGCAGTATAGAGAATATATAGAGCAGTATACAGAATATATAGAGCAGTATACAGAATATTTAGAGCAGTATACAGAATATATAGAGCAGTATAGAGAATATATAGAGCAGTATAGAGAATATATAGAGCAGTATAGAGAATATATAGAGCAGTATACAGAATATATAGAGCAGTATACAGAATATATAGAGCAGTATACAGAATATATAGAGCAGTATACAGAATATATAGAGCAGTATAGAGAATATATAGAGCAGTATAGAGAATATATAGAGCAGTATACAGAATATATAGAGCAGTATACAGAATATATAGAGCAGTATACAGAATATATAGAGCAGTATACAGAATATATAGAGCAGTATAGAGAATATATAGAGCAGTATAGAGAATATATAGAGCAGTATAGAGAATATATAGAGCAGTATACAGAATATATAGAGCAGTATACAGAATATTTAGAGCAGTATACAGAATATATAGAGCAGTATAGAGAATATATAGAGCAGTATAGAGAATATATAGAGCAGTATAGAGAATATATAGAGCAGTATAGAGAATATATAGAGCAGTATAGAGAATATATAGAGCAGTATACAGAATATATAGAGCAGTATAGAGAATATATAGAGCAGTATACAGAATATATAGAGCAGTATACAGAATATATAGAGCAGTATACAGAATATATAGAGCAGTATAGAGAATATATAGAGCAGTATAGAGAATATATAGAGCAGTATAGAGAATATATAGAGCAGTATACAGAATATATAGAGCAGTATAGAGAATATATAGAGCAGTATAGAGAATATATAGAGCAGTATACAGAATATATAGAGCAGTATAGAGAATATATAGAGCAGTATACAGAATATATAGAGCAGTATAGAGAATATATAGAGCAGTATAGAGAATATATAGAGCAGTATAGAGAATATATAGAGCAGTATAGAGAATATATAGAGCAGTATACAGAATATATAGAGCAGTATACAGAATATTTAGAGCAGTATACAGAATATATAGAGCAGTATAGAGAATATATAGAGCAGTATAGAGAATATATAGAGCAGTATACAGAATATATAGAGCAGTATACAGAATATATAGAGCAGTATAGAGAATATATAGAGCAGTATACAGAATATATAGAGCAGTATACAGAATATATAGAGCAGTATACAGAATATATAGAGCAGTATAGAGAATATATAGAGCAGTATAGAGAATATATAGAGCAGTATAGAGAATATATAGAGCAGTATACAGAATATATAGAGCAGTATAGAGAATATATAGAGCAGTATAGAGAATATATAGAGCAGTATACAGAATATAGAGAGCAGTATACAGAATATATAGAGCAGTATAGAGAATATATAGAGCAGTATAGAGAATATATAGAGCAGTATAGAGAATATATAGAGCAGTATAGAGAATATATAGAGCAGTATAGAGAATATAGAGAGCAGTATACAGAATATATAGAGCAGTATAGAGAATATATAGAGCAGTATAGAGAATATATAGAGCAGTATAGAGAATATATAGAGCAGTATAGAGAATATAGAGAGCAGTATAGAGAATATATAGAGCAGTATAGAGAATATATAGAGCAGTATACAGAATATATAGAGCAGTATAGAGAATATATAGAGCAGTATACAGAATATATAGAGCAGTATAGAGAATATAGAGAGCAGTATAGAGAATATATAGAGCAGTATAGAGAATATATAGAGCAGTATACAGAATATATAGAGCAGTATAGAGAATATAGAGAGCAGTATAGAGAATATATAGAGCAGTATAGAGAATATATAGAGCAGTATACAGAATATTTAGAGCAGTATACAGAATATATAGAGCAGTATAGAGAATATATAGAGCAGTATAGAGAATATATAGAGCAGTATAGAGAATATATAGAGCAGTATAGAGAATATATAGAGCAGTATACAGAATATAGAGAGCAGTATAGAGAATATATAGAGCAGTATAGAGAATATATAGAGCAGTATAGAGAATATATAGAGCAGTATAGAGAATATATAGAGCAGTATACAGAATATATAGAGCAGTATAGAGAATATATAGAGCAGTATACAGAATATATAGAGCAGTATACAGAATATATAGAGCAGTATACAGAATATATAGAGCAGTATAGAGAATATATAGAGCAGTATACAGAATATATAGAGCAGTATACAGAATATATAGAGCAGTATACAGAATATATAGAGCAGTATAGAGAATATATAGAGCAGTATAGAGAATATATAGAGCAGTATAGAGAATATATAGAGCAGTATAGAGAATATATAGAGCAGTATAGAGAATATATAGAGCAGTATAGAGAATATATAGAGCAGTATAGAGAATATATAGAGCAGTATAGAGAATATTTAGAGCAGTATACAGAATATATAGAGCAGTATAGAGAATATATAGAGCAGTATAGAGAATATATAGAGCAGTATAGAGAATATATAGAGCAGTATACAGGATATAGAGAGCAGTATACAGAATATATAGAGCAGTATAGAGAATATATAGAGCAGTATAGAGAATATATAGAGCAGTATACAGAATATAGAGAGCAGTATACAGAATATATAGAGCAGTATAGAGAATATATAGAGCAGTATAGAGAATATATAGAGCAGTATAGAGAATATATAGAGCAGTATAGAGAATATATAGAGCAGTATAGAGAATATATAGAGCAGTATACAGAATATATAGAGCAGTATAGAGAATATATAGAGCAGTATAGAGAATATATAGAGCAGTATACAGAATATATAGAGCAGTATAGAGAATATATAGAGCAGTATACAGAATATATAGAGCAGTATAGAGAATATATAGAGCAGTATAGAGAATATATAGAGCAGTATAGAGAATATATAGAGCAGTATAGAGAATATATAGAGCAGTATACAGAATATATAGAGCAGTATACAGAATATTTAGAGCAGTATACAGAATATATAGAGCAGTATAGAGAATATATAGAGCAGTATAGAGAATATATAGAGCAGTATAGAGAATATATAGAGCAGTATACAGAATATATAGAGCAGTATACAGAATATATAGAGCAGTATACAGAATATATAGAGCAGTATACAGAATATATAGAGCAGTATAGAGAATATATAGAGCAGTATAGAGAATATATAGAGCAGTATACAGAATATAGAGAGCAGTATACAGAATATATAGAGCAGTATAGAGAATATAGAGAGCAGTATAGAGAATATATAGAGCAGTATAGAGAATATATAGAGCAGTATAGAGAATATATAGAGCAGTATAGAGAATATAGAGAGCAGTATACAGAATATATAGAGCAGTATAGAGAATATATAGAGCAGTATAGAGAATATATAGAGCAGTATAGAGAATATATAGAGCAGTATAGAGAATATAGAGAGCAGTATAGAGAATATATAGAGCAGTATACAGAATATATAGAGCAGTATACAGAATATATAGAGCAGTATAGAGAATATATAGAGCAGTATACAGAATATATAGAGCAGTATAGAGAATATAGAGAGCAGTATAGAGAATATATAGAGCAGTATAGAGAATATATAGAGCAGTATACAGAATATTTAGAGCAGTATACAGAATATATAGAGCAGTATAGAGAATATATAGAGCAGTATAGAGAATATATAGAGCAGTATAGAGAATATATAGAGCAGTATAGAGAATATATAGAGCAGTATACAGAATATAGAGAGCAGTATAGAGAATATATAGAGCAGTATAGAGAATATATAGAGCAGTATAGAGAATATATAGAGCAGTATAGAGAATATATAGAGCAGTATACAGAATATATAGAGCAGTATAGAGAATATATAGAGCAGTATACAGAATATATAGAGCAGTATACAGAATATATAGAGCAGTATACAGAATATATAGAGCAGTATAGAGAATATATAGAGCAGTATACAGAATATATAGAGCAGTATACAGAATATATAGAGCAGTATACAGAATATATAGAGCAGTATAGAGAATATATAGAGCAGTATAGAGAATATATAGAGCAGTATAGAGAATATATAGAGCAGTATAGAGAATATATAGAGCAGTATAGAGAATATATAGAGCAGTATAGAGAATATATAGAGCAGTATAGAGAATATATAGAGCAGTATAGAGAATATTTAGAGCAGTATACAGAATATATAGAGCAGTATAGAGAATATATAGAGCAGTATAGAGAATATATAGAGCAGTATAGAGAATATATAGAGCAGTATACAGGATATATAGAGCAGTATACAGAATATAGAGAGCAGTATACAGAATATAGAGAGCAGTATACAGAATATATAGAGCAGTATAGAGAATATATAGAGCAGTATAGAGAATATATAGAGCAGTATAGAGAATATATAGAGCAGTATAGAGAATATAGAGAGCAGTATAGAGAATATATAGAGCAGTATACAGAATATTTAGAGCAGTATACAGAATATATAGAGCAGTATACAGAATATATAGAGCAGTATAGAGAATATATAGAGCAGTATAGAGAATATATAGAGCAGTATAGAGAATATATAGAGCAGTATAGAGAATATATAGAGCAGTATAGAGAATATATAGAGCAGTATACAGAATATTTAGAGCAGTATACAGAATATATAGAGCAGTATAGAGAATATATAGAGCAGTATAGAGAATATATAGAGCAGTATAGAGAATATATAGAGCAGTATACAGAATATAGAGAGCAGTATACAGAATATAGAGAGCAGTATACAGAATATATAGAGCAGTATACAGAATATATAGAGCAGTATAGAGAATATATAGAGCAGTATAGAGAATATATAGAGCAGTATAGAGAATATAGAGAGCAGTATAGAGAATATAGAGAGCAGTATACAGAATATTTAGAGCAGTATACAGAATATATAGAGCAGTATACAGAATATATAGAGCAGTATAGAGAATATATAGAGCAGTATACAGAATATATAGAGCAGTATACAGAATATATAGAGCAGTATACAGAATATATAGAGCAGTATACAGAATATATAGAGCAGTATACAGAATATATAGAGCAGTATACAGAATATATAGAGCAGTATAGAGAATATATAGAGCAGTATACAGAATATATAGAGCAGTATACAGAATATAGAGAGCAGTATACAGAATATATAGAGCAGTATATAGAATATATAGAGCAGTATACAGAATATATAGAGCAGTATAGAGAATATATAGAGCAGTATAGAGAATATATAGATTAGTATACAGAATATATAGAGCAGTATAGAGAATATATAGAGCAGTATAGAGAATATATAGAGCAGTATAGAGAATATATAGAGCAGTATAGAGAATATATAGAGCAGTATAGAGAATATATAGAGCAGTATAGAGAATATATAGAGCAGTATACAGAATATAGAGAGCAGTATACAGAATATAGAGAGCAGTATACAGAATATATAGAGCAGTATATAGAATATATAGAGCAGTATACAGAATATATAGAGCAGTATACAGAATATATAGAGCAGTATATAGAATATATAGAGCAGTATAGAGAATATATAGAGCAGTATAGAGAATATATAGAGCAGTATAGAGAATATATAGAGCAGTATACAGAATATATAGAGCAGTATACAGAATATATAGAGCAGTATACAGAATATATAGAGCAGTATACAGAATATATAGAGCAGTATAGAGAATATATAGAGCAGTATAGAGAATATATAGAGCAGTATAGAGAATATATAGAGCAGTATACAGAATATATAGAGCAGTATACAGAATATATAGAGCAGTATACAGAATATATAGAGCAGTATACAGAATATATAGAGCAGTATACAGAATATTTAGAGCAGTATACAGAATATATAGAGCAGTATAGAGAATATATAGAGCAGTATAGAGAATATATAGAGCAGTATACAGAATATATAGAGCAGTATACAGAATATATAGAGCAGTATAGAGAATATATAGAGCAGTATAGAGAATATATAGAGCAGTATAGAGAATATATAGAGCAGTATAGAGAATATATAGAGCAGTATAGAGAATATATAGAGCAGTATAGAGAATATATAGAGCAGTATAGAGGATATATAGAGCAGTATAGAGAATATATAGAGCAGTATACAGAATATATAGAGCAGTATAGAGAATATATAGAGCAGTATACAGAATATATAGAGCAGTATACAGAATATATAGAGCAGTATACAGAATATAGAGAGCAGTATACAGAATATATAGAGCAGTATACAGGATATATAGAGCAGTATACAGAATATATAGAGCAGTATACAGAATATATAGAGCAGTATACAGAATATATAGAGCAGTATACAGAATATATAGAGCAGTATACAGAATATATAGAGCAGTATAGAGAATATATAGAGCAGTATACAGAATATATAGAACAGTATACAGAATATATAGAGCAGTATACAGAATATATAGAGCAGTATACAGAATATATAGAGCAGTATAGAGAATATATAGAGCAGTATAGAGAATATATAGAGCAGTATAGAGAATATATAGAGCAGTATAGAGAATATATAGAGCAGTATAGAGAATATATAGAGCAGTATAGAGAATATATAGAGCAGTATAGAGAATATATAGAGCAGTATAGAGAATATATAGAGCAGTATACAGAATATAGAGAGCAGTATACAGAATATAGAGAGCAGTATAGAGAATATATAGAGCAGTATAGAGAATATATAGAGCAGTATAGAGAATATATAGAGCAGTATAGAGAATATATAGAGCAGTATAGAGAATATATAGAGCAGTATAGAGAATATAGAGAGCAGTATAGAGAATATAGAGAGCAGTATACAGAATATATAGAGCAGTATACAGAATATAGAGCAGTATAGAGAATATATAGAGCAGTATAGAGAATATATAGAACAGTATAGAGAATATATAGAGCAGTATACAGAATATAGAGCAGGGCTGTGGAGTCGGAGTCGGAGTCGTGGAGTCGGAGTCGGAGCTAGTTTTAGGTGGAGTCGGAGTCGGAGTCGGAAAAATTGTACCGACTCCGACTCCAGCTTTAAAAATTTCATAATTAAACTTTCATATGAATTTTAAAAATGTTATTCATCAATCTAAGGTCCTTAATCATTAAATCAAAACTATAAAAAAGAAGAATCCATTGTGTGGGGGTAGTCTGTAAACAAAAGGGAAATGTGTGGTACTTTCTTCCTGAATGCTGGATTATTGTGTATGAGCAGCAATGTAATATGAAGATATGCAGTGTTCGAGGAGCCCTAAGAAGTTTGGTAGTAAAAGATAAACTCTGACCTCACTGTAATGTTTTCTCTCTGAGGAGACTGTCTGTTCCTTCACAGTGCTATGGCTGCAGCAGGTTGTTTGTGTGTCAGGCTGAAATTAACCCTTAAAAGCAGCCGATGCCCTTATGTAGAAGAATAGACATTTACAACTAAGTCTTAGTTTGGTTCATACCATTAAAAAGTCAGCTCCCCCTCACACTTGGTATCTCCCAGACCAGGGAAATCTCAGATTTTGATGACTCTATGCTGAAGGTAATGTAAACTCTTTCTCCAACTTATTCTGATGAAAATTGTTCAGCTTTCTTTCACCTTTTAACAAACTTTGCTTAAATTAGAGTAAATACATGAGGAAAAACACTATGGGGGAGATTTATATATACATAATTTTAATTTGTGCAATTGTTTTTAGCAAAAACAATTGTCAGTTGGTTTGTGGACGCACAAATAAAAAAACTGAAAATGTCAAAGAAGCTTCCAGTTAAATCAGCTGTATTTGAATATTTCACCTTAACGCAAGATGGAAAACATTTTGTCTGTCAATGTATGACAAATGATCCAGATGAAAACAAATGCTGCGAAGTCAAGATCAGTGCATTTTCAGGCACTGACAAAAATGCTCCTACGAGAGCTTCCAATTTAAAGAGACATTTACAGCGCTTTCATCCAGAAGTATACAAAACAGTGTCAGAGAAAGACATGAAAAGCAATGAACCAGTGGCCAGCAGCACTTCCAGCCAAGCAAATGAGCAGAGAACCTCACAGACAACACTTGGAAGATATTTTGTCAGTGACAAAGTTACTGTGACAATGACAGTAGAAACATTTAAAAAACAGATCATAGAGCTTGTTGTAAAGGATGCTGTGCCTATATCATTATTTTCACGACCAGCTTTTATGGGTCTGAATGGAGAAATGGCCCGCAAGCTTGGTGTTTCTCTGGAGAGAGAGAGTATTAGAAAACTAGTAATTGAAGAAGCTGTTAAACAAAAGAAAGAACTTAAAGAATCACTCAAGGGACGCTTTGTATTTCTAAAAATGGACGCCTGCACACGTCACAGAGTGAACTATTTTGCCATCAATGTGCGATTTGTTTGTGAGAAAAATGAGATAGTTACCATTACCAAGACATTGGCAGTAAAAGACACCAAAGCTCATCACTCTAGCGAGTTTCTCCAGGTCTTGGTGGAAAATGTTCTGCAAGAATATGAACTCAAGAAAGAGCAAGTTCTTTCAGTTGTAACTGATAATGCTTCAAATATGATAAGTACTATTAGGCTAATGAATGAGAATAATGAAGCTGAACAGCAGCTCGAAGAAGAAAATCCTGGGTTCAGAGAAACTGAAATGTTTGAAATGGAGGAACACCATTTTGAAACTGAGGTGCAAGCTGAAGTTGCTTCAGATGAACAGGAACATGACAGTTTAGATGCTCTTGTTGAAGCTGCGTCAGTACGTTCTCATATTCATCACATGCGCTGTGTTGTGCATACGCTCCAGCTGGCTATAAGAGACAGTCTGCAACAAGGACATGCTGCTACACTGATTGGCAAGGTGAGAAAATTGGCCACTGCTGCCAGAACCCCTAAGGTTGACTCAATTTTGAAAAGACGTGCTGGAAAAGGGGCAATTATTGATCAAGCCACAAGATGGGGAAGTACCTACCTAATGATTCAGCGATTGGTTGAACTGAAATCGTATCTCATAGACATGGCTAACCCTCAATTGACGCTAACTGAAACGCAATGGAGGCAGATAAAAGAACTAGAAGAACTGTTAGAACACCCATTCCAAGTGACTAAAAAACTCCAAGCAGAGGACTTAACTCCAGGTATTTTCCTTAAGGAGTGGAAAAACCTGATTTTTCGTCTGTCACAAAAAGGAGGGATCATTGCAAGTGGCATTGCCACATCAATGAAAGAAAGAGAGGAACTGCTATTAGAAAACAACATTCTTTTAGCAGCCGTTTACGTGGATCCAATGCATCGTATTCTTTTAAACGACCAACAGCTAAAAAAAGGGAAAGAATCGCTGTTTGAAATCGCTTTAAGGATGAATACCATGCAGAACTGTCAGGAACAAGAACAATTTGGTCCTGCTGCTGCATCTTCATCTTCCTCAACAGATGAAGAATTAGACTTCGAGAAATACTTGGATCACAAGGAACGTGCAAAGCGTTCACGAATAGAAAAAGAGTCTCACCCATCAGAAGACACCGCTAGTAGATTTCGGCAGAATTTTGCTTGTGCATTAAAAGAGTTGGAGAAATTTGACCGTTCATCAAAAATAACAGTGCAGCAAGCAATCAACATGTATCCTGAAACTGTCAAAGACGTTGCCCGAGTGGTTTCTGCTCTTCCTCCAACCCAAGTGAGTGTGGAGAGGTTGTTTTCAGCACTAAAAATTATAAGATCAGATTTGCGGGCATCAATGAAGGAGGATCTTATGGAGGCAATACTTTTTCTTAGAACAAATTGTTAATTTACTCTTGTTAATGGCATAAAGTTTACTTGTTCAGAAATTGTATTCTAAAAAAAATTGTGATCTTATTCAAGTGTTCTGATTGCTTATATGATGGCAGTAAAAAGCCAATGTTCATCATGCATACATAACTTTCCCTATTGCTTGCCTACTTCCCATACTCTACCCTCTCCACCCCCTGCCCTTCTTTCTCTTCTCCTTCTGGTTTCTTGTTGTTTCTTTTAGGGTAAACGTCACCTCTCCCTTTCCTTTTCTCTCTCCTTTTTGTTTTCAAAATTTTATGATAATTGTTGGCCCTGTTGGCCGTCCCCCTGGGGACAATTGTACGCATTCTAGTTGTATTACGTTTGATATTTTGATGTCTCCCTCTGCGCAGGGGACTTTCATTTGTTTATTTGTTTGCCTTTCTTTTTCTGCTGACTAGTAAACAGAATAAAAAAGTGTTAATATTTAATACAGTAAATTTGTTGGTATTAATTCGCTTTTTATGGAGGAGTCGGAGTCGGAGTCGGCCCCTGATAAAATACAGGAGTCGGAGTCGGAGTCAGAGTCGGACCAGTGGCTTACCGACTCCACAGCCCTGGTATAGAGAATATAGAGAGCAGTATAGAGAATATAGAGAGCAGTATAGAGAATATAGAGAGCAGTATAGAGAATATAGAGAGCAGTATACAGAATATATAGAGCAGTATACAGAATATAGAGAGCAGTATACAGAATATAGAGAGCAGTATACAGAATATATAGAGCAGTATACAGAATATATAGAGCAGTATACAGAATATATAGAGCAATATAGAGAGCAGTATAGAGAATATAGAGAGCAGTATAGAGAATATAGAGAGCAGTATAGAGAATATAGAGAGCAGTATAGAGAATATAGAGAGCAGTATAGAGAATATAGAGAGCAGTATACAGAATATATAGAGCAGTATACAGAATATATAGAGCAGTATACAGAATATATAGAGCAGTATACAGAATATATAGAGCAATATAGAGAGCAGTATAGAGAATATAGAGAGCAGTATAGAGAATATATAGAGCAGTATAGAGAATATAGAGAATATAGAGAGCAGTATAGAGAATATAGAGAGCAGTATAGAGAATATATAGAGCAGTATAGAGAATATAGAGAGCAGTATACAGAATATATAGAGCAGTATAGAGAATATAGAGAGCAGTATAGAGAATATATAGAGCAGTATAGAGAATATATAGAGCACTATACAGAATATATAGAGCAGTATACAGAATATATAGAGCAGTATAGAGAATATATAGAGCAGTATAGAGAATATATAGAGCACTATACAGAATATATAGAGCAGTATACAGAATATATAGAGCAGTATACAGAATATATAGAGCAGTATAGAGAATATAGAGAGCAGTATAGAGAATATAGAGAGCAGTATAGAGAATATATAGAGCAGTATAGAGAATATAGAGAATATAGAGAGCAGTATAGAGAATATAGAGAGCAGTATAGAGAATATATAGAGCAGTATAGAGAATATAGAGAGCAGTATACAGAATATATAGAGCAGTATAGAGAATATATAGAGCAGTATAGAGAATATATAGAGCAGTATAGAGAATATATAGAGCAGTATACAGAATATATAGAGCAGTATACAGAATATATAGAGCAGTATACAGAATATATAGAGCAGTATAGAGAATATATAGAGCAGTATACAGAATATATAGAGCAGTATAGAGAATATATAGAGCAGTATAGAGAATATATAGAGCAGTATACAGAATATATAGAGCAGTATACAGAATATATAGAGCAGTATACAGGATATATAGAGCAGTATACAGAATATATAGAGCAGTATAGAGAATATATAGAGCAGTATACAGAATATATAGAGCAGTATACAGAATATATAGAGCAGTATAGAGAATATATAGAGCAGTATACAGAATATATAGAGCAGTATAGAGAATATATAGAGCAGTATACAGAATATATAGAGCAGTATACAGGATATATAGAGCAGTATACAGAATATATAGAGCAGTATAGAGAATATATAGAGCAGTATACAGAATATATAGAGCAGTATAGAGAATATATAGAGCAGTATACAGAATATATAGAGCAGTATACAGAATATATAGAGCAGTATACAGGATATATAGAGCAGTATACAGAATATATAGAGCAATATAGAGAGCAGTATACAGAATATAGAGAGCAGTATAGAGAATATATAGAGCAGTATAGAGAATATATAGAGCAGTATAGAGAATATATAGAGCAGTATAGAGAATATATAGAGCAATATAGAGAGCAGTATAGAGAATATAGAGAGCAGTATAGAGAATATAGAGAGCAGTATAGAGAATATATAGAGCAGTATACAGAATATATAGAGCAATATAGAGAGCAGTATAGAGAATATAGAGAGCAGTATAGAGAATATATAGAGCAGTATACAGAATATATAGAGCAATATATAGAGCAGTATAGAGAATATAGAGAGCAGTATAGAGAATATAGAGAGCAGTATAGAGAATATAGAGAGCAGTATAGAGAATATATAGAGCAGTATAGAGAATATAGAGAGCAGTATACAGAATGTATAGAGAATATAGAGAGCAGTATAGAGAATATAGAGAGCAGTATACAGAATGTATAGAGAATATAGAGAGCAGTATAGAGAATATAGAGAGCAGTATAGAGAATATAGAGAGCAGTATACAGAATATATAGAGCAGTATAGAGAATATATAGAGCAGTATAGAGAATATAGAGAGCAGTATAGAGAATATAGAGAGCAGTATAGAGAATATATAGAGCAGTATAGAGAATATATAGAGCAGTATACAGAATATATAGAGCAGTATACAGAATATATAGAGCGGTATACAGAATATATAGAGCAATATAGAGAGCAGTATAGAGAATATATAGAGCAGTATAGAGAATTTATAGAGCAATATAGAGAATATATAGAGCAGTATAGAGAATATATAGAGCAGTATAGAGAATATATAGAGCAGTATAGAGAATATATAGAGCAGTATAGAGAATATATAGAGCAGTATACAGAATATATAGAGCAGTATACAGAATATATAGAGCGGTATACAGAATATATAGAGCAGTATAGAGAATATATAGAGCAGTATAGAGAATATATAGAGCAGTATAGAGAATATATAGAGCAGTATAGAGAATATATAGAGCAGTATAGAGAATATATAGAGCAGTATAGAGAATATATAGAGCAGTATACAGAATATATAGAGCAGTATAGAGAATATATAGAGCAGTATACAGAATATATAGAGCAGTATAGAGAATATATAGAGCAGTATACAGAATATATAGAGCAGTATACAGAATATATAGAGCAATATAGAGAGCAGTATAGAGAATATAGAGAGCAGTATAGAGAATATATAGAGCAGTATACAGAATATATAGAGCAGTATACAGAATATATAGAGCAGTATAGAGAATATATAGAGCAGTATAGAGAATATATAGAGCAGTATAGAGAATATATAGAGCAGTATAGAGAATATATAGAGCAGTATATAGAGCAGTATAGAGAATATATAAATAGCAGTATAGAGAATATATAGAGCAGTATAGAGAATATATAGAGCAATATAGAGAATATATAGAGCAGTATACAGAATATATAGAGCAGTATACAGAATATATAGAGCAGTATAGAGAATATATAGAGCAGTATAGAGAATATATAGAGCAGTATACAGAATATATAGAGCAGTATAGAGAATATAGAGAGCAGTATAGAGAATATATAGAGCAGTATAGAGAATATATAGAGCAGTATACAGAATATATAGAGCAGTATAGAGAATATAGAGAGCAGTATAGAGAATATATAGAGCAGTATAGAGAATATATAGAGCAGTATACAGAATATATAGAGCAGTATAGAGAATATAGAGAGCAGTATAGAGAATATATAGAGCAGTATAGAGAATATATAGAGCAGTATAGAGAATATATAGAGCAGTATAGAGAATATATAGAGCAGTATAGAGAATATATAGAGCAGTATAGAGAATATATAGAGCAGTATAGAGAATATATAGAGCAGTATAGAGAATATATAGAGCAGTATATAGAGCAGTATAGAGAATATATAAAGAGCAGTATAGAGAATATATAGAGCAGTATAGAGAATATATAGAGCAATATAGAGAATATATAGAGCAGTATACAGAATATATAGAGCAGTATAGAGAATATATAGAGCAGTATAGAGAATATATAGAGCAGTATAGAGAATATATAGAGCAGTATAGAGAATATATAGAGCAGTATACAGAATATATAGAGCAGTATAGAGAATATATAGAGCAGTATAGAGAATATATAGAGCAGTATAGAGAATATATAGAGCAGTATATAGAATATATAGAGCAGTATAGAGAATATATAGAGCAGTATAGAGAATATATAGAGCAGTATACAGAATATATAGAGCAGTATAGAGAATATAGAGAGCAGTATAGAGAATATATAGAGCAGTATAGAGAATATATAGAGCAGTATAGAGAATATATAGAGCAGTATAGAGAATATATAGAGCAGTATACAGAATATATAGAGCAGTATAGAGAATATATAGAGCAGTATAGAGAATATAGAGAGCAGTATAGAGAATATAGAGAGCAGTATAGAGAATATATAGAGCAGTATAGAGAGCAGTATAGAGAATATAGAGAGCAGTATAGAGAATATAGAGAGCAGTATAGAGAATATAGAGAGCAGTATAGAGAATATATAGAGCAGTATAGAGAATATATAGAGCAGTATAGAGAATATATAGAGCAGTATACAGAATATATAGAGCAATATAGAGAGCAGTATAGAGAATATAGAGAGCAGTATAGAGAATATAGAGAGCAGTATACAGAATATATAGAGCAGTATACAGAATATATAGAGCAGTATAGAGAATATAGAGAGCAGTATAGAGAATATATAGAGCAGTATAGAGAATATATAGAGCAGTATACAGAATATATAGAGCAGTATACAGAATATATAGAGCAATATAGAGAGCAGTATACAGAATATAGAGAGCAGTATACAGAATATAGAGAGCAGTATACAGAATGTATAGAGAATATAGAGAGCAGTATAGAGAATATAGAGAGCAGTATAGAGAATATAGAGAGCAGTATAGAGAATATAGAGAGCAGTATAGAGAATATAGAGAGCAGTATAGAGAATATAGAGAGCAGTATAGAGAATATATAGAGCAGTATAGAGAATATATAGAGCAGTATAGAGAGCAGTATAGAGAATATAGAGAGCAGTATAGAGAATATAGAGAGCAGTATAGAGAATATAGAGAGCAGTATAGAGAATATAGAGAGCAGTATAGAGAATATATAGAGCAGTATAGAGAATATATAGAGCAGTATAGAGAATATAGAGAGCAGTATAGAGAATATATAGAGCAGTATACAGAATATATAGAGCAATATGCAGAATATATAGAGCAGTATACAGAATATATAGAGCAGTATACAGAATATATAGAGCAATATACAGAATATATAGAGCAGTATACAGAATATATAGAGCAGTATACAGAATATATAGAGCAATATACAGAATATATAGAGCAGTATAGAGAATATATAGAGCAGTATACAGAATATATAGAGCAGTATAGAGAATATATAGAGCAGTATAGAGAATATATAGAGCAGTATAGAGAATATATAGAGCAGTATAGAGAATATATAGAGCAGTATACAGAATATATAGAGCAGTATACAGAATATATAGAGCAGTGTGGAGAATATATAGAGCAGTATAGAGAATATAGAGAGCAGTATAGAGAATATAGAGAGCAGTATAGAGAATATAGAGAGCAGTATAGAGAATATAGAGAGCAGTATAGAGAATATAGAGAGCAGTATACAGAATATAGAGAGCAGTATACAGAATATAGAGAGCAGTATACAGAATATATAGAGCAATATAGAGAGCAGTATAGAGAATATAGAGAATATAGAGAGCAGTATACAGAATATATAGAGCAGTATAGAGAATATATAGAGCAGTATAGAGAATATATAGAGCAGTATAGAGAATATATAGAGCAGTATAGAGAATATATAGAGCAGTATAGAGAATATATAGAGCAGTATACAGAATATATAGAGCAGTATAGAGAATATATAGAGCAGTATACAGAATATAGAGAGCAGTATAGAGAATATAGAGAGCAGTATAGAGAATATAGAGAGCAGTATAGAGAATATAGAGAGCAGTATAGAGAATATAGAGAGCAGTATAGAGAATATAGAGAGCAGTATACAGAATATAGAGAGCAGTATACAGAATGTATAGAGAATATAGAGAGCAGTATAGAGAATATATAGAGCAGTATAGAGAATATAGAGAGCAGTATAGAGAATATAGAGAGCAGTATACAGAATATAGAGAGCAGTATACAGAATGTATAGAGAATATAGAGAGCAGTATAGAGAATATAGAGAGCAGTATAGAGAATATATAGAGCAGTATAGAGAATATAGAGAGCAGTATAGAGAATATAGAGAGCAGTATACAGAATATATAGAGCAGTATACAGAATATAGAGAGCAGTATACAGAATATATAGAGCAATATACAGAATATATAGAGCAGTATACAGAATATATAGAGCAGTATAGAGAATATAGAGAGCAGTATAGAGAATATAGAGAGCAGTATACAGAATATATAGAGCAGTATACAGAATATATAGAGCAATATACAGAATATATAGAGCAATATACAGAATATATAGAGCAGTATATAGAATATATAGAGCAGTATACAGAATATATAGAGCAGTATACAGAATATATAGAGCAGTATACAGAATATATAGAGCAGTATAGAGAATATATAGAGCAGTATACAGAATATATAGAGCAGTATACAGAATATATAGAGCAGTATAGAGAATATAGAGAGCAGTATACAGAATATAGAGAGCAGTATACAGAATATAGAGAGCAGTATAGAGAATATATAGAGCAGTATAGAGAATATATAGAGCAGTATAGAGAGCAGTATAGAGAATATAGAGAGCAGTATACAGAATATAGAGAGCAGTATACAGAATGTATAGAGAATATAGAGAGCAGTATAGAGAATATAGAGAGCAGTATAGAGAATATAGAGAGCAGTATACAGAATATAGAGAGCAGTATACAGAATGTATAGAGAATATAGAAAGCAGTATAGAGAATATAGAGAGCAGTATAGAGAATATAGAGAGCAGTATACAGAATATAGAGAGCAGTATAGAGAATATATAGAGCAGTATAGAGAATATAGAGAGCAGTATAGAGAATATAGAGAGCAGTATACAGAATGTATAGAGAATATAGAGAGCAGTATAGAGAATATAGAGAGCAGTATAGAGAATATAGAGAGCAGTATACAGAATATAGAGAGCAGTATACAGAATGTATAGAGAATATAGAGAGCAGTATAGAGAATATAGAGAGCAGTATAGAGAATATAGAGAGCAGTATAGAGAATATATAGAGCAGTATAGAGAATATATAGAGCAGTATAGAGAATATAGAGAGCAGTATACAGAATATATAGAGCAGTATACAGAATATATAGAGCAGTATACAGAATATATAGAGCAATATACAGAATATATAGAGCAATATACAGAATATATAGAGCAGTATACAGAATATATATAGAGCAGTATAGAGAATATATAGAGCAGTATAGAGAATATATAGAGCAGTATACAGAATATATAGAGCAGTATACAGAATATATAGAGCAGTGTGGAGAATATATAGAGCAGTATAGAGAATATAGAGAGCAGTATAGAGAATATAGAGAGCAGTATAGAGAATATAGAGAGCAGTAAAGAGAATATAGAGAGCAGTATAGAGAATATAGAGAGCAGTATAGAGAATATAGAGAGCAGTATAGAGAATATATAGAGCAGTATAGAGAATATATAGAGCAGTATACAGAATATATAGAGCAGTATACAGAATATAGAGAGCAGTATACAGAATATAGAGAGCAGTATACAGAATATAGAGAGCAGTATACAGAATATAGAGAGCAGTATACAGAATGTATAGAGAATATAGAGAGCAGTATAGAGAATATAGAGCAGTATACAGAATATATAGAGCAGTATAGAGAATATATAGAGCAGTATACGGAATATACAGAGCAGTATAGAGAATATATAGAGCAGTATACAGAATATATAGAGCAGTATACAGAATATATAGAGCAGTATAGAGAATATATAGAGCAGTATACAGAATATATAGAGCAGTATAGAGAATATATAGAGCAGTATACAGAATATATAGAGCAGTATATAGAATATATAGAGCAGTATACAGAATATATAGAGCAGTATAGAGAATATAGAGAGCAGTATAGAGAATATAGAGAGCAGTATAGAGAATATAGAGAGCAGTATAGAGAATATAGAGAGCAGTATAGAGAATATATAGAGCAGTATAGAGAATATATAGAGCAGTATACAGAATATATAGAGCAATATAGAGAGCAGTATAGAGAATATAGAGAGCAGTATAGAGAATATAGAGAGCAGTATAGAGAATATAGAGAGCAGTATAGAGAATATATAGAGCAGTATACAGAATATATAGAGCAGTATACAGAATATATAGAGCAATATAGAGAGCAGTATAGAGAATATATAGAGCAGTATAGAGAATATAGAGAGCAGTATAGAGAATATAGAGAGCAGTATAGAGAATATAGAGAGCAGTATAGAGAATATAGTGAGCAGTATAGAGAGCAGTATAGAGAATATATAGAGCAGTATAGAGAATATATAGAGCAATATAGAGAGCAGTATAGAGAATATAGAGAGCAGTATAGAGAATATAGAGAGCAGTATAGAGAATATAGAGAGCAGTATACAGAATATATAGAGCAATATAGAGAGCAGTATAGAGAATATAGAGAGCAGTATACAGAATATATAGAGCAATATAGAGAGCAGTATAGAGAATATATAGAGCAGTATAGAGAATATAGAGAGCAGTATAGAGAATATAGAGAGCAGTATAGAGAATATAGAGAGCAGTATAGAGAATATATAGAGCAGTATACAGAATAAATAGAGCAATATAGAGAGCAGTATAGAGAATATAGAGCAGTATAGAGAATATAGAGAGCAGTATAGAGAATATAGAGAGCAGTATAGAGAATATAGAGAGCAGGATAGAGAATATAGAGAGCAGTATAGAGAATATAGAGAGCAGGATAGAGAATATAGAGAGGAGGATAGAGAATATAGAGAGGAGGATAGAGAATATAGAGAGGAGGATAGAGAATATAGAGAGGAGGATAGAGAATATAGAGAGCAGTATACAGAATATAGAGAGCAGTATAGAGAATATATAGAGCAGTATAGAGAATATAGAGAGCAGTATAGAGAATATAGAGAGCAGTATAGAGAATATATAGAGCAGTATACAGAATATAGAGAGCAGTATAGAGGATATAGAGAGCAGTATAGAGGATATAGAGAGCAGTATAGAGGATATAGAGAGCAGTATAGAGGATATAGAGAGCAGTATAGAGAATATAGAGAGGAGGATAGAGAATATAGAGGGGAGGATAGAGAATATAGAGAGCAGGATAGAGAATATAGAGGGGAGGATAGAGAATATAGAGAGCAGGATAGAGAATATAGAGGGGAGGATAGAGAATATAGAGAGCAGGATAGAGAATATAGAGAGCAGGATAGAGAATATAGAGAGGAGGATAGAGAATATAGAGGGGAGGATAGAGAATATAGAGAGCAGGATAGAGAATATAGAGGGGAGGATAGAGAATATAGAGAGGAGGATAGAGAATATAGAGAGGAGGATAGAGAATATAGAGAGGAGGATAGAGAATATAGAGAGGAGGATAGAGAATATAGAGAGCAGTATAGAGAATATAGAGAGCAGTATAGAGAATATAGAGAGCAGTATACAGAATATAGAGAGCAGTATACAGAATGTATAGAGAATATAGAGAGCAGTATAGAGAATATAGAGAGCAGTATAGAGAATATAGAGAGCAGTATACAGAATATATAGAGCAGTATAGAGAATATATAGAGCAGTATACAGAATATATAGAGCAGTATAGAGAATATAGAGAGCAGTATAGAGAATATAGAGAGCAGTATAGAGAATATAGAGAGCAGTATAGAGAATATATAGAGCAGTATAGAGAATATAGAGAGCAGTATAGAGAATATATAGAGCAGTATACAGAATATATAGAGCAGTATAGAGAATATAGAGAGCAGTATACAGAATATATAGAGCAGTATAGAGAATATAGAGAGCAGTATAGAGAATATATAGAGCAGTATAGAGAATATATAGAGCAGTATACAGAATATATAGAGCAGTATAGAGAATATATAGAGCAGTATACAGAATATATAGAGCAGTATACAGAATATATAGAGCAGTATACAGAATATATAGAGCAGTATACAGAATATATAGAGCAGTATAGAGAATATATAGAGCAGGATACAGAATATATAGAGCAGTATAGAGAATATATAGAGCAGTATACAGAATATATAGAGCAGTATACAGAATATATAGAGCAGTATAGAGAATATATAGAGCAGTATACAGAATATATAGAGCAGTATACAGAATATATAGAGCAGTATAGAGAATATAGAGAGCAGTATAGAGAATATATAGAGCAGTATAGAGAATATAGAGAGCAGTATAGAGAATATAGAGAGCAGTATAGAGAATATAGAGAGCAGTATAGAGAATATAGAGAATATAGAGAGCAGTATAGAGAATATAGAGAGCAGTATAGAGAATATATAGAGCAGTATAGAGAATATAGAGAGCAGTATACAGAATATAGAGAGCAGTATAGAGAATATATAGAGCAGTATAGAGAGCAGTATAGAGAATATAGAAAGCAGTATACAGAATATATAGAGCAGTATAGAGAATATATAGAGCAGTATACAGAATATATAGAGCAGTATACAGAATATAGAGAGCAGTATAGAGAATATAGAGAGCAGTATAGAGAATATAGAGAGCAGTATAGAGAGCAGTATAGAGAATATAGAGAGCAGTATAGAGAGCAGTATAGAGAATATAGAGAGCAGTATAGAGAATATAGAGAGCAGTATACAGAATATATAGAGCAGTATAGAGAATATATAGAGCAGTATACAGAATATAGAGAGCAGTATAGAGAATATAGAGAGCAGTATAGAGAATATAGAGAGCAGTATAGAGAATATAGAGAGCAGTATAGAGAATATATAGAGCAGTATAGAGAATATAGAGAGCAGTATAGAGAATATATAGAGCAGTATAGAGAATATAGAGAGCAGTATAGAGAATATAGAGAGCAGTATAGAGAATATATAGAGCAGTATAGAGAATATATAGAGCAGTATACAGAATATATAGAGCAATATAGAGAGCAGTATAGAGAATATATAGAGCAGTATAGAGAATATATAGAGCAGTATAGAGAATATAGAGAGCAGTATAGAGAATATAGAGAGCAGTATAGAGAATATATAGAGCAGTATAGAGAATATAGAGAGCAGTATAGAGAATATATAGAGCAGTATAGAGAATATATAGAGCAATATAGAGAGCAGTATAGAGAATATATAGAGCAGTATACAGAATATATAGAGCAGTATATAGAATATATAGAGCAGTATACAGAATATATAGAGCAGTATAGAGAATATAGAGAGCAGTATAGAGAATATAGAGAGCAGTATAGAGAATATAGAGAGCAGTATAGAGAATATAGAGAGCAGTATAGAGAATATATAGAGCAGTATAGAGAATATATAGAGCAGTATACAGAATATATAGAACAATATAGAGAGCAGTATAGAGAATATAGAGAGCAGTATAGAGAATATAGAGAGCAGTATAGAGAATATAGAGAGCAGTATAGAGAATATATAGAGCAGTATACAGAATATATAGAGCAGTATACAGAATATATAGAGCAATATAGAGAGCAGTATAGAGAATATATAGAGCAGTATAGAGAATATAGAGAGCAGTATAGAGAATATAGAGAGCAGTATAGAGAATATAGAGAGCAGTATAGAGAATATAGTGAGCAGTATAGAGAGCAGTATAGAGAATATATAGAGCAGTATAGAGAATATATAGAGCAATATAGAGAGCAGTATAGAGAATATAGAGAGCAGTATAGAGAATATAGAGAGCAGTATAGAGAATATAGAGAGCAGTATACAGAATATATAGAGCAATATAGAGAGCAGTATAGAGAATATAGAGAGCAGTATACAGAATATATAGAGCAATATAGAGAGCAGTATAGAGAATATATAGAGCAGTATAGAGAATATAGAGAGCAGTATAGAGAATATAGAGAGCAGTATAGAGAATATAGAGAGCAGTATAGAGAATATATAGAGCAGTATACAGAATAAATAGAGCAATATAGAGAGCAGTATAGAGAATATAGAGCAGTATAGAGAATATAGAGAGCAGTATAGAGAATATAGAGAGCAGTATAGAGAATATAGAGAGCAGGATAGAGAATATAGAGAGCAGTATAGAGAATATAGAGAGCAGGATAGAGAATATAGAGAGGAGGATAGAGAATATAGAGAGGAGGATAGAGAATATAGAGAGGAGGATAGAGAATATAGAGAGGAGGATAGAGAATATAGAGAGCAGTATACAGAATATAGAGAGCAGTATAGAGAATATATAGAGCAGTATAGAGAATATAGAGAGCAGTATAGAGAATATAGAGAGCAGTATAGAGAATATATAGAGCAGTATACAGAATATAGAGAGCAGTATAGAGGATATAGAGAGCAGTATAGAGGATATAGAGAGCAGTATAGAGGATATAGAGAGCAGTATAGAGGATATAGAGAGCAGTATAGAGAATATAGAGAGGAGGATAGAGAATATAGAGGGGAGGATAGAGAATATAGAGAGCAGGATAGAGAATATAGAGGGGAGGATAGAGAATATAGAGAGCAGGATAGAGAATATAGAGGGGAGGATAGAGAATATAGAGAGCAGGATAGAGAATATAGAGAGCAGGATAGAGAATATAGAGAGGAGGATAGAGAATATAGAGGGGAGGATAGAGAATATAGAGAGCAGGATAGAGAATATAGAGGGGAGGATAGAGAATATAGAGAGGAGGATAGAGAATATAGAGAGGAGGATAGAGAATATAGAGAGGAGGATAGAGAATATAGAGAGGAGGATAGAGAATATAGAGAGCAGTATAGAGAATATAGAGAGCAGTATAGAGAATATAGAGAGCAGTATACAGAATATAGAGAGCAGTATACAGAATGTATAGAGAATATAGAGAGCAGTATAGAGAATATAGAGAGCAGTATAGAGAATATAGAGAGCAGTATACAGAATATATAGAGCAGTATAGAGAATATATAGAGCAGTATACAGAATATATAGAGCAGTATAGAGAATATAGAGAGCAGTATAGAGAATATAGAGAGCAGTATAGAGAATATAGAGAGCAGTATAGAGAATATATAGAGCAGTATAGAGAATATAGAGAGCAGTATAGAGAATATATAGAGCAGTATACAGAATATATAGAGCAGTATAGAGAATATAGAGAGCAGTATACAGAATATATAGAGCAGTATAGAGAATATAGAGAGCAGTATAGAGAATATATAGAGCAGTATAGAGAATATATAGAGCAGTATACAGAATATATAGAGCAGTATAGAGAATATATAGAGCAGTATACAGAATATATAGAGCAGTATACAGAATATATAGAGCAGTATACAGAATATATAGAGCAGTATACAGAATATATAGAGCAGTATAGAGAATATATAGAGCAGGATACAGAATATATAGAGCAGTATAGAGAATATATAGAGCAGTATACAGAATATATAGAGCAGTATACAGAATATATAGAGCAGTATAGAGAATATATAGAGCAGTATACAGAATATATAGAGCAGTATACAGAATATATAGAGCAGTATAGAGAATATAGAGAGCAGTATAGAGAATATATAGAGCAGTATAGAGAATATAGAGAGCAGTATAGAGAATATAGAGAGCAGTATAGAGAATATAGAGAGCAGTATAGAGAATATAGAGAATATAGAGAGCAGTATAGAGAATATAGAGAGCAGTATAGAGAATATATAGAGCAGTATAGAGAATATAGAGAGCAGTATACAGAATATAGAGAGCAGTATAGAGAATATATAGAGCAGTATAGAGAGCAGTATAGAGAATATAGAAAGCAGTATACAGAATATATAGAGCAGTATAGAGAATATATAGAGCAGTATACAGAATATATAGAGCAGTATACAGAATATAGAGAGCAGTATAGAGAATATAGAGAGCAGTATAGAGAATATAGAGAGCAGTATAGAGAGCAGTATAGAGAATATAGAGAGCAGTATAGAGAGCAGTATAGAGAATATAGAGAGCAGTATAGAGAATATAGAGAGCAGTATACAGAATATATAGAGCAGTATAGAGAATATATAGAGCAGTATACAGAATATAGAGAGCAGTATAGAGAATATAGAGAGCAGTATAGAGAATATAGAGAGCAGTATAGAGAATATAGAGAGCAGTATAGAGAATATATAGAGCAGTATAGAGAATATAGAGAGCAGTATAGAGAATATATAGAGCAGTATAGAGAATATAGAGAGCAGTATAGAGAATATAGAGAGCAGTATAGAGAATATATAGAGCAGTATAGAGAATATATAGAGCAGTATACAGAATATATAGAGCAATATAGAGAGCAGTATAGAGAATATATAGAGCAGTATAGAGAATATATAGAGCAGTATAGAGAATATAGAGAGCAGTATAGAGAATATAGAGAGCAGTATAGAGAATATATAGAGCAGTATAGAGAATATAGAGAGCAGTATAGAGAATATATAGAGCAGTATAGAGAATATATAGAGCAATATAGAGAGCAGTATAGAGAATATAGAGAGCAGTATAGAGAATATAGAGAGCAGTATAGAGAATATAGAGAGCAGTATAGAGAATATAGAGAGCAGTATACAGAATATATAGAGCAATATAGAGAGCAGTATAGAGAATATAGAGAGCAGTATACAGAATATATAGAGCAATATAGAGAGCAGTATAGAGAATATAGAGAGCAGTATACAGAATATATAGAGCAATATAGAGAGCAGTATAGAGAATATATAGAGCAGTATAGAGAATATAGAGAGCAGTATAGAGAATATAGAGAGCAGTATAGAGAATATAGAGAGCAGTATAGAGAATATAGAGAGCAGTATAGAGAATATAGAGAGCAGTATAGAGAATATAGAGAGCAGTATAGAGAATATATAGAGCAGTATAGAGAGCAGTATAGAGAATATATAGAGCAGTATAGAGAATATATAGAGCAGTATACAGAATAAATAGAGCAATATAGAGAGCAGTATAGAGAATATAGAGCAGTATAGAGAATATAGAGAGCAGTATAGAGAATATAGAGAGCAGGATAGAGAATATAGAGAGCAGGATAGACAATATAGAGAGCAGGATAGAGAATATAGAGAGCAGGATAGAGAATATAGAGAGGAGGATAGAGAATATAGAGAGGAGGATAGAGAATATAGAGAGGAGGATAGAGAATATAGAGAGGAGGATAGAGAATATAGAGAGGAGGATAGAGAATATAGAGAGCAGTATACAGAATATAGAGAGCAGTATAGAGAATATAGAGAGCAGTATAGAGAATATAGAGAGCAGTATAGAGAATATATAGAGCAGTATACAGAATATAGAGAGCAGTATAGAGGATATAGAGAGCAGTATAGAGGATATAGAGAGCAGTATAGAGGATATAGAGAGCAGTATAGAGAATATAGAGAGCAGTATAGAGAATATAGAGAGGAGGATAGAGAATATAGAGAGGAGGATAGAGAATATAGAGGGGAGGATAGAGAATATAGAGGGGAGGATAGAGAATATAGAGGGGAGGATAGAGAATATAGAGAGGAGGATAGAGAATATAGAGAGGAGGATAGAGAATATAGAGAGGAGGATAGAGAATATAGAGAGGAGGATAGAGAATATAGAGAGGAGGATAGAGAATATAGAGAGGAGGATAGAGAATATAGAGAGGAGGATAGAGAATATAGAGAGGAGGATAGAGAATATAGAGAGGAGGATAGAGAATATAGAGGGGAGGATAGAGAATATAGAGGGGAGGATAGAGAATATAGAGAGGAGGATAGAGAATATAGAGAGGAGGATAGAGAATATAGAGAGGAGGATAGAGAATATAGAGAGGAGGATAGAGAATATAGAGAGCAGTATAGAGAATATAGAGAGCAGTATAGAGAATATAGAGAGCAGTATAGAGAATATAGAGAGGAGGATAGAGAATATAGAGAGGAGGATAGAGAATATAGAGAGGAGGATAGAGAATATAGAGAGCAGTATACAGAATATATAGAGCAGTATACAGAATTGCTCCTCCCCCCTCCCTTCGTGGGGGGAAATTATTACCAGACATTTGCACATAGGCATAAACATAAACCACAACAATAAATTCTTAGGATAAGAGAAGAAATGACAGACGGCCTTGATGTTGTCTCCTGCAGCTACAGACTGACATAGATAAGGCTCATCTCGTTACGTTTGGTTATAATAATAATGAAATGCATTCTATTCTAAGTATGTCACACACCCCACTTCAGACATTAATTCATAAATCATGGGTACTCACCGCTAGGTGGCGCAGCTTTGCAGAGAAGTCCAGAAAAACAAGCCCCTCCCGGTCTATACATACCTGGTATCTCCCAACAATTCCCCAGTGTTCTTCTC
The DNA here is from genome assembly GCA_027917425.1 of Gastrophryne carolinensis. NCBI lineage: Eukaryota > Metazoa > Chordata > Amphibia > Anura > Microhylidae > Gastrophryne > Gastrophryne carolinensis. The sequence continues at coordinate 194,980 of JAQIHN010000033.1, forward strand.
TGCAACGTGGCGACAAGACAGAAGAAAGAAGTCTCCTGCTTGCAGGTAGCGGGGTATCACCCCGGCCCCCCCCTTCTGGTCTATTTCTGCCCGGCTCTTTGTTCCTTTATCCCCTTGCTGTATGGTAGCCTCCCAGCTTAGGCTGTAGGCCGGGCAAGGGTAGATGGCACTCTAGGTGCCTAGGAGATTAGCTCCTCCGCTCGTCCCCATATTATGTGGCATAGCGGTGATCCGGTTTGGTGATCCGGAAGTGGGATGCCCCAGCCCTTAGTTTCCCCGATAGGACCTTTATTTCCTTCCTTTTATGTTGTGTGTGTGTGATTGTTATGTGACTGACCGGGGGGTCTGTGCAGCACGGGCCCGTCCTTTTGTTCTGGTGTTTGGGGGCTCCCTAATTACTGTGTTTGCTACTGGTGACTGGTCGGGCGGGGGTTCCGCCGGCCCGCCACAGGGGTTTTCTGGTTTTTAATGGCGGGCGCCACGTTAGGGCGCCCGTCTACTAGCTCCTCAGTTTGTATGGTGGGCGGGGCCGGGCGGCGCGCTGCACCGCCGGCCCGCCTGTGTGTGCTGGCGCCGTGTGGCGCCCGCTGTTTGGCTTCTTAGGCGGGCGGGACCGGGCGGCTCGTGGCCGCCGGTCCGCTCGACGGCCTATGCGGGCGCCATTGTCATGGTGGCGCCCGTTGCTCGCTCGGCACTGAAGTGGGCGGGGCCGCGTCAGGCGCGGCCCGCGCCGTGTCTGGCGGGTGAGGGAGCGTTTTTTGGTTTAGAGGGGCTGCCTTTGTATCACACTGTCTGGGCCGTTATGGGTCCTGCGCCCTTCCCCCCCCCCCCCTCCCCCTCTTTCGTTGAGGTATGGCAGGGTGTTTTCAGCCAGGCCTTGGGCTTTATGGCTGGGGATTTTTATGTCTTGTATTTTTATTTGTCAGTGTCTTCTGTTGTGTGACTGGTCTGACTGTGTCTTTTTTGTCTTTCAGATTCCGGGCTTCCATCATACAGGGCTCTCCCGGTCATATATATACCTGGCTGGTTGGGTTTGGGCTCATTGTCCCTCTTTTTGTTTAATTCCCTGACCAGGGCTATTCAGGCTATTATTGATATACATACATATATTTGTGTATATATATATATATATATATATATATATATATATATATATTTCTATACATATAGATATAAAAAAATGTTTTCTATTAAATTCTCAGAGGGACATCCCGGGTCGCTTACTGCGTAAATCCCTGGGGTCTGCGAATACCATAATTTCACCATATGGAGGCTACCAGAGATACCGGAACTAGTCCTTCGGGGCAGTCCAGGCTGTGTGGGGGATGTGGGACTCCGCTCCCAGGTGATGATGTAATCATTTGTATTCCATGTGCACAGCAGAACATTGAGCGCCAGTCCGACACTTCGGTGCCGGGGACTTCTTCTACCGTACCTTCTCCCTCTCCGCCTCGCCTGTTCCGGACCCCGTGTGACGTGGTCGCTGGGGGTGATTCGCAATCTGAGGTATGCGCCCGTCTGGCCAGCCTTGAGAAAATGTTTTCCGCAGTGGTCGCTCAGAAGGCTCCAGCCAAGCGGAAACATCTGTCTCCGCCTCCGCAGGACTCAGATGAGGAAGTTGAGATTCTGGATTACACTCAAACGGTGTGCACCACCTAACAGGTAACATATAAAACAGGTGCCAATTATAGGGACCTACTACTCACAATCCTCTAAATCAGGTGCGACCCCAGGGCTGGCCCACCAACCGGTCCACAAATGCTAATTGCACACTGCTAAATCAATATACAATTTATTAGAGCATAAGAAATTCATACATGGTATCCAACATACATGACAACATTTAGACATACGGTTAAAAAACACTTATTAAAACTCAAGTGGGGAGGACAGGAGGCTCGTGGATATCTTGCAGTGCTATTGTTCACTGCGTATGTTATACTTATAACTTTACACCATATGTAAGTGGCGCTTATTAGAATTGTAGTAGCACCATTTAGGCTTAGCTTTAGAGTAGCTGCACTTATCTTTTGCACATTGCACTTTCTTTATAGTATTATTTAAATGTGTTTGCATGTTTGCACAGGTGTTGGACGTTGTTTGCACTGCGTGTTCTGAGCAGTGCAATACTTCACAATAGATATAGCACTTTATTAATAGACACTAGGCACTTTATGCACGCAGCACCTTCTAAAAGCGCCACTACATCATGAGCTGTATATCAATATCTATTTTTATCTCATTTTGAGCAATTAAGCAATTATCTATTTGGATAGTAATTTAGCCCCGGAGCTCCTCCCCATTTGTTCCGAGTTTTAATAAGTGTTTTTTAACCGTATGTCTAAATGTTGTCATGTATGTTGGATACCATGTATGAATTTCTTATGCTCTAATAAATTGTATATTGATTTAGCAGTGTGCAATTAGCATTTGTGGACCGGTTGGTGGGCCAGCCCTGGGGTCGCACCTGATTTAGAGGATTGAGATTCTGGATTGGTCGGATCGTCCCCTTGAAGAGGGTGAGCTTGTTGAGGAGTCGGAGGATGCTGAAGTTCGGCAGTTGTCGGGCACTGAGGGGGATTTGGGGCCCCCTCTTGATACGCCCACTATTTTGGCCCAAATGTTTGAGATTTTGGACCTGGATCCGCCGGCAGTTACTCCTCGGCCCAAGGGTCAGCTTTTTGGGGGGTCCAAGCAACGCTTGGAGTTTCCCAGTCAGCAGCATTTCGAGGACGTTGTCCTTAAGCAGTGGGAGCAGCCTACGCGCCTTGTCGGGGTTCCGCCTAGTTGGGACAAGAAGTATCCTTTTCCAGCGGAGTTGTTGAAGCGTTGGTCTGTCTCTCCCGAGGTGGATGCCCCGGTTTTGGGGTTGTCTAATACGGCGGCTGTTCATCTTCCTGACACTACTTCTCTCAAGGATGGCGAGGATCGCCGGATTGATCAGTTGGCCCGTCATGGGTTTGTCTGTGCGGGTTCTGTTTTGAGGCCTGTTTGTGCTTTGGCCTTTTTGTCATTGGCGGTTAGATCTATGGTCAGGGACTTATGTGTTGATCTTGATCCTGACGGTGATGAGTTTCTTGCTCTTAAGCGTTGTGAATCTTTTTTGTCTTTTATTCTGACCACTCAGGAGGATGCCATGTTGATGTGTGGCAGGGCTACGGCTCTGTTGGTGGCTATTCGTCGTTCAGTATGGTTGAGGCAGTGGACGGCGGATTTTAATTCTAAAAGGTCACTCACGGCCCTTCCTTTTCTGGGTTTGAGGCTTTTTGGTGAAAAGCTGGATTCTGTTGCCAAGGGAGGCAGGTTGCCTCAGCGCAAGAAATTTCGCCGTTCCTTTCGGGGGACGGTCTCTTTCAATCAGTCCTTTCGGGGAGCCAGAGCCGGCAGGGGTGCGGGCTCCTCGGCTTCCAGGGGCGCCAGTTGGAATAGGGGTAGAGGCCGTGGCCGCCCCGTGCACGCCTGGGGCGCCAAGCCCAAGCCAGCTGCCAAGCCCGCTCAGCAATGAGGGGGCGCCCTCACCCGTACGGGTGGGGGGACGGTTGCGACGCTTCTCCCGGGTATGGGACCAGGAGGTCTCGGACAGATGGATCCGGGAGGTGGTGTCGGCCGGTTACAAGCTGGAGTTCGAGTCCTGCCCTCCTCCAAGGTTTTTCAGGTCTCGAGTGCCTTTGGATCCTTTGGCCGCGCAGGGGCTCCTGGCGGCGGTAAGGAATCTTCTGGATTTGGCAGTCATTTGCCCGGTCCCTCCGTCAGAGGTGGGGCGCGGGTATTCCAATCTCTTCACTGTTCCCAAAAAAGATGGGTCGTTCCGCCCGATCCTGGACTTGAAGTTTCTCAACAGGTTCATTCGTCCCCGGAAGTTCCGCATGGAAACCCTGCGGTCTGCGATAGGTTCGCTTCGGCAGGGGGACTTTATGACGTCCATAGACATCAAGGATGCTTACCTTCACGTTCCGATCTTTCCAGCTCATCAGAGGTTCCTTCGCTTTGTGGTGGAGGATCGGCATTTTCAGTTTGTAGCTCTTCCGTTCGGCCTCACATCTGCTCCGAGAGTGTTCACCAAGGTGTTGGCGGGATTGATGGCCCTGCTCAGAGCTCAGGGGATTCGCATTGTGCCTTACCTGGACGATCTTCTCTTCATGGCACCTTCCTTCAGTCAAGCGGAGAGGGACACCAGCACGGTGGTGTCTATGCTGGAAAGGTTCGGCTGGGTGATCAATTATCCCAAGTCCTCTCTGGTCCCGGCCAGGGTGGTGACCTTTCTGGGGATGTCGTTGGACTCTTGCCAGCACAGAGTGTTTCTCCCTCAGGCCAAGGTTCTTTTGATTCAGGAATTGGCTCAGATTCTTCTTTCCAATCCTCGCCCGTCCATTCGGCTAGGGATGAGACTGGTAGGGTTGATGGTGGCCTCGTTCGAGGCAGTTCCTTTCGCGCAGGTTCACACGCGGACACTTCAGCTTCATCTTTTGGCGTCTTGGGACCGGCGTCCGCGGTCGTTGGATCGGTCCTTCCGGATGTCCCCTCGGGTTCGGCAGTCTCTTCTGTGGTGGATGGTCTCGGACAATCTTCTGAAGGGCAGGTCGTTTCTGACCCCGCTTTGGGAAACTGTCACCACGGATGCCAGTTTGTCAGGATGGGGGGGGGTTCTGGAAGGATCTTCAGTTTCAGGGGCAGTGGGACCCTCAGGAAGCCCACTTGCCCATCAATGTTCTGGAGTTGCGAGCCATCAGGTTGGTTCTGTCTCAATTCACACATCATTTGCAAGGCCTGCCGGTGCAGGTGCGGTCGGACAATCGGACGGCGGTTGCTTACATCAATCACCAGGGAGGGACTCGCAGTCTGGGTGCCCACAGAGAGGTGTCTCTGATCTTGGTTTGGGCAGAGACTCATGTCCCTTGCATCTCGGCAGTTTACATTCCAGGAGTGGAGAATACGGAGGCGGACTTTCTGAGCCGGTGTTCGTCCCGCCGGGGGGAATGGTCTCTCCATCCCCAGGTGTTTCGGTCATTGTGTCTTCGGTGGGGGACGCCGGAGGTGGATCTGTTTGCCTCTCGTCACAATCACAAGCTGCCGACATTCGTGTCACTGTCTCGGGATCCTCTGGCTCTGGCGGCGGATGCCATGGTCCTGAGTTGGAGGGACCTGGGGTTTCTTTATCTGTTTCCACCGATTCCCATGCTAGGCAGGGTTCTGCGAAAGCTAGTTCAGGAAAGAGTTCCCTCCATTCTCGTGGCTCCAAGGTGGCCGAGGCGGGTGTGGTTCGCAGACATCGTTCGTCTGGCCGTGGATCAGTTCGCTCTGCCTCTTCGGCCAGATCTTCTCACTCAGGGTCAATTGTGTTACCCCAGTTTACCAACGCTGGCTTTGACGGCTTGGCTGCTGAAACCTCCATCTTGAAGGAGGAAGGTCTTTCAGATTCGGTTGTTCGGACTCTTATCTGTGCTAGGAAGAGATCCTCTTCTTCTATCTATTATAGGGCTTGGAGGTCATACATTGACTGGTGTGAATCTAGATCTTTGCCTTGTCGGGTCTTTTCCATTTCTAGGATTTTGGATTTTCTTCAGTCAGGGCTGGACTCTGGTCTTCAGCTGAGTACTTTGAAGGGGCAGGTTTCTGCTTTATCTATCTTTTTTCAGAGGTCATTTGCAAGCCATGCTTTGGTCAAGACTTTTTTTTCAGGGGGTTTCGCATCTGCGGCCTCCTAGGAAGCCTTTGCTCCCTGTTTGGGATTTGAATTTGGTTCTTTCGGCTTTTCAGGCTCCTCCCTTTGAGCCTTTGCGGGATATTGCCCTGTCTACTCTCACTCAGAAGGTTGCCTTTTTGGTGGCCATCACTTCGGTTCGGCGTGTTTCAGAGCTGGCGGCCCTGTCGATTCAGGCTCCTTATTTTGAGAAACATCAGGACAAGGTGGTTTTCAGATTCAAGCCGGACTTCCTTCCTAAGGTGGTCTCTGCTTTCCATCTTAATCAGGACATTGTTCTTCCTTCTTTGTGTCCTAAGCCTAAGAATGACGAGGAGAATGCGTTGCACTGTTTGGATGTGGTACGTTGTGTCAGGTTCTATCTCCGTACTACGGCTTCTTTTCGTAAGACTGATGCCTTTTTCGTTGTGCCCTGTGGGCCTAGGAAGGGTTTGGCTCCGGCCAAGTCTTCTATTAGCAAATGGATTCGTCAGGCGATTGTTGGAGCCTATTCTGCCAAGGGAAAGGATCCCCCTTTTCGTGTCACTGCTCATTCTACTCGTGCTGTTGGAGCGTCTTGGGCTTTTCAGCACCAGGCTTCTGTTGAGCAAGTTTGTAAGGCTGCTACCTGGTCTTCGGTTCACACTTTTTCAAAGTTTTATAAGGTTGATGTGCGGGCCTCAGCGGATGCTGTTTTCGGCCGCAAGGTTCTGCAGGCTGCTGTGGTTTGAGTTTTTCTGCATTTTTGCCTGGTTGGATACCCTCCCTATTCTTGGACACTGCTGTTGGATGTCCCATGATTAATGAATTAATGTCTGAAGTGGGGTGTGTGACATACTTAGAATAATACCATTTTGTGATTACTCACCTGTAAAATGGGTATTATAAGTATGTCACACACCCCACTTCACCCGCCCTTTATTTGGTATCCTGGTTCCTTATATGGTGAAGTTATTGTTATTCACGGTTGAGGGTTACTTTTGTTTTTGGTCTCCTGGTATCTTGTCTTTATTGCTGTTTGAATACTGGGGAATTGTTGGGAGATACCAGGTATGTATAGACCGGGAGGGGCTTGTTTTTCTGGACTTCTCTGCAAAGCTGCGCCACCTAGCGGTGAGTACCCATGATTAATGAATTAATGTCTGAAGTGGGGTGTGTGACATACTTATAATACCCATTTTACAGGTGAGTAATCACAAAATGGTATTTTCTCTTTTCTGGTAAATTAGTAAATGGGTAAATGAGTGTCTTAAAGGAGCAGTATCGCTAAATTTGCATTAAAAAAGATAAATAATTAAATAGCCACACAATAGCTTCTAACATGTGTATAAATAATGTGGCGATAGAAAAAGAAAAAAATATCTTGCCTTTCTTTTAAATTGTATAATGACAATGGCTCAGTCCATCTGCTGGGTTGTATTTAGTGAGCTGCTTCATTTAGCCCACTGGTCTCCTAGCAACACTTTACCTCAGAGGCTGACACTGTAATCAGTGGTAACGGCTGTGTGTGTGTGAGGTGAGACCTGGTGACTCAAATGTGTAAAATCTATACAAAATAAACTAAACTGACTGAAAATGACTGAAATTCAGAAAAATCTAAAGGTATTAATGTGGAACAAAACCCTGAAGTCTATAAGACCCGGCCATTGACCTTCCCCCTTGGGCTTCCTAAATCGGGATGCCGCACTGTGTGAAGCGACCCCTGGATAACCACAGATCCCCCCATTTTTCTGTCATTTAGACAGGCCGGGCGTCCAGGAAGGTTACTGCTCAGGCTCCCCATCTGCGTGCAAACAGCACTGATTGGATGAGAGCCCGCGCATGCGCTGTGGGACAGGGAAAGGTACATTTTCACAGGCGAATTTGGGGATTTCACATATCGGGGCACAAAACAAAACTCCAGTGAATATCGTGGGTTGGGCTTTGCTCAAAACACACAAAGCTGAAAGAAAGATCATATGGAAAAATGTGTTGTAAGAATATGAAAGAGAAAATGGTAAACTGAAAGATTCTGCAGCAGAGCCAACATGAAGGGAAAACTGTCAAAATAAAAAATGTTTAGAGCAAAAAAAACAGGATGTAAAAAGTCCAATTCTGAAATAAAATAACCCCTCCAAAAAAAATAAAACTGGTGAGTCTGAGATTCAAACCAATGACTCTCTGGTTCAAAGACATTGAACTTATCATTGAGCTAAATGACTTCTAGAGCTTTTCTTTCTGTTTTAGATATATGAGTTGTGACCAGGCAATGTTGCATTATCACCTTATGCTGGACGGCTGCCAGCACTGAACGGCTGATTACTTTATTACATTGTTTCCCTCTGCTCAGCGTGGAACAACCCAGAGTGACGCCCTGACACTCAGCAGACATAAACATGAGCTGTTAGTCTCCAGCTGCACAACACAGACATCATTTTTTTCTACATTTGTAATTCTTACTCCAACACGTACCTACATTCAAAGTACCATTTAAATATGTCACCAAGAAAAATTTGCGATACTGCTCCTTTAAAGTGAAACTTTCACCTCTATTCTAGGTTTAAGCAAACGGATTTAAGCAAGCCTTAGTCTTAGTATATTAGTATATAGCTGGATAAATTTCACCCCTATCCTTTCAGTAGCCGGGCCTGTTACAGGGTCATGTAGAGGTGACAGTTTAGAATAAGCACCTTTTATAATCACGTACAGTATCACAGACAGTATAAGCCCTTCCTGTCCTTGCTTCCATCTTACCTGTTGCCACACTGTGGCCTCTCCTGACCCCGGAGTCATGTGCTCAGGTGATATCTACTCTCTGGCTGTGTTTCTGATTTTCCCCTGATATCTGCTGGAGGATCTCTTAGCTGCTGAGCTTCAGCCTGACGCCCCTCTTATACTTGCTCCTGCCTGATCTCTGCGGCTTATTGGTCATTAGTCAGGTGTCATCCTTTGCAGGGCAGCTGTGTGATTGGATCCCAGAAAGCAGAAAGGACCAGCACTCCAAATAATAGTTCATTGTATTATATTGGTGAAATAAGGCATAATATCACAACATGCCAACAAATCAAAGTCCATATATTTGCAACATTGCTGTCCGTTAAATTCCAATTCCAACATTTTGGAGGTCTCTAATTCCCCTTCTTCAGAGACTGTCAAACAGTTCTAGTATAACATCATGTACTGGCAACAATGGACATCTCTTCCCTGTACACCAACATCCGCAACGATCAAGGTATTAAGGCCATGAAGCATTTTCTCATGAGAGAACCACCAGACATCCTAATTGAATTCATCATCGCGGGACTCGAAATTGTATTGTACAATAACTACTTTAGATTTAAGAACACGTTCTTTAAACAGACTCTTGGCACAGCTATGGGGAGTGCCATAGCTCCGACCTTTGCCAATCTATTTGTCTGCTTTTTGGAAGAAAGATACATTCACTCTTCGCCCGCATATACGGAACATGTATTATTCTGGGGCTGCTATATTGATGATGTCATCACTGTCTGGCAAGGCGACAGGAGAGACTTTGATGCATTTGTTGAATACATTAATTCTATTTTTCCCACTATCACCTTCAACCCAGAGGTATTCGAATCACATTTCTGGATGTAGCAGTTGATAAGGGCCCGGATCGATCTATTACAATCAGCCTCTATTCAAAACCCACAGATAGGAATATGCTGCTGCGATACGATAGCGCAAACCTCAGACCACTTGTCAACAGCCTCCACATCTCCCAATTTCTCAGAGTATTCAGAATTAACTCTAATCCTGAGACGCACATACTGCAGTTACATCAGATGTTTCAGAAATTCCTTTTTCGAGGGTATCCCGAATCGTTACTGATTCAAGCCAAGCAACGTGCCGAAGAGATATGGGCGGGCGATAAGAAGAAGGATAAACGTATTGAGGAACGAGTCCCATTCATGCTGACATTCAATCAGGCCGCCCCTACCATCGAACACATCACTGATAAACACAGATGCATACTAACCTCTGACAACACCTGTGTCCAGTGAGCAAAAGACCACTATTGAAGGTCTACCAACGCAATAGGAATCTAAGAGACTCCTTGGTCAAAGAAGATCCTGCGGAAAAATATTCTAAAAAACCCACCCGCAAAGGATGCTTTAGATGTGACAATTGCAATGTGTGTAATTCTCTAATCCCCATACTGGACGGCAGTTCACCATCCATGGCATATTCTCTTGCCTCACTGATTATTGCATTTATCTGTTAAAATGCCCTTGTGGCCTTCTCTATGTGGGCAAGACAATTGGGCCCTTTAAGAAGCGCTTTCAGCAACACCGCAGTGACGTCCGCAGCAGCATCAACAAGCACAGGAAAGGGGAGACTTTAGACTATGATATACCAGTGGCCATACACTTAGTGAAACATGAACTAAGGGGGATGGTCATAGAACACATTGAAAGACCGCGCCGTGGTGGCAATCGCCATCTCAGGCTACTCCAGAGAGAAACATACTGGATCCACAAACTAGATACCATCCAACCTAGGGGTCTCAACATGTCTTGGATTTACATACTATTTACAACAGTTAATTTCTTGATACCATTGTCCCTCTTTTGAATCACATTTACTGGCTTGTTTATTGCAATGTAATCTTCCCTTGCCGTGTCCCTCCTTTGTCCACTTTATTCGCACCCCTTTTTTGTCCCTCTATTCCTATGGAGTTCTAGACACGGCTGCTCCCTCCATCCCCCTTTTCCCTATGTTATTCCCCCCGCTTTGTCCCTCTTTCCTGCCCGCCATTTTCTCTTTCTTCCCCTTCTTCTCTATACTAATCTTCCCTTCCTTTTTTTTTCCCCCGTTGTGCCTCTTCCCCTGTTGTTTCTTCTTTCCTTCCTCCTCCCCCCACCTCTCTTGCCCACTTCATTCTCTTAGCCCGTTACCCCTTTCTTTGCCTTATCCCTCTTACCATTATCTCTCTTCCCCTTCTTGCCCCTCCCTCCTTCCCTGCTACCCACCCTCTGCCTTCTCTCTTTTCTTCCTTTTTTGTCTTCTTAAATCTTTCTTTTACTATTTTCCTATCCTTCCTTTTATTATCTCTCTTCCTCCACTTTACTCCCTCTCCTTTTCCCTTCTCCTTTGTCACCATTTCCTCTTCCCTCCTTTCTCCCTACTCCCCATTTTCCTGACCAACCCCCTACTGTCCACTTTCCCCTCTGCTACTCCTATCTGTCTTTGTCTATCCCTCTTGCGTTTGCCCATTTGTTTCCCATATTATGGATTTTCTTTCTGTAATATAAATGTATAATGTGTATACACTTGCACCCAAGAGCCTCTTGGCTCACACCGCCTGCAGGGAGCGGTGACATACATGGGGCGCACCCCGGAATGCTGTGGCTCCCCATCTCGGGACCCACAGCTTCCGAGACACGTACCTCCCATCTCGCGTACTGTGGCGGCTGCCGCAATCTCATCAGTTGCTGGGCAGACATTGCCGTCCGACTGTCATCTCTCGCGTCCCTCTGACAGGCGGGGAAACCGCTACTCGCCAATGCTGTGGCCGGCGGTGGTGGGGCTCTCCTGCTCTTGTAGCTCCAGTGGGAGCAGGTGAGTAATTACTGTACTATTTTTATTATTTTCTTATTTCTGACACTTTGCAGAACTCCCGCTGACGTCACTATGATGTCAGGCGGGAATTTCAAACTTGCCATCTATTTAATGGGCATATTATATTAGCACTGTTTGGCAGTCTTCCATGAAGAAGGGGGATTAGAGGCCCCTGAAACGTTGGAATTGGAATTTAACGGACTGCAATGTTGCAAACATATGGACTTGTTGTGATATTTGCCTTATTGCACCAATACACTACAATTAACTATTATTTGGAGTGCTGGTCCTTTCTGCTTTCTGGGATTTAAAGCGGCGCCACCATGGTCCAGGCACCCACACATATCGGACATGTAAGTGTGCACCAGCGATTTGTGTGATTGGATGATGCCAGTTGTTGGGGTTTCTACCCTCGGTATTAGTCCCCAGACGCCTCCTTATCCCCTGTGATCGTCCTGTCAGTTCTGTATGGTCCGGACCGGGAGCCTGTACGGCGCGCAAGGAAATAAACGAACAGCATTCACCGTACAAGTTTATTCATTCCAAGTGGTCTTAAATACATGTCACGTACCCTAGGAGGGATTTCGGCCCCCACATTTGGGACCTATACGGGCGGCGTATACCTCGTTATCCTAAGGCCCGATATTCCCCATTACCAGTGGCTTCCTGCACAACATTGTGTCAATGCAATTTATAGGTTAGAAAGAACTACAGATGGTCATTGGTTGGATTTGCAGCAGTAACGGGTCACATTTACTGACATTTCACTCAAAAACCTCTCTCACAGGCCAAGTGACATAGTAACATCGGAGACCTTCTGTGACGGATAGGTCAAATATTACATTGCACATTATCACTGATGTCGGCATTCCCCTTTAAGAAACCTCACACATCCAAGTCTGGAGTTCCCCTTTATTCCCCCTGTTCTAAATGCACAGGACCTTACCTCCCTTCAGGAAGAGAACTTAGCATGTATGTGTTGAACAGCACAGATCACAGACCCCCCCCCCCCCCTGCTGATCCTGTCACACCTCTAGCCTAGTAAGATGCCGCTTGGTCTGTAGCTCGCTTGACCCCTGGCTGTGAATTTGTCACATCAAAGATGAGAGCCGCAGACTAGCGGCACCAACAGAAATTGCTCCATAGCTGCACCCCCATGTGTCCCAGCACCAAACCAGGTACAGAATCAGAACCGGCTCACAAAACCGCACAAGGGGATAGGTTATGGCGGGCTCAGAAATAAAGGAAAATCCCGAAAATGGAGATCTAAGGTTCTGACCCGCTTAGAGATCCCATTTCTGGACTCATTGGATGCCCAGCGTCCAGCCCGATAGTTTGGTACCGCTTCCAAGGCCATACGACCCCCCTGCTCCAAGTTATACCCTCTAAAGGGTTTTAGGTGCTGAAGTGAGCCCCAGAACCGTGGGAGGTGACAACCCGTCCCACAGAGGGGAGGGGATGGAGGGCCCTCGCAGCATAAATAGGGTAATCCGGAGCCAGGCATTTGTCACTTATCTGGAGGGGATATGCGGTCAGCATACTGGGGGTGCCCATCATCATCGATAAGCTCTTGACATACCCCTTGTGAGAGCTCCCCCATCATTACTACTCCGCAACTGCATATAAGGTAACTGCTTATTGGTTCTCTGTGTAACCCACTCTATCCTGTAACCGTCTCAGAACAGCATATTTGTATAATCTGTATCATATTACATCATAGCTGAATGTGTGTTATCAGTGCCTAGTGTGCTTATAGCATTAAAACGTATATTTAACCTGAGCGATCTGTTGTCTTAATCCAAGAATCTGTGTGTCTGCAGGCTGCGAGCCTGGTGCCCCTGATTGGAGGGGTCGGACTAGAATTTTGGGGAACGAGATCTGTGTGTCGGGAGGTCCCTGGTTTGTAGTTGGACCACTTGACACGCGGTTCCCTGACATCTTCTTTATATCACTTTTACAATTCGTCCATCCATTGAACTCATGAGTATTTGGAGTTTCTTTGCAGGATGTCAGAATACCCCCCCCCCCCCCAGAGCTGCTGTGTGAACGGCCTCCCACCTTCATATATTTTTTGTTTGTGGATATTCCAATGTTTCTGAACATGGTTTTATGAGCTCTGAACTGGAGAAAGTTGAGTTTTACTGGCAACCTGGGAGGGTCTCACACAGCGGGGTATTCCAATTCAGGGTGCCCCAAGGCAGGGACCAAAACCTGGGATAGTCAAAATCCTGAGTTTTGGTCTTTAAGTCATTTTCCTTTAATTGGGGTCACCTGGCCACTAATTATTACAGGTCTTTGGGATAGATTTCAGTTATCCAAAGTGTAGGTGAAGGTGTAGTATAAGTGAAGATTGGTAGGTAGATGCCTGAGCAATCGGTGACATTCATCTTGGCCTAACGTTACCATGGGCCCCATGGAAATACTGTTAGAGGAGGGTCATGCCATTGCTGTCACAGCGAGCCTCGTATAACCCTCTGGCTGCCTCGTTATCTGAAACATTTATAGAGAATGCCACAAGCATGCAGTGGACCTGCACCTCCCTTCCTCTGCCAAGGCCGACTACACAATCTATGCCAGGGTCACCGGGCATCTGAAGACCATGTGTCAGAGTGCTAGGAGGACTATAGAACAAATCTTAGGACTTCCTCAGGCTGGTGATTGTGATGCCGGATGTGTTCAGGAATCTCTGTTGCTGCTTCTTCATGTGTTCAGCCTCTCAATCAATTTCAATTTCAGCCTCTCATAACTACACGTCCATGTATCCCAGCAGCAAACCAGGTACAGGATCAGGACAGGCTCACAAAACCGCATAAGGGGATAGGTAATTGCATTCTCAGAAATAAAGCAAAGCCCCGTAAATGGAGATCTAAGGTTCTGATCCGCTTAGGAACCCCATTTCTGGACTCATTGGGTGCACGGCATCCAGCCCGATAGTTTGGTACCGCTTCCAAGGCCATACGACCCCCTTGCTCCAAGTTATAACCTCTAAAGGGTTTTAGGGCAAAAGCACGCTCCAGAACCATGGGAGGTGAAATCCCGTCCCACAGAGGGGAGGGGGGCGGAGGGCCCTCGAACCCTTTGTCCACAGAGTCAATCAATCATGCAAAATAAACACAGAGCTTCCTTATTTACCAATCGGTTATCCCAAAGTCCAGATCAATCGGTCAATCGAATATAAATGCCGCCTGCCACCGCCGCCGACGCGTTTCGTTGCCCACGGCAACTTTAACAAGGCCTTGTTAAAGTTGCCGTGGGCAACGAAACGCGTCGGCGGCGGTGGCAGGCGGCATTTATATTCGATTGACCGATTGATCTGGCCAGATCCTATTGTGTGTGGGGAGTTGGTGAGAACCATCCTCTGATTTTATATGCTTTTAAAGTTTTTCTTATATGTGAGTGCATTACCTTTCTCCATTAAATAACGTGTGTCATACTGAATTACACTATATGAGTGTTTTTTGTTTTCATGCTGCATTCCTGGGCGTGATATCCTCCTTTTGGGACCTACGTTGAGGGGTTTTCATAGAAAGGTGGAGCAGATATGCTTGCAAGTCTCTCTTGGAGAAAATAACCACGGATGTAAAGAAGAGTGCATTTAAGCTGATTTGCGAAGGAAGCGCTTGTACATGGACTTTGGGATAACCGATTGGTAAATAAGGAAGCTCTGTGTTTATTTTGCAAGTCTATAATGATTGACAAAAATATAAGATCGGATCTAAAAACCAAAAAAAAAACTTCAGAGAGAACCACTTTTCTGGACCCTCAACCAGTGGCACCAAAGGAGGTTCTAACAGACCTTTCAATACAATCGATAAGTCCCATGTAGGAAAACCCTTAAAAAGGCGCTGGCCTTTGTCGACTGACTTGAAAATACGATTGATAAGTTCATTCCATCTAGTTTCTGTTCAAGAGAAACTGAAAGGGCGCAAGTTCTATCTTGTGTCAGAATTCTGAGGGGAGAAAAAGCATAAGCAAGATGAAACTTCCACGGCGGAGCTAGAGCATCCACTGCAAACGCACCCTCTCCCCTTGCCAGTGAAAATGTTTTGCCCTTGAATTGCTGGCCCTGGCAAACAGATCCACATGTGGAAACCTGAAGAAATACTTCTTGGTTCAGACAACGCTCTTTGCTGCACCCTTACCTTGCTCAGACAGTCTGCTAAGGTGTTGAGGGTTCCCTTCAGATGACTTGCTGCAATGAACAGAACTTCTGGAGGGGTAGAAGAATTTCATTTGACAGGTTCATTAGTGCAAGGGTCCTTGTCTCTTCCTGACAGTCTAGATAAGCTATTGTAGAGGCGTTGTCTGACCTTATTAGTGAAGGTAAAGGCCCCTGATCTGATCGAATATATGCAGGTCTAGAGTTATGCTTTAATTATATATATATATATATATATATATATATATATATAAGTATCCTTGTGGAATTCTAGGATCATCTAGTCTGAAATGTTCTGCTGATAACACACATAGTTCACTGAGAATATGTTCCGTGTAAGAATTTGTTTTGGAAAGGTGGGGGCATTGGCTGCTCTTTATTAAACTAGATTTGTATGGTGATGCCTGTCTCTGTGTCTCATTCAATCTGCCATACAATTCTCTGGTTCGAACTGATCAGTAAGGATGTGAAGGTGTCAGAAGCATAGTCGGGGGGTCTGAGGTACACCAAGGAAGAAGCCCACAACAATTAGTATCTCCCAACCTGCTATGACTGGCTGAAAAATTTCAGTGCCAGCCTGACCGCCAGGAGCTCTCTGAAGATTGTTTACATGGGCTCCCCAACTGCAACTATTGTGATTATCACTGGGTGGGTTTGCCTTCCTCTAGTACTAGTGGATTAGACCACCATTGTAGGTCCTTTATCACCCGGTAAGTTAGTTGAACAAATCTAGTGACCCCTGATGTCTGTCCCATAGATCTAGAAGGAACTCATGCAACACTCTTGCATGAAGTTGAGCCCAGGGTACTGTCAGCATTGCTGATGTATAGACCCAACACCTGCATGATTTATCTTATGGACATTTGAGGCCTTGTTATTAGTTAAAAACTTCTGCTGAATACTGTCTATGATTACCCCCAGAAATAGCACTGCTGACTGGGTGTTAGGGTAAATCTTTCTAGGTTAACCCACCCGAGATTCTCCAGTAAGGCCAGACACTGAGAATTAGCGGTAGCAGCTGCTCTGACCTGTTTAGTATAAAAAGTTGTCTAAATAAGGGATCACTGTGATTCCCTGTTACCTTAGCTGAGCCATTGTTTCGGTCAGGATTTTTTGCGAAGATCTTTGGAGATCAGATACTTGCGGTGAGCAACCAGGAAGGGAACATGGGGGTATTCTGCAAATCCAGATTCACCATCCATGTATTCACTGTTAGAATGTTTCCATTTTGAACTTCTTGTATTGAATGAACTTGCTTAATCTTTTCAGATTCAAAATCATTTGAGACTTTTGTAACGATTTCTGAACCAAAAGACATGAGAATAGGATCCCCCTCCCGAAGGGTTAGTGGACTTCTATCACCTTCTTCTACAGAAGCTTTAGAATAACTGACGGGAAAACTCTTTTTGGGGTCCCTTGGGAGCCTGTACACTAAAAATGAGGAGGGGGGGGCATGACAACTTTCACTCAGGATTGAGGCCTAGGCCCCACTACATGCCCAAACTGCTCCTTGCCTGAGAACTTGCCTTTTCTGCTCAGACTGTCAGAGCTGAGTAATACCTACCTTACCTCTGCCTCTATTCCTACTAACTGGAAACCTCTCACCAGTTTAATTTGACCTGGCTAGAATATAATCTAGCTCTTCTTCTAAGAGGGAATAACCATGAAAGGAAAAAACACAATTCTGTGATTACTCACCTGTAGAATTGGTATTATACGATTACAGCATGTCCTGCTCCAGAGATATTACTTACGTTTGGGTAATACATCCACTAGATGGCGCTGGACTGCAGAGACAGCAAAAAAGGTGGCTCCTCTTGGCCCCATATATACAGAGGATCTCCCACAAATTGACAAGCAGTTAGCAAGAAGCCGGGAGAAATATAACCATAATCAAACAAATTTAACAATGATAACAATCACCATACAGAGGTACTAAGAATATTGATAACAAGGGCGGGGTGGAGCAGGACATGCTGTATACGTATAATACCAATTCTACAGGTGAGTAATCACAGAATTGTATTATTCTAAGTATACAGCACATCCTGCTCCAGAGATATTTCTTACGTTTGGGACATACAATAGCAGTGTCCGTAAGGTAGGGTTGGATCCCCAAAAAGTAACATCATACAGATTAAACCACTGCAGCTTGCAGAACTTTGCGGCCAAAAGCAGCATCAGCTGAAGCCCGAACATCAACCTTGTAAAACTTAGAAAAGGTATGAACAGAAGACCAAGTAGGGGCCTTGCAAACTTGTTCAACAGAAGCCTGGTGCTGAAAGGCCCAAAAGGTACCAATAGCACGAGTGGAAATAGGGTAACAACAGGTGCCGAATGCCGCCTCTTAGCAGGGGCCTTACGCGCCGAAGAGCCAGCAATCAGCTTTTCAATGCTGGCCACCCTGGTAGACAAATCAGGTTGAGACTCCCCACTGGTATGCACCTCACTGGGAGTCAGATAGCCCGCTAGGGAAGTGGGAGGTAATGAGAAGCAATAGGCCTCTAATAAGTAGTTAAACTAAATAGAGGAGATAGGACCGGGAGAAACCCCAAAAAGTTTGACCCGCCTGCAAGACATAAGCAAGAGAGATCCCGTAAGCAACATGCAATACATGAAATAACAAAATAAGCCAGCCCGCAGGGGCACTTACGGACCGCGGTAGGTAGACGCCAGCCACGCAGCACAAGGGAAGCAAAATGGCGCCCGCATATACCTCGAGGGGCAGGCCGCGGAGACAGTGATGCAGAAAGCGTTATCCACAAGGCCCGCCCCCCCAAAGAGTGCGAAACGTGCCCACGTGAATAAAGCCAACCAATGATGGCGCAGGAGCACCTGAGGCGATGTCGCCGCGGAGCGCAGTACAAGCGCACGGCGGTGACGGCAAACTGCAACAGTGCAACAATCACAAGGGACATATATACAAGGCATATCATCACATTACAGTGAAGAATACACCCCCCTCCCGAAAACTACCAGGGAGAGAGAGGGAGGGCAGCGGCCAGCCTAACCCAAGCAATGAGGGGACGGGCATCCCATAAGGCTCACCATGGCCTATACCGCCTACCCTTTGGTGGGGGATTGCGATTGGAGCAGCGCTCCTAAGCACCTGACAGCGGTGCTGCCTACCATCACCCGACCAGTGCAGCCAAAGCTGGGAGGCAGGAAAAAGGAATGGGTGGGAATAGTCCTACAGGGCCGCAGGCTAATAAGCCCCGCTCACCTGCGAGTAGAGAGAGCCATCTTCTTGTCATCGCAGCCCAGACTGCAGAGAAGATCTGGGGAATTTGTGCGAGGTCCTCTGTATATAAGGGGCCGGGAGGAGCCACCTTTTTTGCTGTCTCTGCAGTCCAGCGCCATCTTGTGGATGTATTACCCAAACGTAAGGATTATCTCTGGAGCAGGACGTGTTGTATACTTAGAATACCCCTGTCTCCTGACCAGGTCTTTAGCCACAGGGCCCTTGGAATACAGGAAAGTAAGGCCCATATCTTAGCAGTGGCCGGATCATTTCCGCAGAAGCATTAGTCAGGAAACTAACAGCTCTATAAAAAGATGGAAGAACCTTAACTAGGCTCTCCCCTCGAGTATTGCCTTCCAGAGAGCCCTTTACATTATTAAGCCTAACCACCATGCTTCTTAGGATACCATCAGATGCCAGGGAAGTTCTCTTGGCTAAAATGTCTATTTTACAATCCAAGGGATCCCTTAGTAAACCCATGTCATCAAAACTTAAACTGGACCAACAGCCTGGCGCAGTTGGAAAAGAAAGTGTCAGGATTGTACCAAACACCCGTCTGTCTTAAGTCAGTATCCCCCAATCTCCACCGCCACTTCCGCCTATAGACAAGCCCCCGCTTGTGGGAGACACGAGTAATGCCTCTCCCAGTCGGTTGCCCCCAGGACTTAACAGGCGCAAAGGATAGTAGCTTAAGGTGCAGCTTGGTGTTTGGCAGGGAATCCCGAATGAGGATGCCGGGTGCGAAAGTCCGTAAATCAGGCCGAGGTCAAACCAGGAGGTCACAGGCGAGGTATCCAAGGGAGATGACAAAGAATGGTCGAGGGTAGCCGAGGTCAAGTCCAGGAGGTCACAGGCGAGGTACAGGAGGGTCAGGCAAGAGAGTGGTCAGGCAAAGCAGGAGGTCAGGGCAGGCAGCTAGCAAGAATAGTCGAGGTCCAAATCCAAATTCTTCACTAAAGTACAGCAACACACATCCAGAACCCAGAAGCTATAACGGGCCCTGGGATACTGAAGCAGTATAACTTTATAGGGAACACTGGCCATTGGGAAAAGGGGACAATGGAGGGAAACAAACTGATTGGTGCATACAAGGAAATGGGATCGGTCCCAGGAGCTGGACGGCCCAGGCCAGACAGGCCGACCAGTCCCTGGGTCCGATCCCAGGAACCAGCCACAGATTGGACATTTCAAACTCGCCCCCGGCGGGCGCGCTGGGGGAAGCGCCGCCGGGAGGCATAAAGCAGACGTGCTCGCGCGCGCGCGCGCGCGAGCACGTTGAGGATCGGGCGCGCCCCCGCCAGGAGGGGGAAGCGCCGTGTCACAGGGGAGAGCCGCGCAGCCGCGCGGAGCGGGCTGCGACGCGGCCACCCACGGCGTCCTGCACCGCCAGCCCCTGATCCCCACGACGGTGCCGAGGAGCTGGCAGACCCGGGGACCGTCGGGCCGCAGCCCGGTGGGAGCCACCCGGCAGCGCGCCGCGGGACCAGGAACGGCGATGAGGTAAGTGCCTAACATTACCCCCCCCCTGAGGAGGGGCCACTGGACCCTCCAAGCTGGGTTTTAAAGGATTCTCCCTATGAAACTTCTTACCAAATTCTGTGCATGAACTTCTCTGGCAGGAACCCAAGATCTTTCTTCCGGACCGTACCCCTTCCAGTCAATAAGATATTGAAGAGAGTTCCGAAAGAAACGAGAATCAAGGACCCGGGCAACCTCAAACTCCTGATGCCCATCAACTACCACAGGACTAGGAGGACTATTAGGTTCATGGTTTCTTGCGGACTTAAGAAGTGAAACATGAAAGGATTTACAAATTTTCATGGATGAAGGGAGGGCCAACCGGTATGTAACCTGATTAACTTTGTGTGTTATGGGGAATGGGCCAATAAACTTAGGTCCTAACTTAGCGGAGGGTTGGCGTAGCGCCAAGTTCTTGGTTGAAAGCCAAACCCAGTCACCCACTTTAAAGTTAGAATTAGACGATCGCTTGCGATCAGAAAATTTTTTCTGTTGACAAGCGGCCCTAGTTAGGTGTTGCTGGATTTTATTCCACTCCCCTGGCCATTTGGAAACCCATTCATCCACGGAGGGAACTCTAGAGGGTTGGTCCGAAAGAGCAGAAAACTTCAGATCCTTGCCATAAACACAGTGGAAAGGAGAAACCCCTGTGGATGAATGCGTGGCGTTGTTAAAAGCAAATTCCGCAAAAGGTAAGAAGAAGGCCCAATCAGTCTGAGTATCCGCCGTAAAACAGCGCAAATATTGTTCCAGGGACTGGTTCGTTCTCTCGGTTTGACCATTCGACTGCGGATGAAAGGCCGAGGAAAGGGAGACGGTGAACCCCAACTTGGCACAGAAAGCCCTCCAGAACCGGGAGACAAACTGGACCCCCCTATCCGAAACAACATCCATGGGAATACCATGAATCCTAAAGACATGAGTAATGAAAAGTTGAGCAAGAGTTTGAGCTGAGGGGAGTTTCTTTAAAGGGACGAAATGGGCCATCTTGCTAAAGCGGTCCACAATTACCCAAATAACCGTATGACCCTGAGACGGAGGAAGGTCAGTAACGAAATCCATGGCCAGATGAGTCCACGGGGAGGCAGGAATGGATAATGGAAGGAGTGGGCCTTCCGGTGAGCTCCTCAAGGACTTACTTTGGGCACAGACTTTGCAAGCGGAGACAAACCTTTGAACGTCCTTCCTAAGAGAAGGCCACCAAACTTGGCGTAACAATAAAGCTATGGTTTTCTTAATCCCTGGATGACCGGTTGTTTTGGTATCATGAAAATGGGACAAGAACTCAGACCGGTAAGTAGAGGGCACAAACAGGGCTGACGCGGGTTTCCCAGGAGGAGCTTGGGCCTGGAACTGAGTAAGATCAGGAAGTTGGGGTTGGATGGCGGCCACCACTAGGGAGCGAGGTACGATGGGAGAAACCACCCTTTCCGGTAAGTCAGGGGGAGAGAAACTCCGAGACAGGGCGTCCGCCTTTATATTCTTAGACCCGGGTTTATACGTTATAGAAAAATTAAACCGAGAAAAGAATAAGGACCAACGGGCCTGTCTAGGAGTTAACCTCTTGGCGGACTGGATGTATTCTAGATTTTTATGGTCCGTAAAGACCGTAACTGGATACTGAGCCCCCTCCAGCCAGTGTCTCCATTCCTGGAAGGCAAGCTTGATGGCCAGTAATTCTCTGTTGCCGATATCATAATTCCTTTCGGCCGCTGAGAATTTCTTGGAAAAGAAGGCACATGGATGGAGGCGTGCAGGTGAGCCGTAGTATTGAGACAAGACCGCCCCGACCGCTATCTCTGAAGCATCCACCTCCACAAGGAAAGGTCGTTGTTCATCGGGATGGACTAGGACGGGAGCAACGCTAAATACCCTCTTAAGATTCCCGAAGGCCTGGACAGCTTGAGCCGGCCAAACCGGGGGGTACCCGCTTTTCTTAGTTAGGTTAGTTAGTGGTGTAACCAGGGCAGAGAAATTCTTAATGAACCTTCTATAAAAATTGGCAAAACCCAAAAACCTCTGCAGGCCCTTCAGATCTCTGGGCTGCTCCCATTCTAAAACAGCCCTCACCTTAGATTGGTCCATAGACAGACCAGATTTGGAGATAATGTAACCGAGGAACGGAACCTCAGATACCTCAAATTGACATTTCTTTAATTTGGCATATAAACAATTCTCCCTAAGTTTCTGCAAAACTAGGCACACATGTTTACGATGCTCGTCAAGGGATGAAGAAAAAATTAAAATGTCATCTAGGTAGACAACCATAAACCGGCCAAGATAATCCCTGAAAATTTCATTGACAAAACTTTGAAAGACCGCAGGGGCATTACACAGGCCGAAAGGCATAACCAAATATTCATAATGCCCTTCAAGGGTATTAAAGGCCGTTTTCCACTCGTCCCCCTGCCTAATCCTTATGAGGTTATAGGCCCCTCGGAGATCCAGTTTAGAGAAGACCTGCGCCCCGACCACCTGCGTAAAGAGTCCCTCAATAAGCGGTAGGGGATACTTATTTTTTACCGTGATGTTATTTAAGCCCCGGTAATCGATACAGGGGCGAAGTCCCCCATCCTTTTTCTCCACAAAAAAAAACCCTGCCCCTGCTGGAGAAGATGAAGGCCGAATAAACCCTTTTTTTAAGTTCTCGGCGATATATTCCCGCATGTCAAGGGTTTCCGCTCGGGTCAGATTAAATATTCTCCCTCTGGGAGGCATCGTACCAGGGAGCAGTTCTATTGGGCAGTCCCAAGGTCTATGGGGAGGAAGTTTGTCTGCTGCCTTTTCTGAAAAAACATCAGCAAACTCCAAATATGGAGTAGGAATCCCACTAGGGAGTAGGCGCGTGACCCTGAGGGGAAATTCTAGGCAGTTCCGGAAACACTGGTGTCCCCACTTGGTAATTTGCCCCGAAACCCAATCAATTTGAGGATTATGCTCCTGCAGCCATGGCAACCCCATAATCAAAGGAGTACCAGGCATGCTCAAAATCAGGAACCTGATAACCTCAGAATGACTGGCTCCTACTTTGATTTGCATAGGAGGTGATTGGAACCGAACTAACCCCCCGGCCACCGGAGTGCCATCAATGGCTGACACCCGGATAGGAGTTGGCAAAGTCTGTACCATAATTCCTAGAGTCTGTGCTAGATCAGAGTCTAGGAAGTTCCCAGCTGCTCCAGAATCTAGAAGAGCCTTTAGATTAACATATTTAGCACCATTCATAAACTGAACTGGGACAAAAACTGGAGACGATACTTGAGGAGATACCTTACAGCCTAGGAGGGCCCCCTCGAAACCCCCTAGGCTCTGAAGTTTCCCGACGGTTTCCTTGGGCAAAGTCTAACCATGTGGCCGGTCCCACCACAGTAAAGACAGAGCCCCTCGGATAGGCGTCGTCGTCTCTCGCCTTCGGTGAGCCTGGTGGCACCTAGCTGCATAGGCTCTTCTGAAGGTTGAGCGACTAGAGCCTCAGATTTTGCAGCGGATTCAGGATGTGATCCTTTCTCTAGGCGCCTTTCCCGGAGTCGGCGATCAATGCGGATGGCCAAATGCATCAATTCATCCAGAGTTTGGGGTTCCGGGTAGTTCACCAGGGTGTCCTTGATAGAGTCAGCCAGACCTAATCGGAATTGGCCGCAGAGGGCAGGATTGTTCCAACGTGAGTCAACTGCCCAACGCCGGAATTCGGAACAGTAGTCCTCGGCTGGACGGCGTCCCTGGCGGAGGGTCCGTAACTTAGCGTCTGCTGAGGCCCCTTTGTCAGGATCATCATAAAGGACCTCCATTGCAGCGAAGAAACTATCCACCGACTGGCGGATGGGGTCCTGAGCTGATAAGCTAAAGGCCCAGGACTGAGGGTCTCCATGCAACAGGGAAATAATCAAGCCCACCTTTTGTTCCTGTGAGCCCGAGGAGACCGGGCGAAGCTGGAAGTATAGTTTACAAGAGTCCCGGAAATTGGCAAATTTTGCCCTATCGCCAAAAAACTTTTCAGGGAGCGGGATCTTGGGTTCCACAGTCATTGCGGCCGGAGTCCCCTGAGAAGTGGGGACAATGGGAGTTGGACGGTTCTCCTGGGCCGCAACTCGATGAGCCAGGTGCTCCACCGCCGCTGTCAGGGCCTGCACCTGCTCCAGAATTTGGTCCATTCTTCTTTCTGGCCCGTTATAATGTCAGGATTGTACCAAACACCCGTCTGTCTTAAGTCAGTATCCCCCAATCTCCACCGCCACTTCCGCCTATAGACAAGCCCCCGCTTGTGGGAGACACGAGTAATGCCTCTCCCAGTCGGTTGCCCCCAGGACTTAACAGGCGCAAAGGATAGTAGCTTAAGGTGCAGCTTGGTGTTTGGCAGGGAATCCCGAATGAGGATGCCGGGTGCGAAAGTCCGTAAATCAGGCCGAGGTCAAACCAGGAGGTCACAGGCGAGGTATCCAAGGGAGATGACAAAGAATGGTCGAGGGTAGCCGAGGTCAAGTCCAGGAGGTCACAGGCGAGGTACAGGAGGGTCAGGCAAGAGAGTGGTCAGGCAAAGCAGGAGGTCAGGGCAGGCAGCTAGCAAGAATAGTCGAGGTCCAAATCCAAATCCAAATTCTTCACTAAAGTACAGCAACACACATCCAGAACCCAGAAGCTATAACGGGCCCTGGGATACTGAAGCAGTATAACTTTATAGGGAACACTGGCCATTGGGAAAAGGGGACAATGGAGGGAAACAAACTGATTGGTGCATACAAGGAAATGGGATCGGTCCCAGGAGCTGGACGGCCCAGGCCAGACAGGCCGACCAGTCCCTGGGTCCGATCCCAGGAACCAGCCACAGATTGGACATTTCAAACTCGCCCCCGGCGGGCGCGCTGGGGGAAGCGCCGCCGGGAGGCATAAAGCAGACGTGCTCGCGCGCGCGCGCGAGCACGTTGAGGATCGGGCGCGCCCCCGCCAGGAGGGGGAAGCGCCGTGTCACAGGGGAGAGCCGCAGGGCCGCGCAGCCGCGCGGAGCGGGCTGCGACGCGGCCACCCACGGCGTCCTGCACCGCCAGCCCCTGATCCCCACGACGGTGCCGAGGAGCTGGCAGACCCGGGGACCGTCGGGCCGCAGCCCGGTGGGAGCCACCCGGCAGCGCGCCGCGGGACCAGGAACGGCGATGAGGTAAGTGCCTAACAGAAAGGTAGCGGCCATTATAGAGCTTTCACTTCTAACAGACATAACTGGCAATGCATAGTAACAGGAAGTCCAGCAGCACTTCCTTGTCTGGTATATAAAGCAAAGCCTTATATAAAATAAAGAAGGATCAAAAATAAAAACTATAGCTCAGGTTGATCATTCGAGGTGGACATAAAACACCTCTAAAAGAGATCTCTTGTATGTAATTTGGTAGTGCAATAGTAAAACTTACTAATAACGGTTAGATATTGTAAGCGGTTGGGGCAAACGGTAGTGACTCAAATGACAGTTCTCCTTCAGATCGAATATATTTTATTGAAAAAAATAAAAAGTCCACAGCCAAAGCGTCTCTTACATCAGAGATGGTTGCAGCACAAAACGCAGTATAAGCAGCTACCTCCAGGGTAAGAAAACACAGCAGGCTGAAAAAGTCCTTGTTGGACAAGGTCCACTTTCAGGGCACACGGGCCCACGCCGTTAATCCCCACAAGTCCAAGTTTGGGGTCACAGAAGCCAAGTCCTTCGGCTTAAATCCAGTTCTCCCATTCACCACTGAGCAGTATGGCCTGGGCTCCTTCCTCCAGGCTGGTCAACAGCCAACTGAAAGGCTCAGCGGCTCCTTTTATTTAGGCTTCCCCTGCAATCAGCCTCATCACCTGTGTGCGAGGCCTGGGATCAGGGAACAAACCTGTAGAGGACTGGGGAATGTGACCTGGGTCCTGAAAACCCGGCATGGATCGTGCCCAATACATCATAGCAGGGAAAAATACACATCATTTATTACTTTTCCATACACCTTACCACAATATAAATATCAATGATTTATTATAAATACAAAACCATGTAATATGCACTAAGGGGCAGCCTAATAAACACTTATACACTATTTGATATAGGAAATAAATATCCCCGGTAAAACAATAACAAATCAACCAAAGATATTTGATAGTTTAGCTCAAATTACCCGTCTGGAAATTAACTTATTGGAATATATATTCCAACAGGAGTTTTATAATGTCCAGCCAGTTAATTATCAAATAATAAGAGCTATACATTACCAAGTATCCTAGGATATCAGCTTCCAATGCAATGCAGAGCTTATGAGAGACTTGGGGGTGGATGTGTCCTCAATATGCAATCGATCTGTGTGATGAGCTGATGATGGGTCAGGTGATCTGAGCGGTAAGATGAGATGATCAGATGCCATCCCCCCCCCCCCAATTCTTATCTATTCTAAGTATGTCACACACCCCACTTCAGACATTAATAATTACACTAGGGTTAACGCACCGCTAGGTGGCAGCATTGCAGAGAATCTCCAAAAACTTCAACAGGCCCCTCCCGGTCTATACATACCTGGTACCTCCCAAGAACCTCCCAGTGTTGTTCTCTGCAAGGTGGCGACAAGACAGAAGAAAGAAGTCTCCTGCTTGCAGGTAGCCGGGGTATCCGCCCCAACCCCCCCCCCACCCCCCGTGGTCTATTTCTGCCCGGCTCTTGTTTGATAGTATATCTATTTACTGGCAGCCTCCCAGCTTCGGCTGTAGGCCGGGCAAAAAGGTAGCCAGCACCATTGGTGCCTAGGAGATTAGCTCCTCCGCTCGACCCTTCATTGCGGGGCATAGCGGGATTCCCGGAGTGGTGATCCGGATGTGGGATGCCCCCATGTTATAATAGGTTAGCGGTCAGGATGTGCCTAGCCCTGGGACTTTAGCTATTCACATTCCGGGGTGTGGGGCGCGTTTTGGGACCGGTGACAGGTTTGTGTGTGCGTGGCTGCTGCGCTGCTGTATTGTGAGGGCTTATGCGCTGTTTACTGTGGCTAATTTTTATTGCGGATCTGCTTTGTGTGCCTTTCTTGTCACTCTGGAATGGCTCTCTCCCCTCAGGAGCCGGGGGGGCGGGGCTGTGGCTGAGCGCCGTGATCGGCGCTTGCAGCCTGCGTGTCCGGTCTGCCCAGGGGGGAACAGAGGAGATGAGTGTGTGAGTCTGTTTTTTTGTGCGCACTTGGGGAACCGGCAGGCTGCTCCGCCGGTCCCGTCTTAGAGGAGCTGAGCGCGGTCTCTGCCTGCTGGCGCTGACGCTGCAAGGGGGCGGGGTCGCGCGCACGGGCCGCGCGCTGATTGGTTGTCCCGGAGGGGCGGGGCCTTCTCGGCTCCCGCGCTCCCGGGGCTCGTCTTCCCCTCCCTCACCTCTCTGAGCGGTGTTGCGGGCCGCCATCTTCTGCGGTGCCTTGCTGCGCTGTGTCTCTCTCTCAGGTAGGTTTTTTAGTTTTTCTTGCGGGGGATGCTCACATAAAGTGGTGGCCTGGCCCCCCGTATTACGTCCCCTCCTCCTCCTCCTCCTGCCTCCTCGCTCCTGCACATCTTTAAGTGTGGGTTGTGTATTTTAACCATTTCCTGTGTCTATGGTTAATGAGGGGGGGGGGGGGTGGTATGTTATGTTGTATGCTTGTTTAGGTATTATTGTGCCTGGATTGACTCCTGTCCCTCTCCCTTTGTGTCTTTCAGATCCTGGGATCCCGTCTGGCAGGGCTCTCCCGGTCTTATATACCTGGCTCGTGGGGGGTGTTTTTCATTGCACTATATATACATATATATATTTATATATATTCATAAGGGTTTTTTATGCTATTCCCCTGGGTCAGGATCTTTTGACAATCTTCAGACAATTGTTAGGTTATTTAGGGGCATCCCGGGTCGCGTACCGCGTAAATCCCTGGGTTCTGCGAATACCATAAAATTCACCACATGGAGGCTGCCACAGATACCGGGAATGGTTCTTCGGGACAATCCAAGGTGTGCGGGGGTTGTGGGACTCCGCTCCAGGGAGATGATGTCATTTTGTGTATCCCTTGTGCACAGCAGAACATTGCACGGCAGTCCAGTACTCCGGTGCCTAGCACTTCGTCAGCCGCGCCATCTCCCTCTCCCCCTCGCTTATTCCGGACCCCGTGTGACGTTGTCCTGGGCGGGGATTCGCAGTCTGAGGTATGTGCCCGTTTGACCAGCCTTGAGAAGCGGTTTTCTGCTATAGCCGCTCAGAAGGCTCCAGCTAAGCGGAAGCATCTGTCTCCGCCTCCGCCGGATTCAGATGAGGATGTTGTGGGAGATCTGGATTGGTCGGATCGTCCCCTTGAAGATGGTGAGCTCGTTGAGGTAGAGGATTCTGATGTTCAGCAGTTGCTGGGTTCTGAGGGGGACCAGGCTGATGGCCTCCCTCTCGATTCTTCTACCATTCTGACCCAGATGTTTGAGGTTTTGGACTTGGATCCTCCGGTGGTTGCTCCTAGGCCTAAGGGTCAGCTTTTTGGGGTGTCCAAACAGCGTCTGGAGTTTCCCAGCCAACAGCATTTTGAGGAAATTGTTTTCAAGCAATGGGAGCAACCTACACGTCTTGTTGGTGTGCCGTCTAGCTGGGATAGGAAGTATCCCTTCCCGGCGGAATTGATGAAGCGTTGGTCTGTCCCCCCTGAGGTAGATACTCCGGTCTTGGGACTGTCCAACACGGCGGTCGTGCATTCCCCTGACACGACTTCGCTCAGGGACGGCGAGGATCGCCGGGTTGATCAGCTTGCCCGTCATGGTTTTATATGTGCGGGTTCGGTGTTGAGGCCTGTCTGTGCTTCGGCTCTTTTGACTTTTGCTGTCAGGTCTATTGTCAGGGACTTGGGTGTGGATCTCGTGCCCACCAGTGATGAGTTCCTTGAGCTTAAGCGCTGCGATTCTTTCTTGTCTTTTATCCTGGCTGCTCAAGAGGATGCCATGTTGATGTGTGGCAGGGCTACTGCCTTGCTGGTGGCTATCCGGCGCTGTGTGTGGTTGAGACAGTGGACGGCTGATTTTAATTCTAAAAGATCGCTCACGGCTTTGCCCTTTTTGGGTTTGAGGCTTTTTGGTGAGAGGCTGGATTCGGTTGCCAAGGGAGGTAAGTTACCTCAGCGCAAGAAATTTCGCCGTTCCTTTCGGGGGACGGTCTCGTTCAATCCGTCCTTTCGGGGAGTCGGAGCCGGTAGGGGTTCGGGCTCCTCGGCCCCCAGGGGCGCCAGTTGGAATAGGGGCAGAGGCCGTGGCCGTCCCGCTCGCGTCTGGGGTGCCAAGCCCAAGCCGGTTGCCAAGCCCACCCAGCAATGAGGGGGCGCCCTCACCCGTTCGGGTGGGGGGACGGTTGCAACTTTTCTCCCGGGTGTGGGACCAGGAGGTCCCGGACAGATGGATCCGGGAGGTGGTTTCGGCCGGTTACAAGTTGGAGTTCGAGTCCCGTCCTCCTCCAAGGTTCTTCAGGTCTCGGGTGTCTTTGGATCCTTTGGCCGCGCAGGGGCTCCTGGCGGCAGTAAGGAATCTTCTAGATTTAGCTGTCGTTTGCCCGGTTCCTTCTTCAGAGGTAGGGCGCGGGTTTTACTCCAATCTCTTCACGGTTCCCAAAAAGGACGGGTCCTTCCGTCCTATTCTGGATTTGAAGTTTCTCAACAGGTTTATTCGTCCCCGGAAGTTCCGCATGGAAACCCTGCGGTCTGCGATCGGTTCGCTTCGGCAGGGGGACTTTATGACGTCCATAGACATCAAGGATGCGTACCTGCACGTGCCGATCTTTCCTGCTCATCAGCGGTTCCTTCGTTTCGTGGTGGAGGATCGGCATTTTCAGTTTGTGGCTCTTCCGTTCGGTCTCACCTCTGCTCCGAGAGTGTTCACCAAGGTGTTGGCGGGGGTGATGGCCCTGCTCAGAGCTCAGGGGATTCGCATTGTGCCTTACCTGGACGATCTTCTCATCATGGCTCCTTCCTTCAGTCAAGCAGAGGGGGACACCAGCACGGTGGTGTCTATGTTGGAGAGGTTCGGCTGGGTGATCAATTACCCCAAGTCCTCGCTGGTTCCGGCCAGGGTGGTGACCTTTCTGGGGATGTCGTTGGACTCCTGCCAGCACAGAGTGTTTCTCCCTCAGGCCAAGGTTCTGATGATTCAGGAATTGGTCCAGCTGCTCCTCTCCCATCCTCATCCGTCCATTCGTCTGGGGATGAGACTGGTGGGGTTGATGGTGCCTCGTTCGAGGCAGTTCGCTTTGTTCAGTTTCATACGAGGACTCTTCAACTTCATCTTTTGGCGTCTTGGAACCGGTGTCCGGGGTCGTTGGATCGGTCCTTCCGGTTGTCATGAGCAAATAGCTCAATAGCTTTCTAATTTTGTTTGTATATATATTTTCTATTGGAACTATGTTACTATGAAACTTCAATGGTACCCTGGCGCCCCCTTGTGTGGGTTTTGTAGTATTGTGGTCTATATGTGTTTTAAACTGTATTGTTTAGTGTTGGTTTTTACAATCATGTTTTCAATATAATAAAAGTATCTTTTATCATTCAATGAGGAGGTAGTGCCCTATTCTTATACCATCTGTCCTGGTGCAATATTATTGGGTGTGTGGGGACCCGATATTTAAATTTTCTTTCTGTGGTTGTTTGGCACCAGGGATAGAGAGCACACCCTTTGATATCTAGACTGGTGCGGTCCGTGTATAGCACTTCTTTGGTTCCAATTTGTTTATATATATATCTATTGAAGATAAAGGGGCATCCCGGGTCGCTTACTGCGTAAATCCCTGGGTTCTGCGAATACCATAAATTTCACCATATGGAGGCTGCCAAAGATACCGGAAACGGTCCTTCGGGACAATCCAGGCTGTGTGGGGGGTGTGGGACTCCGCTCCCGGGGGATGATGTCATTATATGTATTCCATGTGCACAGCGGAACATTGAGCGCTAGTCCGGCACCCCGGTGCCTGGTACTTCATCTGCCGCGCCATCTCCCTCTCCTCCTCGCCTCCTTTGAGGCTTTTCGGTGAAAAGCTGGATTCTGTTGCCAAGGGAGGTAAGTTACCTCAGCGCAAGAAATTTCGCCGTTCCTTTCGGGGGGCGGCCTCCTTCAATCCGTCCTTTCGGGGAGCCAGAGCCGGCAGGGGTGCGGGCTTTTCGGCCTCCAGGGGCGCCAGTTGGAATAGGGGTAGAGGCCGTGGCCGTCCCGTTCACGCCTGGGGCGCCAAGCCCAAGTCAGCTGCCAAGCCAGCTCAGCAATGAGGGGGCACCCTCACCCGTACGGGTGGGGGGACGGTTACGACTCTTCTCCCGGGTATGGGACCAGGAGGTCTCGGACAGGTGGATCCGGGAGGTGGTGTCGGTCGGTTACAAGCTGGAGTTCGAGTCCCGCCCTCCTCCAAGGTTTTTCAGGTCTCGGGTACCTTCGGGTCCGTTGGCCGCGCAGGGGCTCCTGGCGGCGGTAAGGAATCTTCTGGAGTTGGCAGTCATCTGCTCGGTCCCTCTTTCGGAGGTGGGGCGCGGGTATTATTCCAATCTCTTCACTGTACCCAAAAAGGATGGGTCGTTCCGTCCCATCCTGGATTTGAAGTTTCTCAACCGGTTTATTCGTCCCCGGAAGTTCCGCATGGAGACCCTGCGGTCTGCGATCGGTTCACTTCGGCAGGGGAACTTTATGACATCCATAGACATCAAGGATGCATACATTCACATTCCGATTTTTCCGGCTCATCAGAGGTTTCTTCGCTTTGTGGTGGAGGATCGGCATTTCCAGTTTGTAGCTCTTCCATTCGGCCTCACCTCGGCTCCGAGAGTGTTCACCAAGGTGTTGGCGGGAGTGATGGCCCTGCTCAGAGCTCAGGGGATTCGCATTGTGCCTTACCTGGACGATCTTCTTATCATGGCACCTTCCTTCAGTCAAGCGGAAGGGGACACCAGCATGGTGGTGTCTATGCTGGAGAGGTTCGGCTGGGTGATCAACTACCCCAAGTCCTCTCTGGTTCCGGCCAGGGTGGTGACCTTTCTGGGGATGTCCTTGGACTCTTGCCAGCACAGAGTTTTTCTCCCTCTGGCCAAGGTTCTTTTGATTCAGGAATTGGCTCAGCTTCTTCTTTCCAATCCTCGCCCGTCCATCCGGCTATGGATGAGACTGGTGGGTTTGATGGTGTCCTCTTTCGAGGCAGTTCCTTTGCGCAGTTTTCACACGAGGATGCTTCAGCTTCATCTTTTGGCGTCTTGGGACCGGCGACCGCGGTCGTTGGATCGGTCTTTCCGGATGTCCCCTCGGGTTCGGCAGTCTCTTCTGTGGTGGATGGTCTCGGACAATCTTCTGAAGGGTAGTTCATTTCTGACCCCGCTTTGGGAAACTGTCACCACGGACGCCAGTTTGTCAGGATGGGGAGGTTTCTGGAAGGATCTTCGGTTCCGGGGGCGGTGGGGCCCTCAGGAAGCCCACTTGCCCATCAATGTTCTGGGGTTGAGAGCCTCAGGTTGGTTCTGTCTCACTTGACGCAGCATTTACAGGGCCTGCCGGTTCAAGTTCGGTCGGACAATCGGACGGCGGTTGCTTACATCATTCACCAAGGAGGGACTCGCAGTCTGGGTGCCCACAGAGAGGTGTCTCTGATTCTAGTTTGGGCAGAGACTCATGTCCCTTGCATCTTGGCAGTGTACATTCCAGGAGTGGAAAACACGGAGGCGGACTTTCTGAGCCGGTGTTCGTCTCGCCGGGGGGAGTGGTCTCTCCATCCTCAGGTGTTTCGTCACTTTGTCTCCGGTGGGGGACGCCGGAGGTGGATCTGTTTGCCTCTCGTCATCACAAGCTTCCGATATTCGTGTCGCTGTCTCAGGATCCTCTGGCTCTGGCGGCGGATGCCATGGCCCTGAGCTGGAGGGACCTGGGGTTTCTTTATCTGTTTCCTCCAATTCCCATGCTAGGCAGGGTGCTGCGAAAGTTGGTTCTGGAAGGAGTTCCCGCCATTCTCGTGGCTCCAAGGTGGCCAAGGCGGGTGTGGTTCGCAGACATCGTTCGTCTGGCAGTGGATCAGTTCGATCTGCCTCTTCGGCCGGATCTTCTAACTCAGGGCCAACTGTGTTACCCCAGTTTACCAACGCTGGCTTTGACGGCTTGGCTGCTGAGACCTCCATCTTAAAGGAGGAGGGTCTTTCGGATTCGGTCATTCGGACTCTTATTAGTGCCAGGAAGAGATCCTCTTCTTCCATCTATTATAGGTCTTGGAGATCTTATATTGATTGGTGTGAGGCTAGGTCTTTACCTTGCCGGGTCTTTTCTGTTTCTAGGATTTTGGAATTTCTTCAATCAGGGCTGGACTCTGGTCTTCAGCTGAGTACTTTGAAGGGGCAGGTCTCTGCCTTGTCTTTCTTTTTTCAGAGGTCTTTTGCAAGTCATCCTTTGGTCAAGACTTTTTTCCAGGGGGTTTCGCATCTGCGGCCTCCTAGGAAGCCGTTGCTCCCTGTTTGGGATTTGAATTTGGTTCTCTCTGCTCTTCAGGCTCCTCCTTTTGAGCCTTTGCGGGATATTGCTCTGTCCACTCTGACTCAGAAGGTTGCCTTTCTGGTGGCCATCACTTCGGTTCGGCGTGTTTCGGAGTTGGCAGCCTTGTCTATTCAGGCTCCTTATTTTGAGAAACATCAGGACAAAGTGGTTTTTCGTTTCAAGCCAGACTTTCTCCCTAAAGTGGTTTCTGCTTTTCTTCTGAATCAGGACATTGTTCTTCCCTCCTTGTGTCCTAGACCTGGGAATGACAAGGAGAGGGCGTTGCATTGTTTGGATGTGGTACGTTGTGTCAAGTACTATTTGCGTATTACGTCTTCGTTTCGTAAGACTGATGCCTTTTTCGTGGTGCCCTGTGGGGCTAGGAATGGTTTGGCTCCGGCTAAGTCTTCCATTAGTAAAAGGATTCGTCAGGCGATTGTTGGGGCCTACTCTGCCAAGGGGAAGGATCCCCCTTTTCGTGTTACTGCTCATTCTACTCGTGCGGTTGGAGCGTCCTGGGCTTTTCAGCACCAGGCTTCTGTTGAACAAGTTTGTAAGGCTGCTACTTGGTCTTCGGTTCACTCTTCTTCCAAGTTTTATAAGGTTGAGGTGCGGGCCTCAGCGGATGCTGTTTTTGGCCGCAAGGTTCTGCAGGCTGCAGTGGTTTGGGTTTTGCATTATTGCCTGGTTGGATACCCGCCCTTTTCTGGACACTGCTGTTGGATGTCCCAAGTGTAATAATGATTGAAGTGGGGTGTGTGACATACTTAGAATAATAACAAAAACGTGATGTGGGTGACTAGCAACCCACTAATGGAGACGACCCTCCCAAATTGTGAGAAATCCTGGGGACAAAAGAGAGAAGAAAAAAAAAAAAAAAAAAAGGAAGGTTAGGTCAATGGGCTACTGATGAAAGGGAGTTCCCTGCACATCAGAAGCACACTTGCAGCAATTGGAGGCTGGTGCGGGGAGCGGGCCCCAATACTAAAGCTAATACACTGGTTTGGGGTGGGGATTAACTGGGCTTCCCCTAGTTAGGTTTCCTTGAAAACCCAGGGCTCCACATCCTATGACCTCGCCCATGGAATTGATAAGATATTATATTAAAAACAAGTTCATTTTATTAGTACATATACATACAAAAACACAATGGTTGATAACCACATCACAACTACTTGTATACAAGATAATGCCTGTTTTTTCAACTGGATAGCCAGGCAACCAGTATAACAATTTTACAAGATATTCCAACACAAATGTAAAAAATGTTGCTTGCGTGTCTCAAAAGGGGGCAAACTAGTTTCGCCTGTCTGTAGGCTTCGTCAGTGCCCTTAACATCAATCCTATAAAGACATGTATATATATCATAGTATCAACGTAACCATTCAAAGACTTTTTCAAAAAACATGCTTCATTTGATATCTCATTATACATTAGTATGCATGGATTCATACCTCTATTGATTGAGATGGTAGATGCAACTGGGGCCAGCCCATGTTTACTGTGGTGTAGCCAGTTCAATTGTATTAGGGCTGTTATAAAGCCCAGGTGTGTGGATCATAGTAAAGCCCATAGTGCATTCCAAAAGCCCATTAGGGTTGATAACACCTGCATTGATAGGAACAGATTGCCTCATGAGTGTCTCTATCAGTTATATAGCCGGTAAATTCGGTCAGGATAAAGTGTTTATCAAGGTGATGAAAGTAAAATAGCAGATGCACTTATCTTGTATACTCAATGAGGCGTGGGGAGAGGCACACCCAGTGCCTGTTACCTCCTGTCCTAGAAGCAGCAGCGCCGTGTAGTGCGTGCTGATACACTGGCCGCAGTTAAATAATGGCCAGTGTGTGATGTCAAACACACTCAGCTGAGTGTTAGCTCCGTCCCTCCCCCCCCCTCCCCTCCCGGGGTCTGCTGGGGGTTGCTAGGGGGGACGGGAGCCCAACACAATCCCAGCGCCGCACCTCCCCCGACGGGCGGGGCTCATACCAGCCTCCGTCAGCCAGTAAGGTGTCCGGCGCTAGAGCTCCCACACGGCGCCGTCACGTGTCTCCTGCGAGGCGCCATTTTGGTGAAGACAAGTGCAGGGATTTAGACTTAATTCATAAGAGCAAGGTAAAATAGCGATCTCAGTCGCACAGATATATTAATTAATGACCTCTAGCAAAGTATAAGCCTAGCTGGCAGTATTTGTAAGTGGCCTTAGACTACGGGATATGCCATGATACTTATGATGTCTTGCTGATAGTTCTAAAGTGCCTTCAGGCAGTTGTCCACATTGTAGGGGGAATTTGTGCCCCCCAGAACACAGTATATCTACATATGGCGTTTAAAAAGTGTAACTGGCCGTTGTTGTACGTATGGATGGCCTCCCTTATAGCCATATACATATATGCCTGCTAAACTCCATTACTGACGCTATGTCATATGGACAAAAATGCCGCCTCACCATACGCCTAGGACACGTGTGTGTTATTAAATCCCCAAAGGCCAATCCGCACTGGGCATTAAAGCTGTATAAATGAAAACATTGTTGATTTGGTTTAAGCCACATAATCGCTACTGCTGCAAACTTGTGCCCATGGGCTGGCATCCAGTGCATCTACCATATACAGCATATGGAAAAAAAAAAAAAAAAACCCAACAAAAAAAATCTTTTCTTTTTTTTTTTTTTTTTTCCTTTCGTTTCTGGTGGGCCTGGACGTGGAGGCCCTATATTCAAGCATACCACACCAACTGGGCCTCATGAATGTCCGCCGTTTCCTGAACGAATTACCCATTGAGACTCACGAACACAATCGGTTCTTGCTGCAATTATTACAATTCGTCCTCACCCACAACCTCTTTCTCTTTAATAACACCTTATACCACCAGATACAGGGGACGGCGATGGGGACCACCTGTGCCCCATCGTACGCTAACCTGTATCTGGGGGGCTGGGAGAGGGGGTTGTGGGCTGAGGACGAATTAGCGATGTACCTGTGCCACGTGGCCACGTGGCACAGGTACATCGATGATATCCTATTCATTTGGACAGGCACACAGAGAGACTTGCAGGCATTTGTGGGGGAACTGAATAAGAACGACATGAACTTGAAATTCACTGTAGAGTTTAGCCAGGAAGCAATTAACTTCCTGGACCTATCAGTGAGGCTAAGCCGTGAAGGAGTGGTCACTACGAAATTTTATCGTAAACCGACAGCCGCTAACACGATGCTAAGGGCCTCTAGTGCCCACCCAAAACATCTTCTCAAGAGTATCCCATACGGTGAATATGTGAGAGCCCTCCGCAATTGCACCTCAGAAGGAGATTTTAAGGAAACTGCTGATGGGATTTTCAACAGATTGAGAAATAGGGGGTATAGCGTACCAGTTTTAAAACAGGCCTATAAACGGGCCAAAAAAAGATCATGGGATGAATTACTGTACAAGCCGAAAATCAGGAAAGATGATCCCCCCCTATCCATGATTCTGACTTTTTCTACCCACCACCATATGATAAAAAACATTATACAGCGACATTGGCATGTGTTACAAAATGATGCAGACCTTAACAAGATACTCCCAAACAAACCTAAATTTGTGTTTCGGAGGGCACATAACATCAAAGATCGGTTAGTTCATAGCCACTACACACAAACTAAACGACTTACCTGTTGTAAGACAACAGGAATGTATAAATGTCACTCATGCAACATGTGTAAATATGTCAAAGAAACTAAAGCGATAACCATAGGTGACCGGCCAATTCACAGACTTAAAGCGGACCTTCACTCTAAATAAGAGTCTATCTTATATGTTTCCCACACCCTGTACATACAGATTGCTCACATTAAAAATCATCCTACCTGCATCTACTGCATTTTATAAGCCTTTAAACATCCAAGATGGCGGCTTATGGAAGCTGCCATTTTTGCAGGCAGCCTGCAAACAGGAAGTGCCTGCAAACAGGAAGTGACTGTGCTGCTCTGCATTCTGGGACTGCTGACCTTTCCCTGACCCCAGCTCTGCTCTGTCTGAGCAAAGCACAGCTATAACCCGCCCCCCTGTACCTTATCCCACTCTCCTCTCCTCAGTAAGTGTGATGCTTCTGAGTCAAGATGGCGGCGCCCGTATCCTAAATTCCCGAACAGAGTTGCAGCCCAGTGGGGGAAAGTATAATAAATTAGTGACTAAACATGTAAAATATATTAATTTTAGATGCTGAGGAATTGTTTTTTAAGAGTTTGGGCTTTTCATTAAATCAGGGTGAAGGTCCGGTTTAAGCATTTTATCAACTGTAAAAGTGCCAACATCATTTATGCCTTAATCTGCAAGTGCAACAGGTTTTATATCGGCAAAACCAATCGGGAGCTCCGCATATACGAACACTCTTATGACATCAAAACGGGAAATAGCAAGACCCCAGTGGGCAGACATTTCCGGGAATGTCATGAGATGAACCCAAAAGATATGTTTATTGTGGGCCTAGATAGATTACATCCAAACCCACGGGGTGGGGACCTTGAGAGAGCCACCCTTAAACGGGAGACACAGTGGATCCACCATTTCAAGGCCCATCAGTACCCGGGACTCAATGAATCCATCAGTTATGCCCCTTACCTCTGACAGACATTTGTAAGGATAGGGTTTTAATTTTGACTGTAACAAATCAATGTGGAATGTAATAGAAGAGAAGGGAGGGAAGAAGGGGAAAAGAGAAGAAGGAAGGAAAAGGGAAAGGAAAAAAAAAAAAAAAAAAAAAGATTTTTTTTGTTGGGTTTTTTTTTATTTTTTTTATTTTTTTTTTCCATATGCTGTATATGGTAGATGCACTGGATGCCAGCCCATGGGCACAAGTTTGCAGCAGTAGCGATTATGTGGCTTAAACCAAATCAACAATGTTTTCATTTATACAGCTTTAATGCCCAGTGCGGATTGGCCTTTGGGGATTTAATAACACTCACGTGTCCTAGGCGTATGGTGAGGCGGCATTTTTGTCCATATGACATAGCGTCAGTAATGGAGTTTAGCAGGCATATATGTATATGGCTATAAGGGAGGCCATCCATACGTACAACAACGGCCAGTTACACTTTTTAAACGCCATATGTAGATATACTGTGTTCTGGGGGGCACAAATTCCCCCTACAATGTGGACAACTGCCTGAAGGCACTTTAGAACTATCAGCAAGACATCATAAGTATCATGGCATATCCCGTAGTCTAAGGCCACTTACAAATACTGCCAGCTAGGCTTATACTTTGCTAGAGGTCATTAATTAATATATCTGTGCGACTGAGATCGCTATTTTACCTTGCTCTTATGAATTAAGTCTAAATCCCTGCACTTGTCTTCACCAAAATGGCGCCTCGCAGGAGACACGTGACGGCGCCGTGTGGGAGCTCTAGCGCCGGACACCTTACTGGCTGACGGAGGCTGGTATGAGCCCCGCCCGTCGGGGGAGGTGCGGCGCTGGGATTGTGTTGGGCTCCCGTCCCCCCTAGCAACCCCCAGCAGACCCCGGGAGGGGAGGGGGGGGGAGGGACGGAGCTAACACTCAGCTGAGTGTGTTTGACATCACACACTGGCCATTATTTAACTGCGGCCAGTGTATCAGCACGCACTACACGGCGCTGCTGCTTCTAGGACAGGAGGTAACAGGCACTGGGTGTGCCTCTCCCCACGCCTCATTGAGTATACAAGATAAGGGCATCTGCTATTTTACTTTCATCACCTTGATAAACACTTTATCCTGACCGAATTTACCGGCTATATAACTGATAGAGACACTCATGAGGCAATCTGTTCCTATCAAAATATATATGTAAACCCGCGCTGTTAATTTACTTGTAAAGTTCTTAGATAACTCCTTTTCAAATGAATAAATTATTAAATGCTCAACGTGTAAAAACTTAACTATTCCATCAAGTTCAAAACAGCATCCGTAAATATCATATACACAGAGCAAAAATTGCTTAATAATAATTAATGTTAAACTTATAAAGTTTTTTAACTGTGTCTGGTATACCCAGTGCAGGAACTAAAAAGTTATTTCAATAAGTCTTTTTGTTGGAAGGGCAATAGATGGTCATTAAGCCTTTAATGCCGATAATAAGTGAAACCGCAAAACTCTTCACCAAGTGCCCGCCACCTGAATCAAATACCCTTACCAGACAATTAAATCTATTGGGCTTTTCAATTTAGGTCCACAGCTTTTCCTCGTTCTGGGTCTCACAGAGCTTCTTCCACAAAAACAGCCAGTTTAACCCTCCAGGGTATAAAAGCTCAATTTATGAGCATGAAAACATCTCCTAAAGGGAACTTTCCCAGATGTACATAGGAGAAAAGACTATTTTAGTGTCTTTTCTCCTATGTACATCTGGGAAAGTTCCCTTTAGGAGATGTTTTCATGCTCATAAATTGAGCTTTTATACCCTGGAGGGTTAAACTGGCTGTTTTTGTGGAAGAAGCTCTGTGAGACCCAGAACGAGGAAAAGCTGTGGACCTAAATTGAAAAGCCCAATAGATTTAATTGTCTGGTAAGGGTATTTGATTCAGGTGGCGGGCACTTGGTGAAGAGTTTTGCGGTTTCACTTATTATTGGCATTAAAGGCTTAATGACCATCTATTGCCCTTCCAACAAAAAGACTTATTGAAATAACTTTTTAGTTCCTGCACTGGGTATACCAGACACAGTTAAAAAACTTTATAAGTTTAACATTAATTATTATTAAGCAATTTTTGCTCTGTGTATATGATATTTACGAATCTGTTCCTATCAATGCAGGTGTTATCAACCCTTATGGGCTTTTGGAATGCACTATGGGCTTTACTATGATCCACACACCTGGGCTTTATAACAGCCCTAATACAATTGAACTGGCTACACCACAGTAAACATGGGCTGGCCCCAGTTGCATCTACCATCTCAATCAATAGAGGTATGAATCCATGCATACTAATGTATAATGAGATATCAAATGAAGCATGTTTTTTGAAAAAGTCTTTGAATGGTTACTTTGATACTATGATATATATACATGTCTTTATAGGATTGATGTTAAGGGCACTGACGAAGCCTACAGACAGGCGAAACTAGTTTGCCCCCTTTTGAGACACGCAAGCAACATTTTTTACATTTGTGTTGGAATATCTTGTAAAATTGTTATACTGGTTGCCTGGCTATCCAGTTGAAAAAACAGGCATTATCTTGTATACAAGTAGTTGTGATGTGGTTATCAACCATTGTGTTTTTATATGTATATGTACTAATAAAATGAACTTGTTTTTAATATAATATCTTATCAATTCCATGGGCGAGGTCATAGGATGTGGAGCCCTGGGTTTTCAAGGAAACCTAACTAGGGGAAGCCCAGTTAATCCCCACCCCAAACCAGTGTACTTAGAATAATACCATTTTGTGAATACTCACCTGTAAAATGAGTATTATAAGTATGTCACACACCCCACTTCACCCGCCCTTTTGGTATCCCGGATTCTTTATAGGGTGAAGTTTTCGTTTACAGTTTGAGGGTTTTTTCCTGGTACCTTGTCTTTACTGCTGTTTGAATACTGGGGAATGAGTGAGAGGTACCAGGAATGTATAGACCAGGAGGGGCTAGTTTTTCATGACTTCTCTGCACGTCGCCACCTGCTGGTGGAGTTACTCAGGTGTAATAATTAATGATTGAAATGGGGTGTGTGACATACTTATAATACCCATTTTACAGGTGAGTATTCACAAAATGGTATTTTTGCTCCTCCAGATCTCTAATCCGAGCTTCCAGGTTTGCAATTTGCTCACATTTACCACAGCGGTATTCACCCGGGAACTGCTGCTCCTGACGTGTATACATATGACAAACTGTGCACAGAAGTCGACCTCCAATATTGCTAGCCATTATCCTAGTTACATAACAGCAGTACAAACAATTTTAGTGCTCACAGTTGCAGCAACTTTGGATTTTAACTTCTTATTCTAGCACAGTCCCCCAATATTAATGAAAAGTCCCCTCACTTATAATACAACCTCACTTGCAAATACAACCGGAACTCACAAAAGCTCCTGAACTTGCTTTAAACAATCTTATTTATAACAAAGCAATACTTCCCTTCCAAATTCACCTGGGATCAAGTGAAATAAATAGGCTGCTAATTAGACAGGAACACCCCCAACCAGGTAACTGCTTTCTATCAAATGGGAGCAACCAATGTAAGTAAATGCAAGACTAAACCCTGTGTCACGCTCGGGGTACTCCAATGTCACGCTCAGGTAACT
This sequence comes from Gastrophryne carolinensis, assembly GCA_027917425.1. NCBI lineage: Eukaryota > Metazoa > Chordata > Amphibia > Anura > Microhylidae > Gastrophryne > Gastrophryne carolinensis. The sequence goes on from JAQIHN010000033.1 coordinate 236,868, forward strand.
CCAGTCCTTCAGGTAAGCCCTTAACCCCCTATCTCCGCAGCCAGCTTCACCTGTAGGAGCCCCCGCTTGCCGGGACGCAGAATACGCCTGCCCAGGATCGGTTGCCCCCAGGACTTCAATGGCTCAAAGGATGAGAGCTTACTGTTTGGAGGTCTGGAGAACCGTTGAAGAAGAGCGGGACCAGAGTGAGTCCCAGAGATGAAGCAGGAGTACTAGGAAGTCCAAGACAGGCTAGAGGTCAAACCGGGTAATTTGAGATGGCGACGACACAGAAGGATAGGTAGCTCGAGGTCAAGGTACGAAGCAGGGGTCCAGGCTGGCAGCGGTCAGGATGGTCGTGGATAGCAAAGGTCGGCAACAGGAAATCAATCGGAGAGTAGTCAGTACAAGCAAGGGTTGGCAACAGGAGATCAAACGGAGGATAGTCGGTTCAGGCAGGGGTCGTCAACAGGAGATCAAACGGAGAATAAGATGAGCAAGATGAGTGGACAGTGTAGCCAGGCAGTGGGAAAAGCAAGCAGGATGCTCGGCTGCATAGCTCGAGGCATCACCAGTAGGAAGAGGGAGGTTGTGATGCCGCTGTATAGAGCCCTGGTAAGGCCACAGCTAGAATACTGTGTGCAGTTCTGGAGACCTTACCTGCAAAAAGACATTATTCAAATAGAATGTGTCCAAAGGCGGGCAACGAAAATGGTGGAAGGACTTAAACTTAAAACTTATCAGGAGAGACTTAAAGAACTTAATTTGTACAGTCTGGAGGAAAGAAGGGAGAGGGGGGACATGATTGAGACCTTTAAATATGTGAAAGGATTGAATAAGGTTCAGGAGGGAAGTGTTTTTAAGAAGAAACTTAACGATAGAACAAGGGGGCACAACCTGAAGCTAGTCGGGGGGAAGATCAGGAGCAATGTTAGAAAATATTATTTTACAGAAAGAGTAGTAGGTGCTTGGAACAAACTTCCAACAGAGGTAGTTGAAACATCAACAGTCACTGAATTTAAACATGCCTGGGATAAGCACACATCTATCCTAAGATAAAGAGTACATACAGTATACACATAAGGGCAGACTAGATGGACCGTATGGTCTCCTTCTGCCGTCAACCTTCTATGTTTCTATGAATAGTCGGTTCAGGCAAGGGTCGGCAACAGGAATCAATCAGAGATTAGTTCAACGGATAAGCTAGGTCCAACAAGGCTCTATCACAGGCACTGAGTAAGTGACAAGGTAAAGCCTTTATAGGATTGCAGATCTGATTGGAGATTGGAAGGTGAGAATGTTATTGGTGCTATTTACAACTCTGATTGTAATTGGGTCCACAGCCAAAAAAGGGCGTATAGCCCAAAGGCTCCTTTGGGCTCATTGGCCCTAACAATACAAGGGCGTTCACCCCCCCCCCACACCACCTGGGCTTATTGGCCATTTAATCGAGCCTCCTGCGGGCACGCTGTGTGCGAGGGGGATGCAGAGGAGAGGGGCCGTGCTTGGCGCCACACGAGCCGCCGAACAGGAGGTGCTGCGGCCGGCCGCCCGGAGACAGCGCGGGACCGGGACGCAGGTGAGTTAGTTCTGACACCCTGCAATACAAGAAAGAGAAAAAAAAAACATTTATTCTAAGTATGTCACACACCCCACTTCATTTATTAAACATTACACTAGGGTTTATGCACCGCTAGGTGGCAGTGTTGCAGAGATCTCCAAAAAAGCAAGCAAGCCCCTCCCGGTCTATACATACCTGGTACCTCCCAACAATTCCCCAGTGTTGTTCTCTGCAAGGTGGCGACAAGACAGAAGAAAGAAGTCTCCTGCTTGCAGGTAGCCGGGGTATCACCCCAGCCCCCCCCCTATGGTCTATTTCTGCCCGGCTCTTTTGTGTTTGTTCCCCTGTTTATTGGCAGCCTCCCAGCTTAGGCTGTAGGCCAGGCAAGGGTAGATGGCACCTATGGTGCCTAGGAGATTAGCTCCTCCGCTCGACCCTATACTATGGGGCATAGCGGTGCTCCGGTTGGTGATCCGGACGTGGGATGCCCCAGCCCTTATATCCCCATTAGGTTTTTCATGAGAATTGACTTTCCTTCATGTATGTGGTATGGAAGGCGCTGTGTGTGTGTGTGTATGTTTTTGGACGGGTGGCCTGCGGGGCCGTCCGTCGCGACCGGTTACTGTGCTGGTGGGCACCCTGTGCCCCTTCGTTTTCACTTGGGGACGGGCGGCGGGACCGCTGGCCCGTCCTTTCGGTTCGGGGGGGGGGGGCGATTGGGGCGGGCGCTAGAGCGGGCGCCCGTCTTTTTGACATTTTCTCCCCCCTCGTGTCATTGTCTGCCTTGGGGGCCGGGCGGCGTGCTGCGCCGCCGGCCCGTAGGTGGTAAGGTGCTCGTCTGCGGGCGGGCGGGACTGGGTGGCATGCCAGTCCGCCTGATGGCCTATGCGGGCGCCATTCTCTTGTGGCGCCCGCTGCTTACTCGTTCAGCGGTGGGCGGGGCCGCGGCCCGCGCCGTGTCTGGCGAGATGGGGAGGGGCGGGGCCACGGTGGTTCCCGCGTTTTCGCTGGGTCCTCCCTGCGTCCTCTCCTTGTTCCCTGGCTGGCCGCCATTTCTGTGTTCCGTAGCTTCATAGGAATCCAGGTAGGATTATGTTCCTTTTTCCTTGTTACTGAGGGGGACCAGGTCTGGGGCGGCCCATCGGCCGTTGCTCTTAGGATTAGTGGGCATAGAGGCCGGTCTTGCTTAAATGGGATGTGTTTATATATTTATTTATATATTCCGGCTATTACCTGGGCCCCCCCCCCCCTCGCTGGGGGAGATAGCGGGGTTATTCAGCCAGGCGCTTGGGCATGCCGGCTGGTCCTTGCTTATTCTGTGTATTTTACAGCTATACATATTTTATGTTTTTTTATGTCCCTGGCCCTGCTAGTCTGACCCGCCTCTGGCATTCAGTGTGTTTTACTATTGTGTATGCTTGTCAGTTTTGGCGTTTGGATATGACTGATTGTCCCTTGTTTTTTTGTTTCTCAGATCTGGGATTCCTTCCTGCTGGGCTCTCCCGGTCTTATATTCCTGGCTAGTTGCGGTTTGGCCTCATAGTACCTCCTGGGTTGCTGGCAAATTTTCCCCTAGTCTGGGCTGTATAGATTTTGTATATATATATATATATTTATATATATATATATATATATATATATATATAGATTTTAATTGAGGGGCATCCCGGGTTGCTTACTGCGTAAATCCCTGGGTTCTGCGAATATCAAGAAAATTCACCATATGGAGGCTGCCAAAGATGCCGGAAACGGTCCTTCGGGACAATCCAGGCTGTGTGGGGGTTGTGGGACTCCGCTCCCGGGGGATGATGTCATTCTATGTATTCCATGTGCACAGCGGAACATTGAGCGCCAGTCCGGCACCCCGGTGCCTGGTACTTCATCGGCCGCGCCATCTCCCTCTCCTCCTCGCCTGTTCCGGACCCCGTGTGACGTAGTCACGGGTGGGGATTCGCAATCTGAGGTATGCGCCCGCCTGGCCAACCTCGAGAAAATGTTTTCTGCTATGTCCGCTCAGAAGGCTACTGCCAAGCGTAAACATCTATCTCCGCCTCCGCCGGACTCTGATGAGGAGGTTGTTGAGGATCTGGATTGGTCAGATCGTCCTCTTGAAGAGGGTGAACTTGTGGAGGAATTGGATGATTCAGAGGGTCAACAGGTGCTGGGCGCGGAGGGGGACCAGGTTGTTGGTCCCGCTCCTGATATGCCTGCTATTTTGGCCCAAATGTTTGAGGTTTTGGATTTGGACCCTCCCGAGGCTGCTCCTCGGCCTAGGGGCCAGCTTTTTGGGGGGTCCAAGCTGCGTTTGGAGTTCCCCAGTCAACAGCATTTCGAGGACGTCGTCCTTAAGCAATGGGAGCAGCCTACACGGCTCGTCGGGGTACCGCCTAGCTGGGATAAGAAATATCCTTTTCCGGCGGACTTGTTGAAGCGTTGGTCTGTCCCCCCCCCCCCCCCCCGAGGTGGCTGCTCCGGTCATCTTCCTGACACTACTTATCTCAAGGATGGCGAGGATCGCCGGATTGATCAGCTGGCCCGCCACGGGTTTGTCTGTGCGGGTTCGGTTTTGAGGCCTGTTGGTGCTTCGGCTCTTTTGACCTTGCGGTTAGGTCTATTGTCAGGGATTTATGTGTGGATCTTGATCCCTCTGGTGATGAGTTTTCTTGCGCTTAAGCGTTGTGACTCCTTCTTGTCTTTTATTCTGGCCGCTCAGGATGATGCCATGTTGATGTGTGGCAGGGCTTCTGCTCTGTTGGTGGCTACTCGCCGCTCTGTGTGGTTGAGACAGTGGACGGCTGACTTTATTCTAAGAGATCGCTCACTGCTCTTCCCTTTCTGGGTTTGAGGCTTTTTGGTGAAAAGCTGGATTCTGTTGCCAAGGGAGGTAGGTTGCCTCTGCGCAGAAAATTTCGCCGTTCCTTTCGGGGGGCGGCCCCCTTCAATCCGTCCTTTCGGGGAGCCAGAGCCGGCAGGGGCGTCGGTTTCTCGGCTTCCAGGGGCGCAGGTTGGAATAGGGGTAGAGGCCGTGGCCGCTCCGTTCACGCCTGGGGCGCCAAGCCCAAGTCAGCTGCCAAGCCCACTCAGCAATGAGGGGGCGCCCTCACCAGTGCGGGTGGGGGGACGGTTGCGATTCTTCTCCCAGGTATGGGACCAGGAGGTCTCGGACAGTTGGATCCGGGAGGTGGTGTCGACCGGTTACAAGCTGGAGTTCGTGTCTCGCCCTCCTCCAAGGTTGTTTTTTTTCAGGTCTCGGGTACCTTCAGATCCTTTGGCCGCGCAGGGGCTCCTGGCGGCGGTACGAAATCTTCTGGAATTGGCAGTCATCTGCCCGGTCCCTCTGTCGGAGGTGGGGCGAGGGTATTATTCCAATCTATTCACTGTACCCTAAAAAAAAAATAAAAAAAAAAGATGGGTCGTTCCGTCCCATCGTGGATTTGGAGTTTCTCAATCGGTTTATTTGTCCCCGGAAGTTTCGCATGGAGACCCTGCGGTCTGCGATCGGCTCGCTTCGACAGGGGGACTTTAGGACGTCCATAGTCATCAAGGACGCGTACCTTCACATTCCGATTTTTCCGGCTCATCAGAGGTTTCTTCGCTTTGTGGTGGAGGATCGGCATTTTCAGTTCATAGCTCTTCCATTCGGTCTCACCTCGGCTCCGAGAGTGTTCACCAAGGTGTTGGCAGGGGTGATGGCCCTGCTCAGAGCTCAAGGGATTCGCATTGTACCTTATCTGGTTGATCTTTTCATCATGGCACCTTCCCTCAGTCAAGCGGAAGGGGACACCGGCATGGTGGTGTCTATGCTGGAGAGTTTCGGTTGGGTGATCAATTACCCCAAGTCCTCTCTGGTTCTGGCCAGGGTGGTGACCTTTCTGGGGATGTCCTTGGTCTCTTGCCAGCACAGAGTTTTTCTCCCTCAGGCCAAGGTTCTTTTGATTCAGGAATTGGCTCAGCTTCTTCTTTCCAATCCTCGCCCGTCCATCCGGCTGGGGATGAGACTGGTGGGGTTGATGGTGGCCTCGTTCGAGGCAGTTTCCTTCGCACAGCTTCACACGAGGACGCTGCAGCTTCATCTTCAGTTTCAGGGGCAGTGGGATCCTCAGGAAGCTCACTTGCCCATCAATGTTCTAGAGTTACGAGCCATCAGTTGGTTCTGTCTCACTGGACGCATCATTTACAGGGCCTGCTGGTTCAGGGTCGATCGGACAATCAGACGGCGGTTGCTTACATCAATCCCCAAGGAGGGACTCGCAGTCTGGGAGCCCACAGAGAAGTGTCTCTGTTTCTAGTTTGGGCAGAGACTTATGTCCCTTGCATCTCGGCAGTTTACATTCCAGGAGTGGAGAACACCGAGGCAGACTGCCTGAGCCAGTGTTCGTCCCGCCGGGGGGAATGGTCTCTCCATTCCCAAGTGTTTTGGTCTATGTGTCTTCGGTGAGGGACGTCTGGAGGTGGATCTGTTTGCCTCTCGTCGCAATCACAAGTTTTTGGCATTCGTGTCACTGTCTCGGGATCCTCTGGCTGGCGGCGGATGCCATGGCCCTGAGCTGGAGGGACCTGGGGTTTCTTTATCTGTTTCCTCCGATTCCCATGCTAGGCAGGGTGCTGCGAAAGCTGGTTCTGGAAGAAGTTCCCGCCATTCTCGTGGCCCCAAGGTGGCCAAGGCGGGTGTGGTTTGCAGACATCGTTCGTCTGGCAGTCGATCAGTTCGATCTGCCTCTTCGGCCAGTTCTTCTCACTCCGGGTCATCTGTGTTACCCCAGTTTACCAACGCTGGATTTGATGGCTTGGCTGCTGAAACCTCCTTCTTGAAGGAGGAGGGTCTTTCGGATTCGGTCATTCGGACTCTTGTTAGTGCTGGGAAGAGGTCGTCCTCTTCCATCTATTATAGGGTCTGGAGGTCTTATATTGATTGGTGTGAGGCTAGGTCTTTGCCCTGCCGGGTCTTTTCTATTTCTCGGATTTTGGAATTTCTTCAATCGGGACTGGACTCTGGTCTTCAGCTGAGTACCTTGAAGGGGCAGGTTTTCTGCCTTGTCTGTCCTTTTTCAGAGGTCTTTTGCAAGCCATTCTTTGGTCAAGACCTTTTTTCCAGGGGGTTTCGCATCTGCGTCCTCCTAGGAAGCCTTTGCTCCCAGTTTGGGATTTGAATTTGGTGCTCTCTGCTTTTCAGGCTCCTCCTTTTGAGCCTCTGTAGGATATTGCTCTGTCCACTCTGACTCCGAGGGTTGCCTTTCTGGTGGCCATCACTTCGGTTCGGCGTGTTTCAGAGTTGGCAGCCTTGTCGATTCAGGTTCCTTATTTTGAGAAGCATCAGGACAAAGTGGTTTTTCGTTTTAAGCCGGACTTTCTCCCTAAAGTGGTCTCTGCTTTTCATTTTAACCAGGACATTGTTCTTCCTTCCTTGTGTCCTATGACTAGGAATGACAAGGAGAGTGCGTTGCACTGTTTGGATGTTGTACGTTGTGTCAGGTACTATTTGCGTACTACGGCTTCCTTTCGTAAGACTGATGCCTTTTTCGTGGTGCCCTGTGGGCCTAAGAAGGGCTTGGCTCCGGCTAAGTCTTCCATTAGCAAATGGATTCGTCAGGCGATTGTTGGTGCCTATTCTGCCAAGGGGAAGGATCCCCCTTTTCGTGTTACTGCGCATTCTACTCGTGCGGTTGGTGCGTCCTGGGCTTTTCAGCTCCAGGCTTCTGTTGAACAGTTTTGTAAGGCTGCTGCCTGGTCTTCGGTTCACGTTTTTTCTAAGTTTTATAAGATTGATGTGCGGGCCTCAGCGGATGCTGTTTTTGGCCGCACGGTTCTGCAGGCTGCAGTGGTTTGAGTTTTATCTGCGTTATTGCCTGGTTGGATACCCGCCCTTTTTGGACACTGCTGTTGGATGTCCCTAGTGTAATGTTTAATAAATGAAGTGGGGTGTGTGACATACTTAGAATAATACCATTTTGTGAATACTCACCTGTAAAATGGGTATTATAAGTATGTCACACACCCCACTTCACCCGCCCTTTTTGGTATCCTGGTTCTTTATATGGTGAAGTTTTGTTATTTACAGTTGAGGGTTACAATTGTTTGTTCCTGGTACCTTGTCTTACTGCTGTTTGAACACTGGGGAATTGTTGGGAGGTACCAGGTATGTATAGACCGGGAGGGGCTTGCTTGCTTTTTTGGAGATCTCTGCAACACTGCCACCTAGCGGTGCATAAACCCTAGTGTAATGTTTAATAAATGAAGTGGGGTGTGTGACATACTTATAATACCCATTTTACAGGTGAGTATTCACAAAATGGTATTTTTTCCCTCTTCCTTTTCCTTCCCTTAATGGAAAGTCCCCTCACTTATAATACAACCTCACTTGCAAATACAACCGGAACAAAACAATCTTATTTATAATAAAGCAATACTTCCCTTCCAAATGGCAGTCTGTCTAGTGATGATGTGGCCACACAGAGGTTTGGAAGGAGTACGGGGAACAGTCTTCTTAAACACAAAGGCCAGAATTCTCCCTCAGAGGGTTTCTCTGGCATGTTCTGCTTTCTAACTTTTCTTTATACTTTTGTCATTCTTTTATTTTTGTACTCTTAGCTGTGGAGATGGTCATTTAAAAGATTTTAGTGACAATTGTCATCAAAATATTGCCCTGCATCAGCCCTCTACCAAACGTACCTTACTTTTATTAGAGCTCATCTGATCCTTGAAATAATTAATGATGTGATAGGTCCTAGCTAATCTGACTTGCATTGTCTATCAATTATATTTGTAGGTAGTTATATTACACTACAAATAAAAACCTTCTAAGTGCCATAAGAAATATGTGAGGGGGTATCCTATACTGTCACCTTGCCCCACACTAAAGAAACTTCTGCTCAGCTTGAACATAACCTTTTCTATTGTAACCATAAGTTCTGCCTCTATGTCTTAATTGCTGATCTTAAAGAGTACCAAAACAGATTTTTGAGGATGTTTATGGGGCATCCCAATTTAGGATGCCCAGCTGTTTCATAGAAACATAGAAGGTTGACGGCAGAAGGAGACCATACGGTCCATCTAGTCTGCCCTTATGTGTATACTGTATGTACTCTTTATCTTAGGATAGATGTGTGCTTATCCCAGGCATGTTTAAATTCAGTGACTGTTGATGTTTCAACTACCTCTGCTGGAAGTTTGTTCCAAGCACCTACTACTCTTTCTGTAAAATAATATTTTCTAACATTGCTCCTGATCTTCCCCCCGACTAGCTTCAGGTTGTGCCCCCTTGTTCTATCATTAAGTTTCTTCTTAAAAACACTTCCCTCCTGAACCTTATTCAATCCTTTCACATATTTAAAGGTCTCAATCATGTCCCCCCTCTCCCTTCTTTCCTCCAGACTGTACAAATTAAGTTCTTTAAGTCTCTCCTGATAAGTTTTAAGTTTAAGTCCTTCCACCATTTTCGTTGCCCGCCTTTGGACACGTTCTATTTGAATAATGTCTTTTTGCAGGTAAGGTCTCCAGAACTGCACACAGTATTCTAGCTGTGGCCTTACCAGGGCTCTATACAGCGGCATCACAACCTCCCTCTTCCTACTGGTGATGCCTCGAGCTATGCAGCCGAGCATCCTGCTTGCTTTTCCCACTGCCTGACTACACTGTCCACTCATCTTGCAGCTATCAGTAATCAGTACCCCTAAATCTCTCTCCTCCGTGGTCCTGGCTAACACAGTACTGCCCATATGGTACTCAGAGCAGGGATTCCTTCTACCCAAGTGCATGATTTTACATTTAGAGACATTAAACTCTAGTTTCCACAGTTTTGACCATCTATCCAGTAAAGCTAAATCATTTTCCATGTTGCAGACACCTCCAGGAATATCCACCCTATTACTAACCTTTGTATCATCAGCAAACAGACAAACTTTTCCTACCAAGCCTTCTCCTATGTCACTTACAAATATATTAAAAAGAATGGGGCCCAGGACAGAGCCTTGCGGCACACCACTTGTAAATCGCCTTTGTTCAGATTGCACGCCATTTACAACAACGCTCTGATACCGATCCCTCAGCCAACTGGAAATCCACTGAACTATCCAGGGATTGAGTCCTACCTTCAATAACTTATCTATGAGCTCCTTATGTGGTACAGTGTCAAAGGCTTTGCTAAAATCCAGATAGGCGATATCCACAGCACCACCTTCATCTAACACTTTAGTGACATTGTCAAAGAAATCAATAAGATTGGTCTGACATGATCGGCCCTCAGTAAAGCCGGGCTGTTTTGGGTCCAATAGGTCATTAATTTTTAGATGGGAAATTATCTGTTTTTTTAAGAGTGTTTCCATTAATTTGACCACTATAGATGTTAAACTAACTGGCCTGTAATTACTGGCTTCTTCTCTCCTCCCCTTTTTATGGATTGGTACGACATTGGCCATTCTCCAATCATCTGGAACCTCACCAGTTGAAAGGGAATGGTTAAGTAAATCAGTTAGAGGGGCTGCAATCACAAACCTAAGTTCCCTTAGAACTCTGGGGTGGATTCCATCTGGACCCATTGCCTTACTTACCTTTAGATGTGCCAGCTCGGCTAAGACATCAGCCTCCAGAAACTCCGGAGCTGTACTCTCCCAGCTGGATGTTGTGCTATGACCATGCCTGCTACTATCTGAAAATACCGAACAAAAGTAGCTATTCAGATGGTCAGCAATAGCCTTATCTCCGTCAATATATTTATTTTCCCTATTTCTAATTTTTGAGACTGCATTGTTTTTCTTCTTTCTGTCACCAATATATCGGAAAAAGGTTTTATCTCCCCTCTTCATAGATTTGGCCATTTCTTCCTCTTTTTGCCCTTTAGCAGTCCTTATAATTAGTTTTGCTTCCCTCTGTTTAATTTTATACGCCTCTCTGTCAGCTACACTTCCACTTACTTTATACTTCTTATAGGCAGACTTCTTATCTTTTATGATAGTGCTGACTTCCCTAGTAAACCATAATGGTTTCTTCTTCCTTTTATTCTTGCTAGTTTCGAACTGCCGGATTACCTGATCGACTATTCTTAGTATACAGTACGTCCTGCTCCAGATAGATTACTTACACTTGTGTTATCCTCCGCCAGATGTCGCTGCGCTGCAGAGACATGAGAAAACAGGCTCCTCCCGGCCCCTCAAATACCCAGGGACCTCCCACAAATCCCCAGATTTCTCTGCAGTGCTTACTGCGAAGACATGAAGTTATCACTCTCTCGCAGGTGAGCGGGGCTCCCGGCCCCTCAAATACCCAGGGACCTCCCACAAATCCCCAGATGTCTCTGCAGTGCTTACTGCGAAGACATGAAGTTATCACTCTCTCGCAGGTGAGCGGGGCATTAGTCTGCGGCCCTGTTGGACTATTCCCACCCGTCCTTTCGTGTAATGTGCCTCCCAGCCTGGGCTGCGCTGGTCAGGTGAAGGTAGGCGGCACCATGCGTGCTTATGGAGCACTGCTCCACCGCAGTCCCCCACCAAAGGGTAGGCGGTATAGGCTGATGCTGAGCCTCTATGGGATGCCCTTCCCGCATTACTGTCCCATGCCCCGGTAGCGGTGGGCCCTGTACAAAGGGCCGCCATCCTCCCTCATTCTCCCTGTAGCCTTCGGGGGGGAAAAAAAGGGGGGGGGGTGTCAGTGTACCGTGATTACGTACATATGGCCTTTTGAAATGTCTTTTGGACTTTATATGTGGTGTCAGCCGCCGCGCTGACTTGTCTTTTAACTCTGGCAAATGCCGCCGCCGCTCTCCTTTTCCTTCATTTGGATGTTCCGCGCCGGGCGGCGGCGTTACCTCAGACGCTTCTGCGTCCTCATTGGCTGCTTGTTGTACTTCACGCCCATCGGGGGGCGGGGCCTGGCCTGGCGCGCCCCGCGTCACGGCTCGCTCTGGCCCGCCCTTCGAGGTACACAGCGCCATGTTGTCAGGTCGCGCGCGTGTGTGACGTTCTTACTTACCGTGGTCTGTAAGTGCCCTCGCGGGCGGCTTTATACTCATTGTAGTGTTTTTTGGTTCTGACACCCTTTCTTCTCATTGTGTCTTTCAGACGGGTGAATCCATTGGCTTCTCCCTGCCCGGTGTAATTGATAGTCGGGCCTTGTAAAATTCTCCCATTCCCTAGCGGGTCATTGGGGCATCCAGGGTTGCTTTATAGCGTCAATCCCTACCGGCATATTGTGCCATATTGAGGCATCTCAGGATTATGTGACTGGGGTCCCCTTAGGACAAGACCAGCTGTGTATGGCGTGTGGACAACCCCATGCTGACGCTGACAGGGCACGGGTCTGCGTACCCTGTGTTGAGCAGGCGCTTGCATTGCAATCTGGCCTGCCAGTGGCTGCACCTCGTTTCACTTCACCTACTCCCCCAAGCTTAAATCTCACTCCTGCTGAGTCGCACACAAGCGGGGATTCTCAGCCTGATTTGTCTTCCAGACTGCCTACGGCTGAACAGATTATTGCGAGGTCTTTAGCGCGTAAGGGCCCTAGTAAGAAGCGGCACTTGACGCCCTATGTTACTGTTTTCCCTTTGGGATCTCAGGAGTTTATAAATCTGTGTGGCTATACCCCTTCTGATGAAGGAGAGCTCTTTTCTGACTCAGGCTCATCTGATGAGAGACCGAAGGGTCATGACGATTCTGGCTCTGACCTCTGAGCCCCGGATGACACTGACAGATTATTGATCCACATCTTTGAGGTTCTGTCTATCTCTCTCCCTGGTGAGGCTCCCAGGCAAAGAGGGGAGCTTTTCCATACAGCAACATCGCGTTTGGAATTTCTAGAGCAGGCACATTTCCATACCCTTGTGCTCAAGGAATGGGAGTGCCCCAGTAAACTTCTACTAAAGTATCCTTTTCCCCCTGAGGTGGTTAAATGTTGGTCATCCCCCCCCCCCCGAGGTGGATGTCCTGATCATAGGGCTATCTAACACCCCTGTCTTGCATTCCCCTGATTATACTACCCTTCGGGATGCTGAGGACTGGCGCATTGACCTGCTGGCCTCCCACGCCTTTGCATGTGCGGGGACGGCGCTGCGCCCAGTCTGTGCCTCTGCCATTACTGCTGTGGCCGCTAGAACCCTCATCAGAAAAATGCTTGATCGTGCCCCTGATGATCTCCCTTGGGAGGTGTTTAATGCACTCTCCAATTGTGATGTGTTTGTAAATTTTTCCTATTAGTATTGGATGACACCATCAGAATGTGTGCAAGAACCTCTGCCCTCGTGGTGGCTATACGTCGCTTGGTCTGGCTGCGACAGTGGGGTGCTGACAATGCTGCGAAGAAGGCCCTTACTGGACTTCCTTTTAAGGGGCTACACCTGTTTGGGGCCCGTCTAGACCTGTTTGGAAAGAGAGGTAAGTTACCCCAGCGCAGGCGACTGTCTCGACCCCAGGGCCCCCCTTCTACCCCCTACCATGGTGTTAAACAGGAACCAGGGGTGTCCTTCGCGGGGGCTCACGCAGATTCCTGCCCCAGGAGCAGCAGACAACCCCCTGGCTCCTCTGGGGGGGCTAAGCCCAAATCTTCTCCCAAGTCCCCTCAAGCATGATGGGGCGCCCTCGCCCGTCAGGGTGAGGGGACGGCTGCAGCACCTTGCTCATGTCTGGAGGCATCACGCCTCAGACTGGTGGATTCAGGAGGTAGTGTCCGCCGGCTACAAGATAGAGTTTGCTGTGCGGCCTCCCCCAAGATTATCAGGTCCCGGGTACTCCTGGTCCCTGCCTCTGCTCAGGTGTTGGCGCAGGCCTGTGGGATCTGGGGGTCATTTGCAGATTTCCCTTAACAGGCAGAGGCAAGGGACTCTACACCAACCTTTCCACAGTTCACCAAAAGGATGGGTCAGTCTGGCCCATTCTGCATTTACAGATCTTCAGCAAATCATCAAGTACAGGCGTTTTCTGCATGGAAATTCTGCGCTCGGCCATCAGCTCCTGTGATGCTTATTTTCACATCCCTGTGTTTTCAGGACACCAAGGTCCTCAGATTCGCTTTGGAAGACCAACACTGCCAATTTGTGGCCTTGCCATCTGGCCTCTCTTCAGCTCCCAGAGTGCTCACCAAGGTGCTGACGGGGGTGATGTCTCTGATGAGACCAAGGGGCGTCCGCGTGCTGCCCTACCTGGACGTCCTCATCACTTCCCAGTCTCTACATCAGGCTAAGTTGGATACTCAGCTGGTGGTGTCCATTCGGGAGTCATTTGGATGGGTGATCAACCAATCCTCTCTGTCCCCTTTCTTGGTAACTCCATTCCTAGGAATGAATCTGGATACAGTTCAGGCAAGGATCTTCCTTCCTCAGCAGAAAGTGGACAATCTGGTTACACGAGCTCAGTCCCTTCTACCTGTCTCCGTCCCTCCACCAGGCAGGGGATGCAGCTGGTGGGCCTGGTGGTGGCATGCTTCGAAGCGGTCCCTTATGCTCAGTCCCACTTGGGGCTTCTGCAACTTCTCCTATTGTTTGTATGGGACAAGGACCCATCATCCCTGGACAGGGTCTGTGTGCCTTCCCCCTGGGAAGGAGTTCCCTCTTGTAGTGGATGGACTCAAGGAACCTGTTGGGGGGCAGATGCTTTTTTGCCCCTTCCTGGGAGACGGTCACCACGGATGCCAGTCTATCAGGTTGGGGGGGGGGGTTTCTGGAAGTCCCTGCGGTTCCAGGGGAACCACACACTTATCAATGTTTTGAAACTGTGAGCGATCAGGTTAGTTCTGACTCGATTACATAGAAACATAGAAGGTTGACGGCAGAAGGAGACCATACGGTCCATCTAGTCTGCCCTTATGTGTATACTGTATGTACTCTTTATCTTAGGATAGATGTGTGCTTATCCCAGGCATGTTTAAATTCAGTGACTGTTGATTTCTCAACTACCTCTGCTGGAAGTTTGTTCCAAGCATCTACTACTCTTTCTGTAAAATAATATTTTCTAACATTGCTCCTGATCTTCGCCCCGACAATTGATCCCCCCGACGATTGACTACTCATCTTCAGGGCCTGCCTGTTCAGGGGCGCTAGGTCAATCTGACGGCAGTTGCCTACATCAGTCATCAGGGAGGGACCCGGAGCAAGAGGGTCCTCCAGGAAGTGTCTCTGATCTTGACCTGGGTGGAGGCCAATGTTCCCTGCATATCAGCGGTATATATTCCGGGGGGGGGGGGGTCCCTTTGCAACATGGTGTTCCAATCTCTGTGTCACCGTGGGGACCAACCAGATGTGGATCTGGCAGGACATTCTGTTCTGTATGTCTTTCCTCCATTCCCCCTGCTAGGCAGGGTCCTGCGCAAGATTGCTCTGGAAGGGGTGCCAGTGATTCTGGTGGCCCCCAGGTGGCCAAGAAGAGTGTGGTTTGCAGACGTGCTGCAGATGGCAGTAGAACAGTACGTTCTGCCAGGAGTGCCAGATCTCACTCAGGGCCCCTTACGCCATCCCAATTTACAAACTCTGGCTTTGACGGCCTGGCTGCTGAAACCTCCATCTTGATGGAAAAAGGCTTGTCCGCCTTGGTGATTGAGACCATGGTGAAGGCTAGGAAGAAAACTTCTTTTTCCATCTATTATAGGGTATGGCGTACCTATATTGATTGGTGTGAGTCTAGGTCTCTTCCCTGTTGGGTGTTCTCAGTCCCCAGGGTTCTGAAGTTTTTTTAGCATGGGTTGGAGTCGGGTCTCCAACTCAGTACTCTGAAGGGTCAGGTTTCTGCCCTGTCTGTCTTCTTTCAGAAGCCTTTTTGCTCAGCATTCTTTGATTAAGACCTTCTTTCAGGGGGTCACTCATGTGCGTCCCCCATGTAAACCTGTGGTCCCTGTTTGGGATCTGAACTTGGTTTTGTCTGCCTTGCAGGGTACTCCCTTTGAACCTATTCAGGATGCTGCTCTGGCTGTACTTACCCTCAAGGTTGTCTTTCTGGTGGCTATTACTTCGGTCAGGCGTGTGTCTGAGTTGGCGGCTCTGTATATCCAGCCCCCATACTTTGAGAGACACCAGGATAAGGGGTGTTCCGCTTTAAGCCGGACTTTCTGCCTAAGGTGGTGTCTGCTTTTCATTTGAATCATGATATTGTTCTCCCTTCTTTGTGTCCTAATCCTACCAACGCTAAGGAAAGGGTTCTGCATTCCTTGGACGTGGTCAGGTGTCTGAAGTATTACCTGGTAGTCACTGCGGCCTTCAGGAAACCTGATGCTCTTTTTGTGGTCCCTTCTGGTCCTAGGAAGGGTTTGGCTCCTGCCAAGTCTACTATTAGCAAATGGATTTGTCAGGCTGTGATTCAGGCCTATTCTGCTAAGGGGAAGAGTCCTCCCTTCCGCCTTACTGCTCATTCTATTCGTGCTATTGGTGCCTCTTGGGCCCTTGCAGCACCAGGCTTCTGTTGAACAAGTTTGCAAGGCCGCTACTTGGTCTTCTGTTCATACTTTTTCCAAGTTTTACAAGGTTGATGTTAGGGCCTCAGCTGATGCTGCTTTTGGTCGCATGGTTTTGCAGGCGGCAGTGGTTTAAACTGTCTGCTGTTACCTTTTTGTTGGGGATCCCACCCTAATTTATGGACACTGCTGTTGGATGTCCCAAGTGTAAGTATTATATCTGGAGCAGGACGTACTGTATACTAAGAATAATACAATTCTGTGAAATACTCACCTGTAGAATTGGTATTATTGGTATACAGTACGTCCTGCTCCACCCCACCCTGGTTTTTGCATTATTCTGGATCCCCTGTATGGTGATTGTTAGCATTGTTATAGTTACCAGTTTTTGGTGGTTGAATTCTCCCGGCTTCTTGTTCACTGCTTTTCAGTGCTGGGGATTTGTGGGAGGTCCCTGGGTATTTGAGGGTCCGGGAGGAGCCTGTTTTACATGTCTCTGCAGTGCAGTGCCATCTGCCGGAGGATAACCCAAGTGTAAGTAAAATATCTGAGCAGGACGTACTGTATACTTATAATACCAATTCTACAGGTGAGTATTTCACAGAATTGTATTTTTTTACTGAGCCCTTGCTTTATCTCATTGCCACCACTGCATCCCTAGCATACCTCTAGCTGGGTGTGCACCCAGGCCAGGCCCTTTTGTATTGCCTGCATGGGCACATCCACAACTAAAGGTGACTGGTGATGCTTTTGTCAGCGTTTACTCCAGATTTCCTTGCCGCTGTGTGCTCAGAGCAGCAAGGAAGATATGAATGAAACAAACACCACTGATTGGCTTAGTCGCTCACGCATGTACCATGGAAACAAGATAAGTGATTACGGGGGATCATGGGAGATACAGCGGGGCATCCCAAACCAGGATACCTCAGACAGGAGCAACAAAACCCAGGAGTAAAAATCTTAGGTTTTGTTATTCTTTACACATTTTCTTTGTAAATAATTTCAGCAGATCCCGGTCTATGGCCGGCTACTGAAATAGAGCAGAGTTGCAATTTAATCTTTTGTTTTTCCCTCTATTTATTATCTTAACTATAGGTAGAAGAGCCAAACAAAATAATCGGGCCAAACATACTGGTATCTCTCCAGATGATAAAAGAGAAGATAACACCACATCAAAGTCTACAAGAGAACTAACTACCTCAGATCACCCTGTGGACCCTGCACATCTCCTGTCTCACCCCTCTCCACACGAGTGTTATATGGATGACCTCACCCATCATACAGCTCATAGTTCTAAGAAGCCATATTCCTGTTCTGAATGCGAGAAATGTTTTTCTCATAAATCATCCCTTATCACACATGAAAGAGTTCATACAGGAGAGAAGCCATATTCCTGTTCTGAATGCGAGAAATGTTTTTCTCATAAATCAGCCCTTATCACACATGAAAGAGTTCATACAGGGGAGAAGCCATTTTCCTGCTCTGAATGTGGAAAATGTTTCTCTCGGAAATCAGCCCTTATCACACATGAAAGAGTTCATACAGGGGAGAAGCCATTTTCCTGCTCTGAATGTGGAAAATGTTTCTCTCGGAAATCAGCCCTTCTCATACATGAAAGATTTCATACAGGGGAGAAGCCATATTCATGTTCTGATTGTGGGAAATGTTTTTCTGATAAATCAGCCCTTAACAGACATGAAAGAGTTCATACACAGGAGACTCCATATTCTTGTTCTGAATGCGGGAAATGTTTTTCTCAGAAATCACACCTTATCACACATGAAAGAGTTCATACAGGAGAGAAGCCATATTCATGTTCTGATTGTGGGAAATGTTTTTCTGATAAATCAGCCCTTATCAAACATGAACGATTTCATAAAGGAAAAACTCCATATTCATGTTCTGAATGTGGGAAATGTTTTTCTGATAAATCAGTCCTTATCATACATGAAAGAGTTCATACAGGAGAGAAACCATATTCATGTTCTGAATGTGGGAATTTTTTTTCTCAGAAATCGAAACTTATCATACATGAAAGAGTTCATACAGGAGAGAAGCCATATTCATGTTCTGAATGTGGGAAATGTTTTTCTCAGAAATCAAAACTTATCATACATGAAAGAGTTCATACAGGAGAGAAGCCATATTCATGTTCTGAATGTGGGAAATGTTTTTCTGATAAATCAGCCCTTATCATACATGAAAGAGTTCATACAGGCGAGAAGCCATATTCATGTTCTGAATGTGGGAAATGTTTTTTTGATAAATCAGCCCTAATCAGACATGAAAGAGTTCATACAGGGGAGACGTCATATTCTTGTTCTGAATGTGGGAAATGTTTTTCTCAGAAATCAGACCTTATCACACATGAAAGAGTTCATACAGGAGAGAAGCCATATTCCTGTACTGAATGTGGGAAATGTTTTTCTCAGAAATCACATCTTATCAGACATGAAAGATTTCATACAGGAGAGAAGCCATTTTCATGTTCTGCATGTGGGAAATGTTTCTCTTGCAAATCACACCTTATCACACATGAAAGAGTTCATACAGGGGAGAAGCCACATTCATGTTCTGAATGTGGGAAATGTTTTTCTCAGAAATCAGCCCTTATCACACATGAAAGACTTCATACAGGGGAGAAGTCATATTCATGTACTGAATGTGGGAAATGTTTCTCTCATAAATCAGACCTTATCACACATGAAAGAGTTCATACAGGAGAGAAGCCATATTAATGTTCTGAATGTGGGAAATGTTTTTTTTCAGAAATCAATCCTTATCACACACGAAAGAGTTCATACAGGGGAGAAGCCATATTCATGTTCTGAATGTGGGAAATGTTTCTCTTGCAAATCAGCCCTTATCACACATGAAAGAGATCATACAAGAACAAGGTCATAGTATTGTGGGAAATGTTTTTTCTCAGAAATCACACAAGAACAAAATGTAATACAGTGAGGACATTGTGATCATGTTTTAAATAGGCCTTTTTTAGATGTGAATTCAATAGCCATATCAACTTATCAGATTTGGTTTCTTATGAAGCATATTTACTGGAACAGGGGGAAAATGTGTATATGGGTGAGCAATTGGTTTAATGATATGAAACAGAGGGTGGTTATCAATGGTACAGCGGAGTACTGCAAGAGCCAATTCTCGGCCCAGTTCTCTAGAATGTATTATATCTATATTTCCTGTTCAGACAACCAAGGATACCAGGTGGTTCCGTAAATTTGCAACTGTATGTTTATTATAAATTCATTTATTATATTGTATGTAATATATATATTTATATGTAATAAAAATATGAAACCCTATATTTTTGTTTAATATTTAATGAGAGAAGAATTACAAAGCAGACAATGAGCAATCTATTAGTCCTATGGCCTGGTATGTGTAAGACACAAGTCACAGCATATAAAGAATAAGCAAATGAAACAGATCAATAAGGAAACCAAATCTTTAAAAGGTTCCTGTTCATGTTGTTTGCTGCACACCAGTCACCGACCCTGTAATATCACAGCTCCAATGACGCTAAGTCTTATGACTTTCTGCTAAACCACCTTTGCATTTTAATTATATTGGTATATCCAGCTAGGATGGCCATAGGATGGATTTTACTGTTAGTCTGCTATATAGAGATAAGAGATAAAGGTGGGAAAGTAATAACAGAGTGATTTTAAACAAGTAGAATGAAGTAATGCGGTTGGAATCGGGGGGGGGGGGGGGGGCTTAGAAGAAAATAGATTAAACTTGCCAGGCTTCTCCTAGAAAGAGGTGCTGACCCCCTCTACCTAGAGGATCAGCTATGTGGGGGGCAAAAAAACATGTAGATTTTAAGATGTATTCTAATAATATTAATCTAGCATTCTTCCATCTGTATCATAAGCTACCTAATGGTCAAAAAGTATTGATCAAACCTGGAGGAAACAGATAAGGCACTTTCATAACTATATCACCAATATAGACCTAGCAATTCTGTATAATGCCCACAGACAGCCTGTCATCTAATTAATACCTTCCAAACAACAATGGCATTGAGCATTGTTCTACTTTAAAGGGTTAGTTTGGCCAGGCTTTAACAACCCTCCTCAAAAAAACATACCTGCTGTCGGGGAAATGCGTGTCATGTGTTCACACTAACAGCCCAGCACCTATAACCATGCAGCACACTTTCCTAAATCACCATCCGTTTCACCAGCCCAGTGGACGACAAAGCTCAGCGAGGCCACGGACAGATTCCTGGCTAAAAAAATTGCTTAACTTTACAGGTAAGTTACAAGCAGAGATAGGGATTAAAGCCAGATTACCTTAGCAAGATAAATGATGTGCATGGATCAGGGCATCCAGGAAGACCACGTGTCTTCAGTTAGTTTCTAGGAACTTGTCTCTGTGCCTCCACCTATCTTGGCAGCCCCTTGGGGGGGGAAGGGAGGGAGCTGTTAGTCTCCTGAGGCCCTGCTGTGCTGGTCAGCGGTCTCAGTCACTGAAGTTCCAGATAGCATCCCCTCCTCCACTACTTCCACCCAAGTTGCCTGTCCTGACAGACTACCCTGGTCCTGTAACACCCCAAATGTGATGAAACCTTTACGTGGGGACTTACCTGGGGGTCCCATTTCTCCTGGGATGGCCCTCACCTCATCTGCAGGTTCCATCACCACCGTGGTACCAAGAACCCCAGACATGGAGTGGTTGGAATTGCCATCCCCATCCATTTCCGAGGACCTCCCTCCAGGCCTCCGTCGGCCCTGGCAGCCACTTGGTTGGAAAGGAGCCATTGGACCCCCTGTGCTTCCAGCACTTCCACTGTGCATGACTGTGGCTAGAGCCTTTGTGACCTGTGCCAGTTCCATCCAAGCCGCCAGTCTTGACAGACCAGCCTGGCCCTCCGAAAACCCAGTTGTGGAGCGACTCTGTGATGTGAACTTGCCTAGGGGTCTCACATCTGGAATAGCTCTGACCTCAGTCACACATCCCTCCACAGCTTGAGCACAGCTTTTGGGTACAGCCGGCTCCAGCATGCTGGATCAACCTCCTTTCTCCAGGAGGAAGATGCATACACTACACTACCTACCCCCACATTCCTTGTAGCAGACAAAACACGTTATTTGGGGGACCAGACCTTGGGAGTTCAGTGGCCACATACCGGGACATTAGCTGCCCCAAGTCTTTCCCTAGCAAAACACTGGGGGGGATATTTGACAATACCCCACCTTCTGCGCACCCAAGTAAAAAAACCCTTGCAAGGGGCAGTGATCATGCACTTCCCTCAATCCCGGAGACTTTTGCAAGGACACCATCTCAAGGTGTACGAGAGTTGTCTCAGTGCCCGTGTATTTAGGTCCCAGGGCCTGGCCCACGGTGACAGGTGTGCCCCATCTGATGCAAACCTGTACCTGGGGGTGTGGGAGAGAGACATCTGGGGCAGGGGAGACTTATCTATGTACCTGTGCCACATTTGTTCTTGGCACAGGTACATAGATGACATTCAAATACATGAAAAATTATTATATTGCAAAGATAGAAAACATACACTGTGATTAAAAAACACGGGGCCCCCCCATGCAGCCTCACCAGCCACACTCACACCAGACACTCTCCCCACTCCTCAGCTGATATCTGGCCATCTTTAAGGAGATCATCTTCAACAATGTATGCCCCCAGTGGGGATGCTTGATTGAACAATGTCTCACAATCAGATGTGGTAACTGCTCCGCTTGATCGTGTGTTATGCCCAGCTCAGATATTGTGTCCAAAAGGCCTTAACAATGCTTAGCAGGGCCACATTGTGCAGCATAACATGCACCATCTCAAGCACCGCTGTCCGGCTGTGATTACAGTGTCATAACCAACACATTTTTCCTCTCTCAGTGTGCCTAGCTGCGCCTCTTCAAGTGTTATACATGACTTAAAGAAAGTACTTAGCTGATACTTGTTCCTGCGACTGGATGAAATGTAACGAGAGATGTGCGCGCTGCGCACGTGTGTCTCTCCTCCGGCTTGGCTCCAAACAGCTGGGTAGGCGGCGGCTGCTAGTAATGACCCAACATGCGGCCAGTGCTGAGGTGCAGCGAGGTACGGGTGTCGGAGGGCCGTCCGTCCGCCGACACGTGTTTCGCTCCGCCCACCGGAGCTTCGTCAGGGTGTGGGGCGGTTCAAAGCTTCACTGTTTTATGCTCAGAGGGACCTCCCTCTCCAGGCCGCCTTCCAATCACCATTCCAATTGATACAACGTCCTTAGAATCATCAGCAGTAGGCGGACTATGGGTCCCAACGCGTCCTCTCATTAACAGTGATTACACATCTCCCCCACTGGACTTCTTCATGACGCTGCATGGAAGTGCACCTCTGCATACAGTCCCGCATCTCATGTACACTATCATCATGGCTTCCTTGGGCTATTTACAATGGTGATAAGGAGATTATATAATATAATAAAGCCTCACATCATACCACCATACAACAAACCAATCATACAGCTAGACCTTTTCTTATGTCTTCACGGGACCCGGCCTAAGTAAGTCTATTCGCGGGACCAGGTCTAGGTAAGTATAATGTCTCAGGTGCCTATAGATTAGAAGCATTAGAGAGACCTATGTGTTTAGACATTTCACAGCAGTTAGCAGCCCCATCATATAAACCTATGTGTCCAACACTTTTATCTTGGTATTTGAGCCTATACTAGTTCATATTTACTTGTGCATTTGCAGATGCCGCTTATATGGCCTCAACTGGGTATAAGTGCACCCTGGAAGACGTCATCCTAACTATATGTTGAAACATTTAAACGTCTACATTTATACTCATAAATGCGCTTAAAACACTTCAAGCCGGCCGCTAACCCCATTACCAAGAACTTTTGGACTAATACCGATTTATATTTACAAAAACATTTGCATTTACGGGCGCAACTCAAAGGACCACTAATAAATATATATACATGCACCATGGGTAAGGATCCTCCCAGCTTTCGCCCTTTCAAGTGTATATTAATCTATACTGGTTCCTAAAATAACGAGGCACTCTTTCTTAAAGTGATACTTAAATCTACATCCCTGTCCCTATTTTTAATTCCTACCCCCTGTACACCCCTAATTCTACACCCTATTAAACAGTATGTTAAACAATATATTACAAGAAGGCACTGAGGCCCAGGTCCGTATTAAAACCCTTAGGGAACATTGTACCCAATTCAAAGATCAGACGGGACTCATGTTGTAATAATCTTTTTTCCCAGAATCCCCTCCTTCCCTCTCTTCTCAATGCAAAAATTCCACGCGCTTTTAAGCCTGCCGGTTTCCCCTGATGAAAGACTCTGAAGTGTTCAGAGACCGGGCTTTTTTCATTCCCTTTTCTGATGTCGCGCACATGCTCACCCACCCGTACCCGCAGCTCTCTCTTGGTCTTACCTACGTACTTCTTGCCGCATGGGCCGGTGACATGACATAGGTGGTTGCACAGTTAATAAAGCCTTTGATCTGACGGGGAGTACCTTCTCCTCCTGGCCCCCAAAATGTAGTTGTTTTTACCATAAATGAACATGCCTTACAATGGCCACACTTGAAGGAACCATTGAGCTTGTCTACACTGCCCACATTTGTGCCTATTGCCAAATCACTGTGAACCAACAGATCGCGAATATTGGTTGCACGGCGTGCTGTCAAGAGTGGTCTAGGACCTACACATCTTGCAACTACAGGGTCAAGTTGCAGAATGTTCTAGTTCGATTCCAAGATCATACAGAATTTATCCCAGTGGGTACCAAACTGGGTTATTAGTCTGATTGGTTGATCTTTTTGAATGCCAGAGCCACCCCTTATTTTCCTATTTTTATTTCCTTTCAGTAGTTCTTCCCTACTGCATTCTAGAGCCTTTTTAAAACAAGTACGTAATAGGTACGTACGTACCTTGTGAGGATATCCTCTCTCACGGAATCTCCTGGTCAACTCACGAGACTCACGTACATAATCACGTTCCAAGCCACAATTCCTGCGTATCCGCAAGAATTGGCCCAAAGGGATTCCCCGGCGTGACGGCATCGGATGATGGCTCGAGAAATGCAGTAGGGTATTGCCAGCAGTGGGCTTTCGAAAGGTCGTGGTCAAAAGCCTATCACCTTCTCGTCTAATCAGAAGATCTAGGAATTCCAATTGATCTGGACCCACTTTGCATGTCAGGCGTACGTTTCGTTCGTTCTGATTCAATTGCGCTACAAAGGAATCAAATTCCTCAGAAGAGCCCCTCCACACCACCAGGATGTCATCTATATAGCGTAACCAGTGGGCGCCCCAAAGTCCGCCCGCCCAAACACCTCTACTTCCTCCCACCGACCGAGGTGAAGGCAGGCGTACGATGGAGCACAGGCCGCCCCCATGGCCGTGCCACAGATCTGATGGTAGAAGTCCGTGTGAAAATGGAAGAAATTGTTGGTCAAAACAAACTCCAAAAGTTCCACCACCAGTTTGTTATAAGCGGCATCACACGGACCAAGTTCCTCAAGGAACCGTGACACCGCTTGTAGGCCCACCGCATGGGGAATGGAGGTGGGGAGACTCTCTACGTCTATACTGGCTAAAAGCCACTTCCCTTCGAGATTGTCCAAAAGTTCTTGGTAATGGTGTTAGCGGCCGGCTTGAAGTGTTCCCACAAGCGCATTTATGAGTATAAATGTAGATGTTTAAATGTTTCAACATATAGTTAGGATGACGTCTTCCAGGGTGCACTTATACCCATTTGAGGCCATATGAGCGGCATCTGCAAATGCACAAGTAAATATGAACTAGTATAGGCTGAAATACCAAGATAAAAGTGTTGGACACATAGGTTTATATGATGGGGCTGCTAACTGCTGTGAAATGCATAAACACATAGGTCTCTCTAATGTTTCTAATCTATAGGCACCGGAGACATTATACTTACCTAGACCTGGTCCCGCGAATAGACTTACTTCGGCCGGGTCCCGTGAAGACAAAAGAAAAGGTCTAGCTGTATGATTGGTTTGTTGTATGGTGGTATGATGTGAGGCTTTATTATATAATCTCATTATCACCATTGTAAATAGCCCAAGGAAGCCATGATGATAGTGTACATGAGATGCGGGACTGTATGCAGAGGTGCACTTCCATGCAGCGTCATTAAGAAATCCAGTGGGGGAGATGTGTAATCACTGTTAATGAGAGGACGCACTAGAACCCATAGTCCGCCTACTGCTGATGATTCTAATGACATTAGGGTCGATTCAAAGAAACATGTAACAGCTTTGATTTTGGTGCCGATCATCCTATTTTTCCCGAACGCTCGTGCGCTCGTAGGAACTTGCGAGTGATTCTATAAGCAAATACGTTTCTATCCTAAAATGTACGCCCGTTCGTATGGCAGTTCGGGAATCAGACCTATGTCAGTTTCCATCCTGAATTTTCCATTTCATTTCTCAGGTTGCAACATTGGTTTTGCCCTTTTTCCTTTTTTGTCTGGACGTAAATCCTTCTGATCTTGCGGCTGCGCACTACAAACTTACCTCATTAAAGTGCATTCTAAATATTTGGTCTTATTTTTCTTTATTTCATTCATTTTGTAGTAACCAACCATTAATGAATGCATTTGCATAAGTAAATCTTACTTTGTTTAATTTTTAGTTAACTTGCATTTTTTACTTGTGGATGTAATTTTAATATTTTGGCTTCAAATGGTACAACTTTAAATTTTGTGTGTGGTTACCCACACCCTCTCCATACAGATTGCTCTCAAATATAAAAAAACACCCAGCAACTTCTGCATGTTATGAGTCTAGAAACAGCCAAGATGGCGGCTCAGGTATTATCGGGCAGCCTGCAAATAGAAAGGGCCTTGTGACTGTGTTGCTCTGCATTCTTTGATTTCTGACCTTTCCGTGCCCCCAGCTCTGCTGTGTCTGTGCAAAATACAGCAGTAACCCACATCCTGCACTTTATCCCGCTCTCCTCTCCTCAGTAAGTGTGATGCATCTGACCAAAGATGTGCTTAAATAATTAAACAAAGCAAAGGTAAACAACTACACCAATAAATGCAATCTAAAAATATTATTCTAGTACATCAATTTAAAAATAAATACCAAAGGACATACATTTCTTTAATTAACGCAAATATATTGCAAAATAAAGGTTTACATGCAAAGGACTAATTAAGGTCCACATTAAAATGCTTTTATAAGGCATACATGAATCAGGTATGCATTGCCATACAATTTATGGCCTCGGCCATGCTGATACATGCAGTTCATTGGAGCACAAGACGCGCAGACTCCTCCACATAGCCAAAAAACCTGTTCCAGAACAGCAATCCGACTGCTAAAAGGTGTCGCCAGTGGCTTTCTTTTAAAACGTATTTAGAGGTTTGAAAACTGTTCTCTGAATCACACGGAAACACATCCGATTATCCTAAGTTTTACGTTTTGATCCTAAGTTTTAGGATTTGATCCTAAGTTTTACGTTTTGATCCTAAAATTTAGGAACGAACTTGCGATGATCGTAAGAGCATATACGCATTCGTACGTAGGCTCGTGCGAGTTGGAAATGGCCAAAAAAACAGGAAAAAATGACTAACACCCACCCAAACTTACGATTCTCGATCCGAAATCAATTAACTTTTGCTCTTTGAATCGAGGGGATTGTATCAATTGGAATGGTGATTGGAAGGCGGCCTGGAGAGGGAGGTCCCTCTGAGCATAAAACAGTGAAGCGTTGACCCGCCCCCCACCCTGACGAAGCTCCGGTGGGCAGAGCGAAACACGTGTCAGCGGACAGACGGCCCGTACCTCGCTGCACCTCAGCACTGGCCGCATGTTGAGTCATTACTAGCAGCCGCCGCCTACCCAGCCATTTGGAGCGACACGTGCGCAGCGCGCACATCTCTCGTTACATTCCATCCAGCCGCAGGGACAAGTATCAGCTAAGTACTTTCTTTAAAGGAGCAGTATCGTGAATTTTTCTTGGTGACTTATATTTAAATGGTACTTTGAATGTAGGTAAGTGTTGGAGTAAGAATTACAAATGTAGAAAAAAATGATGTGTGTGTTGTGCAGCTGGAGACTAATAGCTTATGTTTATGTCTGCTGATGAGTGCCGGGGCCCGACACTCGCCTGTTCCACGCTGAGCAGAGGGAAACATGTAACAAAGTAATCAGCCGTTCAGTGCTGGCAGCCGTCCAGCATAATATTGCAACATTGCCTGGCCACAACTCATATATCTAAAACAGAAAGAAAAGCTCTAGAAGTAATTTAGCTCATTGGTAAATTCAGCGTCTTTGAACCAGAGAGTCATTGGTTTGAATCTCAGACTCACCTTTTTTTTTGGGGGGGAGGGGGTTATTTTATTTCAGAATTCGATTTTTATGTTTACATCCTGTTTTTTTGCTCTAAACATTTTTATTTTGACAGTTTTCCCTTCATGTTGCCTCTGCTGCAGAATCTTTCAGTTTACCATTTTCTCTTTCATTTTTCCATATGATCTTTCTTTCAGCTTTGTGTGTTTTGAGCAAAGCTCAACCCAGGATTTTCACTATCTGGAGTTTTGTTTTGTGCCCCTATCCCGACTTGTGATGCCCTGATATGTGAAATCCCCAAGTTCACCTGTGTAAACGTACCTTTCCCTGTCCCACAGCGCATGCGCGGGCTCTCATCCAATCAGCTCTGTTTGCACGCAGATGGGGAGCCTGAGCAGTAACCTTCCTGGCTGCCCGGCCTGTCTAAATGACAGAAAAATGGGGGGATCTGTGGTTATCCAGGGGGCGTTTCACACAGTGGGGCATCCCGATTTAGGATACCCAAGGGGGAAGGTCAATGGCCGGGTCTTATAGACTTCAGGGTCTGCCACTCAGGGTTTTGTTCCACTTTAATACCTTTAGATTTTCCTGCACAGTTATTCAAAGAAGAATTTCAGTCAGTTTACTTTATTTTGTATAGATTTTACACATTTGAGTCACCTGGTGTCACCTCACACACACACACAGCCGTTACCACTGATTACAGTGTCAGCCTCTGAGGTAAAGTGTTGCTAAGAGACCAGTGGGCTAAATGAAGCAGCTCACTAAATACAACCCAGCAGATCCCCCTATTCAGCAAATGGACTGAGCCATAGTCATTATACAATTTAAAAGAAAGGCAGATATTGTTTTCTTTTTCTATCGCCACATTATTTATACACATGTTATAAGCTATTGTGTGGCTATTTAATTATTTATCTTTTTTAATGCAAATTTCGCGATACTGCTCCTTTAAGTCATGTATAACACTTGAAGAGGTGCAGCTAGGCACACTGAGAGAGGAAAAATGTGTTGGTTATGACACTGTAATCACATCCGGACAGCGGCGCTGGAGATGGTGCATGTTATGCTGCACAATGTGAGGTGGCATAACACAGGATCAAGCAGAGCAGTTACCACATCTGATTGTGAGACATTGTTCAATCAAGCATCCCCACTGGGGGCATACATTGTTGAAGTTGATCTCCCTAAAAATGGCCAGATATCAGCTGAGGAGTGGGGAGAGTGTCTGGTGTGAGTGTGGCTGGTGAGGCTGCATGGGGGGGCCCCGTGTTTTTTAATCACCGTGTATGTTTTTATCTTTGCAATAGAATAATTTTTCATGTATTTGCATGTGCCAAACTTTTCATACCCCATTAAAAATAGTGTTATTTGGCAAACTGGCTTGGAGCCGTTTTGTGCCAGTCCCACAAGTAAACTTGTGGTATGTGTGTTTTGTTGGTTTACTAATGCTGGTTAGTGGGACGCCACCAATTGTTTTGGCAGTGCACAGGCCTTAAGAAGCGAGTTTTCCCTGTCTTTTTATCTATATACATAGATGACATTCTCCGGTTCTGGTCAGACCACTCTCCGAGTGCTGGAGAAGTTTATAGTCATACTAAATGTAAACAATTGTAAATTGACATATGACGTTAACAAAGTAGGATTTCTGGATCTGGAGATCTCCATGGACGGGACAGGAGCTCTAGCCACCGAGCTCTATAATAAACCTATCGCCTCTAATGGCAACTTAAGAGCCGAAAGCGCACACCTGCGGCCCACTAGTAGATATTATCCCCACTGGGGAACATTTATGGGCATGCAGAAACTGATCATCCATGGAGACATTCCAGAGGAAAGAAAATACAATTAGGACATTCTTATGGACTGAGGGATACACAAATAAGAGTTTAAAAGGGGGCTTATAAAAGAGCTGCCACCACAGAAAGGCACACACTTCTGGGGTCAGGGCTTAAGAAACAAACACAAAACGTTAAAGATAAACCTTCATGTATAATGACATATTCACAACATCAGTTAATTAGAAATCCAATGCAGAAACATTGGCATATCCTAAATGTAGATCCAGCTGTTAAACGAATTTTAGGACCAAGAACTAAATTTATTAGCGATATGGTAAAAGCCATTATGATCCAGCCCCACAAAACAGTTTTAGAACAATAGGGACATATGTCTGTCAATCCTGTAACCAGTGTCCCTATATAAAACAGGGGAATACCATACGTCTACCATGGGGGGAAAGATTTGAAATGTAGACATTATGTGAATTGTAAGAAGGTGTTTTTTCTATTGACATGTGGACGTGGTGCATATTACATGGGGAAAACAAATAGATGTTTTAGAATCTACGAACACGTATATGACTATACGAAACTGGATCCCCGTTCCCATCCCCATGGGAAAACATGGTAGAACATGTAAAGAGTGTAGCAAAAAGAATATTACGTTTCAGCCTTTATCTAGAATCCACCAACATATAAGAGGGGAAAATATTGAGGCAATTATTTACCAGGAGGAACAGAGGTGGATCTACAGGTTGAAATCAGATAGACCTCCAGGTCATAATGGACAGGTGAGATTTGCACTTTTTGGAATCAGAAATATTAGCTGTTTAAGAATTTTTACAATTTTTTCTCTCTGTAAATTTTCTTAGTAATTTTTTAACAGCAGAGAATTATCCTGACACCTGAAAAATTAAAATCCAATGTGGGAAAACGAGGTGTGATCGACTATTTATTAGAGTTAATTATTGCAATGTTTTGGGTTATCAGGGCGCCAGAATAATTAGAGATGAGCGAATTGAATCTGACGAATCCAAATTAGTTACGAATTTCAGGAAAAATTTGATTCACAAACAATCTGATTGTCATCGATATTCGATCATGCAAATCACTTTCTTACGCTCCATTTAATGTGGTCCAGGCCATCTAAAATACTGGATCCACATCTCAGGACATATCCCATGGGGCAAAGAATCCTGGGAAGGCATCACATGTAGCCTATCAGCAGCCATCCCCCCGGTGATGTCACAGCCCTATATAAGCGACGGCCATCTTGCGGGCACCCATTACAGTGGTGTATTGCGGTGAGTTATGGGACAAGGATGGGGACATGGGGAGGGGCCAGTTATGGGACAAGGATGGGGACATGGGGAGGGGCCCAGTTATGGGACAAGGATGGGGACATGGGGAGGGGCCAGTTATGGAACAAGGATGGGGACATGAGGAGGAGGCCAGTTATGGGACAGGAATGGAGACATGGGGAGGAGCCAGTTATGGGACAAGGATGGGGACATGAGGAGGAGGCCAGTTATGGGACAAGGATGGGGACATGGGGAGGAGGCCAGTTATGGGATAAGGATGGGGACATGGGGAGGAGCCAGTTATGGGACAAGGATGGGGACATGGGGAGGAGCCAGTTATGGGACAAGGATGGGGACATGAGGAGGAGGCCAGTTATGGGACAAGGATGGGGACATGGGGAGGAGGCCAGTTATGGGACAAGGATGGGGACATGGGGAGGAGCCAGTTATGGGACAAGGATGGGGACATGGGGAGGAGCCAGTTATGGGACAAGGATGGGGACATGGGAAGGAGCCAGTTATGGGACAAGGATGGGGACATGGGGAGGAGCCAGTTATGGGACAAGGATGGGGACATGGGGTGGGGCCAGTTATGGGACAGGGATGGGGACATGGGGAGGAGCCAGTTATGGGACAGGGATGGGGACATGAGGAGGGGCCAGTTATGGGACAAGGATGGGGACATGGGGAGGAGCCAGTTATGGGACAAGGATGGGGACATGGGGAGGAGGCCAGTTATGGGACAAGGATGGGGACATGGGGAGGGGCCAGTTATGGGACAAGGATGGGGACATGGGGAGGGGCCAGTTATGGGACAAGGATAGGGACATGGGGAGGAGCCAGTTATGGGACAAGGATGGGGACATGGGGAGGAGCCAGTTATGGGACAAGGATGGGGACATGGGGAGGAGCCAGTTATGGGACAAGGATGGGGACATGGGAAGGAGCCAGTTATGGGACAAGGATGGGGACATGGGGAGGAGCCAGTTATGGGACAAGGATGGGGACATGGGGTGGGGCCAGTTATGGGACAGGGATGGGGACATGGGGAGGAGCCAGTTATGGGACAGGGATGGGGACATGAGGAGGGGCCAGTTATGGGACAAGGATGGGGACATGGGGAGGAGCCAGTTATGAGACAAGGATGGGGACATGGGGAGGAGGCCAGTTATGGGACAAGGATGGGGACATGGGGAGGGGCCAGTTATGGGACAAGGATGGGGACATGGGGAGGGGCCAGTTATGGGACAAGGATAGGGACATGGGGAGGAGCCAGTTATGGGACAAGGATGGGGACATGGGGAGGAGCCAGTTATGGGACAAGGATGGGGACATGGGGAGGGGACAGTTATGGGGACAAGGATGGGGACATGGGGAGGGGCCAGTGATGGGACAAGGATGGAGACATGGGGAGGAGCCAGTTATGGGACAAGGATGGGGACATGGGGAGGAGCCAGTTATGGGACAAGGATGGGGACATGAGGAGGAGCCAGTTATGGGACAAGGATGGGGACATGGGGAGGAGCCAGTTATGGGACAAGGATGGGGACATGGGGAGGGGACAGTTATGGGACAAGGATGGGGACATGGGGAGGGGCCCAGTTATGGGACAAGGATGGGGACATGGGGAGGAGCCAGTTATGGGACAAGGATGGGGACTTGGGGAGGAGCCAGTTATGGGACAAGGATGGGGACATGGGGAGGAGCCAGTTATGGGACAAGGATGGGGACATGGGGAGGGGCCAGTTATGGGACAAGGATGGGGACATTGGGAGGGGCCAGTTATGGGACAAGGATGGGGACATGGGAAGGAGCCAGTTATGGGACAAGGATGGGGACATGGGGAAGAGCCAGTTATGGGACAAAGATGGAGTCATGGGGAGGAGCCAGTTATGGGACAAGGATGGGGACATGGGGAGGAGCCAGTTATGGGACAAGGATGGGGACATGGGGAGGGGACAGTTATGGGACAAGGATGGGGACATGGGGAGGGGCCCAGTTATGGGACAAGGATGGGGACATGGGGAGGAGCCAGTTATGGGACAAGGATGGGGACTTGGGGAGGAGCCAGTTATGGGACAAGGATGGGGACATGGGGAGGAGCCAGTTATGGGACAAGGATGGGGACATGGGGAGGGGCCAGTTATGGGACAAGGATGGGGACATGGGGAGGAGCCAGTTATGGGACAAGGATGGGGACTTGGGGAGGAGCCAGTTATGGGACAAGGATGGGGACATGGGGAGGAGCCAGTTATGGGACAAGGATGGGGACATGGGGAGGGGCCAGTTATGGGACAAGGATGGGGACATTGGGAGGGGCCAGTTATGGGACAAGGATGGGGACATGGGGAAGAGCCAGTTATGGGACAAAGATGGAGTCATGGGGAGGAGCCAGTTATGGGACAAGGATGGGGACATGGGGAAGAGCCAGTTATGGGACAAGGATGAGGACATGGGGAGGAGCCAGTTATGGGACAAGGATGGGGACATGGGGAGGAGCCAGTTATGGGACAAGGATGGGGACATGGGGAGGGGACAGTTATGGGGACAAGGATGGGGACATGGGGAGGGGCCAGTGATGGGACAAGGATGGAGACATGGGGAGGAGCCAGTTATGGGACAAGGATGGGGACATGGGGAGGAGCCAGTTATGGGACAAGGATGGGGACATGAGGAGGAGCCAGTTATGGGACAAGGATGGGGACATGGGGAGGAGCCAGTTATGGGACAAGGATGGGGACATGGGGAGGGGACAGTTATGGGACAAGGATGGGGACATGGGGAGGGGCCCAGTTATGGGACAAGGATGGGGACATGGGGAGGAGCCAGTTATGGGACAAGGATGGGGACTTGGGGAGGAGCCAGTTATGGGACAAGGATGGGGACATGGGGAGGAGCCAGTTATGGGACAAGGATGGGGACATGGGGAGGGGCCAGTTATGGGACAAGGATGGGGACATTGGGAGGGGCCAGTTATGGGACAAGGATGGGGACATGGGAAGGAGCCAGTTATGGGACAAGGATGGGGACATGGGGAAGAGCCAGTTATGGGACAAAGATGGAGTCATGGGGAGGAGCCAGTTATGGGACAAGGATGGGGACATGGGGAGGAGCCAGTTATGGGACAAGGATGGGGACATGGGGAGGGGACAGTTATGGGACAAGGATGGGGACATGGGGAGGGGCCCAGTTATGGGACAAGGATGGGGACATGGGGAGGAGCCAGTTATGGGACAAGGATGGGGACTTGGGGAGGAGCCAGTTATGGGACAAGGATGGGGACATGGGGAGGAGCCAGTTATGGGACAAGGATGGGGACATGGGGAGGGGCCAGTTATGGGACAAGGATGGGGACATTGGGAGGGGCCAGTTATGGGACAAGGATGGGGACATGGGGAAGAGCCAGTTATGGGACAAAGATGGAGTCATGGGGAGGAGCCAGTTATGGGACAAGGATGGGGACATGGGGAAGAGCCAGTTATGGGACAAGGATGAGGACATGGGGAGGAGCCAGTTATGGGACAAGGATGGGGACATGGGGAGGAGCCAGTTATGGGACAAGGATGGGGACATGGGGAGGAGCCAGTTATGGGACAAGGATGGGGACATGGGGAGGAGCCAGTTATGGGACAAGGATGGGGACTTGGGGAGGAGCCAGTTATGGGACAAGGATGGGGACATGAGGAGGAGCCAGTTATGGGACAAGGATGGAGTCATGGGGAGGAGCCAGTTATGGGTCAAGGATGGGGACATGGGAAGGGGCCATGTAGCGATAACCTTTATCGCCGGAGGGCTTCCCCGCCAGAGACGTCCTTTTCCCAATGGTGAGAAGTGCTGCAGGAATTCCAGAGTCATCTGTGAGGGAAGCAGGAACAGCTGTTACAAGGGCTAGTGAATTATAATATAGCTTTTTTCCCCCCAATAAGAGACAGGACTCAGTATTGAGGGTGAAGATGAGCTCTGTTTATTAGTGCCACGCTGGGCCTTATATGCAAGTCTCCATGCAAGGGGACCTCCCCTGTGGACCTGATGGAGAACTGCATGACAAACACACAGACCAATGGGAGCAGGACACACAATCCCTCAACTGTGCTGGTAACACAATCAACAACACAATGGCAGTCTGTAACACAATCAACAACACAATGACATTGTAACATAATCAACAGCACAATGACATCGTCTGTAACAGTATCAACACACAATGACATTGTCTGGAACATGATTAAGAAAATGAAAGTAATGAATCTATGTAAAGTCCAAGGGGCAGAAACAGTGCTTTTAAAATCCAATATGCCCAAGTAGGGTCCCAGGGGCCGTATAGAAAAAGGAACAGTGGGCATCCAATGAATGACCCGGTGGGCAATTGAATAGTGGTGAAATCCAAAAGGTAGAGAGTCTGTCACAGGCTCCATTATTATATAGAGCGAGGAGGCGGCTCCATTATTATATAGAGCAAGAGGGCACCATTATTATATAGAGCGAGGAGGCGCCATTATTATATAGAGCCAGGAGGCGGCTCCATTATTATATAGAGCAAGAGGGCACCATTATTATATAGAGCGAGGAGGCGGCTCCATTATTATATAGAGCGAGGCGGAGGCTCCATTATTATATAGAGCAAGGCTGCTCCATTATTATATAGAGCGAGGAGGCGGCTCCATTATTATATAGAGCGAGGAGGAGGCTCCATTATTATATAGAGCGAGGAGGAGACGCCATTATTATATAGAGCGAGGAGGCGCCATTATTATATAGAGCGAGGAGGCGGCTCCATTATTATATAGAGCGAGGCGGAGGCTCCATTATTATATAGAGCGAGGCGGAGGCTCCATTATTATATAGAGCGAGGCGGAGGCTCCATTATTATATAGAGCGAGGAGGCGCCATTATTATATAGAGCGAGGCGGAGGCTCCATTATTATATAGAGCGAGGAGGCGCCATTATTATATAGAGCGAGGAGGCGGCTCCATTATTATATAGAGCGAGGAGGCGCCATTATTATATAGAGCGAGGAGACGCCATTATTATATAGAGCGAGGAGGCGCCATTATTATATAGAGCGAGGAGGCGGCTCCATTATTATATAGAGCAAGGCGGAGGCTCCATTATTATATAGAGCGAGGCGGAGGCTCCATTATTATATAGAGCGAGGCGGAGGCTCCATTATTATATAGAGCGAAGCGGAGGCTCCATTATTATATAGAGCGAGGAGGCGCCATTATTATATAGAGCGAGGAGGCGGCTCCATTATTATATAGAGCGAGGAGGCGCCATTATTATATAGAGCGAGGAGACGCCATTATTATATAGAGCGAGGAGACGCCATTATTATATAGAGCGAGGAGGCGCCATTATTATATAGAGCGAGGAGGCTCCATTATTATAAAGAGCGAGGAGGCGCCATTATTATATAGAGCGAGAAGTCTCCATTATTATATAGAGCGAGGAGGCGCCATTATTATATAGAGCGAGGAGGCGCCATTATTATATAGAGCGAGGAGGCTCCATTATTATATAGGGCGGGGAGGCTCCATTATTATAT
Source organism: Gastrophryne carolinensis (assembly GCA_027917425.1). Lineage (NCBI taxonomy): Eukaryota > Metazoa > Chordata > Amphibia > Anura > Microhylidae > Gastrophryne > Gastrophryne carolinensis. Next base: position 272,702 of record JAQIHN010000033.1, read on the forward strand.
AGAGCGAGGAGGCTTCATTATTATATAGAGCGAAGCGGAGGCTCCATTATTATATAGAGCGAGGAGGCGCCATTATTATATAGAGCGAGGAGGCGGCTCCATTATTATATAGAGCGAGGAGGCGCCATTATTATTTAGAGCGAGAAGTCTCCATTATTATATAGAGCGAGGAGGCGCCATTATTATATAGAGCGAGGAGGCGGCTCCATTATTATATAGAGCGAGGAGGCGCCATTATTATATAGAGCGAGACGGCTCCATTATTATATAGAGCGAGGAGGCAGCGCCATTATTATATAGAGCGAGGAGGCGCCATTATTATATAGAGCGAGACGGCTCCATTATTATTTAGAGCGAGGAGGCAGCGCCATTATTATATAGAGCGAGGAGGCGCCATTATTATATAGAGCGAGACGGCTCCATTATTATATAGGGCGAGGAGGCAGCGCCATTATTATATAGAGCGAGGAGGCGCCATTATTATATAGAGCGAGGAGGCAGCGCCATTATTATATAGAGCGAGGAGGCGCCATTATTATATAGAGCGAGGAGGCGCCATTATTATATAGAGCGAGGAGGCGCCATTATTATATAGAGCGAGACGGCTCCATTATTATATAGAGCGAGGAGGCAGTGCCATTATTATATAGAGCGAGGAGGCGCCATTATTATATAGAGCGAGACGGCTCCATTATTATATAGGGCGAGGAGGCAGCGCCATTATTATATAGAGCGAGGAGGCGCCATTATTATATAGAGCGAGGAGGCAGCGCCATTATTATATAGAGCGAGGAGGCGCCATTATTATATAGAGCGAGGAGGCGCCATTATTATATAGAGCGAGGAGGCTCCATTATTATATAGAGCGAGGAGGCGCCATTATTATATAGAGCGAGGAGGCGCCATTATTATATAGAGCGAGGAGGAGGAGCCATTATTATATAGAGCGAGGAGGCGCCATTATTATATAGAGCGAGACGGCTCCATTATTATATAGAGCGAGGAGGCAGCGCCATTATTATATAGAGCGAGGAGGCGCCATTATTATATAGAGCGAGACGGCTCCATTATTATATAGGGCGAGGAGGCAGCGCCATTATTATATAGAGCGAGGAGGCGCCATTATTATATAGAGCGAGGAGGCGCCATTATTATATAGAGCGAGGAGGCGGCTCCATTATTATATAGAGCGAGGAGGCGCCATTATTATATAGAGCGAGACGGCTCCATTATTATATAGAGCGAGGAGGCAGCGCCATTATTATATAGAGCGAGGAGGCGCCATTATTATATAGAGCGAGGAGGCGCCATTATTATATAGAGCGAGACGGCTCCATTATTATTTAGAGCGAGGAGGCAGCGCCATTATTATATAGAGCGAGGAGGCGCCATTATTATATAGAGCGAGGAGGCGCCATTATTATATAGAGCGAGACGGCTCCATTATTATATAGGGCGAGGAGGCAGCGCCATTATTATATAGAGCGAGGAGGCAGCGCCATTATTATATAGAGCGAGGAGGCAGCGCCATTATTATATAGAGCGAGGAGGCGCCATTTTTATATAGAGCGAGGAGGCGCCATTATTATATAGAGCGAGGAGGCGCCATTATTATATAGAGCGAGGAGGCGCCATTATTATATAGAGCGAGAAGTCTCCATTATTATATAGAGCGAGGAGGCAGTGCCATTATTATATAGAGCGAGGAGGCGCCATTATTATATAGAGTGAGACGGCTCCATTATTATATAGGGCGAGGAGGCAGCGCCATTATTATATAGAGCGAGGAGGCAGCGCCATTATTATATAGAGCGAGGAGGCGCCATTATTATATAGAGCGAGGAGGCGCCATTATTATATAGAGCGAGGAGGCTCCATTATTATATAGAGCGAGGAGGCGCCATTATTATATAGAGCGAGGAGGAGGAGCCATTATTATATAGAGCGAGGAGGCGCCATTATTATATAGAGCGAGACGGCTCCATTATTATATAGAGCGAGGAGGCAGCGCCATTATTATATAGAGCGAGGAGGCGCCATTATTATATAGAGCGAGACGGCTCCATTATTATATAGGGCGAGGAGGCAGCGCCATTATTATATAGAGCGAGGAGGCGCCATTATTATATAGAGCTAGGAGGCAGCGCCATTATGATATAGAGCGAGGAGGCGCCATTATTATATAGAGTGAGGAGGCGCCATTATTATATAGAGCGAGGAGGCTCCATTATTATATAGAGCGAGGAGGCGCCATTATTATATAGAGCGAGGAGGCGCCATTATTATATAGAGCGAGGAGGCGCCATTATTATATAGAGCGAGGAGGCTCCATTATTATATAGAGCGAGGAGGCGCCATTATTATATAGAGCGAGGAGGAGGAGCCATTATTATATAGAGCGAGGAGGTGCCTAGATGGCCTCTAGATGTGGGGTGAGCAGCATTGATGGGCCGTCATGAAGTAGTCATGTGATTTTAATTTGTGGTAACAGTAATTTAGGTTCCTGATCCCTAATTCTATGCTGCTGGGATATCTCACCACCCGGCTTCTTATCTATCTGTGAGGCCACAGAGCAATACAACCAAAATTGCGGTGTGCCAGTAAACCGCTAAATTCTCACCATAAAACCGCACACTGTATGAAAGTACTAAACACACTTTATTATGGATTGTAAAAGACACTTCTGAACATCTAAACATGTACACATACAATTAGACAATATAAACAATTTAAAAAGTTTACAAAAACCTATAAACAGGGCAGTGTAAGTGGACCATAAGAGGACTATTTAAGGTATAACCAGTTGTTAAAGTAATATATTTGCCAGGCACATGAGGAGCACTATGTGAAAGGAAAAAAGAGGTATAAGCATGTGCTAATATAGCATGTGTAAGATAATAGCCATGTAGAAGCTACCAAGTAAAAGATGAATATCAATGTAAAAGGAAGTGCTCTAGTGCTCAAAGTGCAAGTGCAAAAATAAATAGTGGTACCTGATGCGCCAAGGCGAGATTTGAAATTGAGTTATCTAGATCAAAGGACAATAATGATGAGGTCCAGGTTCCACTCACAAAGCCCACTCACCAACACCGACGCGTTACGTGGACATCCACTTCGTCAGGGTGCTGTGGGTGTCCCTCCCAATGTCCCTTAAATACCTGCTGGTTTACCTCTAATGCCAAGCGTTGGAGCACATGTGTGGCTTCCCATTTCCTGTGGCTATGTGATTGGTTGGTGGCTCTGTTTGAATATGGCCAATCAGGTATCTTTCTGGCCTCCGCTGAGAGGGGGCCTGGCTCAAAGCAGGAAGTCCACCCAGGGTGTCATTATGAGTCTGGCCATACAAGGCCATCCAAAGTTGATTGATGGCACAGGTGGGGCGGCAGCTGTATAAGCGCCCCGCCAGTATGTCTACAATCAAAACACCCCCTATGAGCAGCGGAAGCACAGGGAAAACAAGGTCGTCGTCACCCAAGCAAACACTGCCGTAGGCGCGCATGCACACAACAGATGGCAGCCTGGAATGAATGGAGACGCGCCGCACCCACTGCGCACGTGCACCAGGCGCGCCGCCGCCCATTACGGGCGAGGTACATCCACTGCGCACGCGCACCAGGCGCGCAACCGCCCATTACGGGCGAGGTACATCCACTGCGCACGTGCACCTGGCGCGGCACGGTATGCCACAGTACACCCACCGCGCATGCGCACCCGGCGCACCGCGGTGCAGGAGTCCTGAAAAAATGGCACCGCCGTGCATATTGCTAAGGGGCACGACCACCAAGTATGAGGGAGGGCGGTATCTAGTAACCACAATAAAAGTTAACATTTATACTACACAGTTCTACAATTAAACATGATGTGTCTCTAAGTGTCTCTTAATATATCACTCCTATCCAATTATTATTCTATTGATCCTATTTTATCCATAAGGGGAGGCTACATTCATGGCATCTGATTATCAATGTTAGACAAGCTAATAGCCACATAATCTCACAGTAAATACACTGATAGTATTAGATATATTTATTATTAATTATATTGTAAAAAATATATTGGAAAAAATATTTTGTAAAAAATATATTAAATGTTAACTTATATTAAATTAAACCCACCTATGCTTCAATATGCATTTCACTAAAAAAATTAAATAAAGGTTTATAAGGATGTGAATTAAAACATCTATATAGTGATGCTGCATGCATGAACATTTTTTTTATATTTTAATAAATATATAATTAATATTAATTACTAAATAACTTATTGCATAAATAAATTAAATAAATTAAATTTAAATAAGTTGTGCCACACACTATAATTTCCACCTTGTGATATATTATATACCTACACCCCGCCCACAAAGGGTGACATCTCATCTCATGTCTTCCAGAGTGACCCGTAACAAGCAGCCAATCAGAACACGAGGATCACTACAGGGACACCAATATGGAGAGTCACCAGCTCCTCCCATCACAGGGTAAGAGAGGGGGCATTACATATTTAGCAGGGGCATCACTGTTCTCCTAACTCCCCCCCCCCCCCCCATTACTGCACACACAGTACATTGTCCTCACTCTCTCATCTTTCCTCACAGACCCCGGAGACACTATAGTGACACATGAGATAATTGAGGAGCAGGAAGAAATATTTGTGAAGGAGGCGAAAGTTCCTCTACAGATCAGCTCAGGTGAGTAATAAACCATCTTTTCTTAGATTTCAGTGTTACCTCTGTACAGTTACTCCTCACACAGGCTCTGATGGGTCTCGTACATCTCAGTGTTACCTCTTTACAGTTACTCCGCACACAGGCTCTGATGGGTCTCATACATCTCAGTGTTACCTCTGTACAGTTACTCCGCACACAGACTCTGATGGGTCTCATACATCTCAGTGTTACCTCTGTACAGTTACTCCTCACACAGGCTCTGATGGGTGTCATACATCTCAGTGTTACCTCTGTTACTCCACACACAGACTCTGATGGGTCTCATACATCTCAGTGTTACCTCTGTACAGTTACTCCTCACACAGGCTCTGATGGGTCTCATACATCTCAGTGTTACCTCTGTACAGTTACTCCGCACACAGGCTCTGATGGGTCTCATACATCTCAGTGTTACCTCTGTACAGTTACTCCGCACACAGGCTCTGATGGATCTCGTACATCTCAGTGTTACCTCTGTACAGTTACTCCTCACACAGGCTCTGATGGGTCTCATACATCTCAGTGTTACCTCTGTACAGTTACTCCGCACACATGCTCTGATGGGTGTCATACATCTCAGTGTTACCTCTGTTACTCCACACACAGACTCTGATGGGTCTCATACATCTCAGTGTTACCTCTGTACAGTTACTCCGCACACATGCTCTGATGGGTGTCATACATCTCAGTGTTACCTCTGTACAGTTACTCCGCACACAGGCTCTGATGGGTCTCATACATCTCAGTGTTACCTCTGTACAGTTACTCCTCACACAGGCTCTGATGGGTCTCATACATCTCAGTGTTACCTCTGTTACTCCACACACAGACTCTGATGGGTCTCATACATCTCAGTGTTACCTCTGTACAGTTACTCCGCACACAGGCTCTGATGGGTCTCATACATCTCAGTGTTACCTCTGTACAGTTACTCCGCACACAGGCTCTGATGGGTCTCATACATCTCAGTGTTACCTCTGTACAGTTACTCCGCACACAGGCTCTGATGGGTCTCATACATCTCAGTGTTACCTCTGTACAGTTACTCCTCACACAGGCTCTGATGGGTCTCATACATCTCAGTGTTACCTCTGTACAGTTACTCCGCACACAGGCTCTGATGGGTCTCATACATCTCAGTGTTACCTCTGTACAGTTACTCCGCACACAGGCTCTGATGGGTGTCATACATCTCAGTGTTACCTCTGTACAGTTACTCCGCACACAGGCTCTGATGGGTCTCATACATCTCAGTGTTACCTCTGTACAGTTACTCCGCACACAGGCTCTGATGGGTCTCATACATCTCAGTGTTACCTCTGTACAGTTACTCCGCACACAGGCTCTGATGGGTCTCATACATCTCAGTGTTACCTCTGTACAGTTACTCCTCACACAGGCTCTGATGGGTCTCACACATCTCAGTGTTACCTCTGTACAGTTACTCCTCACACAGGCTCTGATGGGTGTCATACATCTCAGTGTTACCTCTGTACAGTTACTCCGCACACAGGCTCTGATGGGTCTCGTACATCTCAGTGCGGGGGCGTCACTCTTGTGTTAATTCACTGACCTCATGAGAAATATGAAAACTGAGGAGAATATATAAATGTTTCCCGCTGTGTGGCACCTATTGTCGGGATGCCCCGGATGGCTCATGAAATGATTCTCTTGGGGTCTCGGAATTTGACCTCCTCACAACAGGGGAATAGGGCAAACCATAGATACTGTCATTCACTCAAGGGGTCCAGGTAGTAGAGTGGTCTTCTCCTGTGGAGGTAGATGACCCTGCATCAGGTTTGGCCAGACGCATGCTGATCATATGCCAAACAGTGGAGAAATTCCTGGAAGAGCTGGCAGGCCGCACCTTTACCATGGTAGGGGCAGCACAGTGGGCATTTTCTCGCTGTGTCTTCAGTAGCTTGACTGAGGCAGCACAGGGAAGTTCTGAAGAGCCGGGACTCTCAAGACTTCTTCATTACAGTTGAATGTGTGTATACTGGACATATGAGCCTGGGACCAATTGTCTTTGTAGTTCACCCGAGTCCCCCATAGCCTGACAGCGTACTCTGTGCCCTTCAAATCCCTGCCGATTGGGCTGCGGTAGTGCATTGCCTAAGAGCCTCTGGTCGGCGGTGGGTACAGTTTTCTTACTCGATTTTCCTTGTTTTTCGTGAATCAGGGCAAGAAGGAGGAGAATCGCATCCGCTGACCAGGCGGTGCTCTAATGTCACTTCCAGGTAAGTGTAGGTAGCATTTGCTCCCCAGCCATTACAGAGGTTGGAGGGATCCGGAATGGAGCAGCAGTGGCAGCAACAGCGATGCAGCGAGGTGGCGGCGATCCAGCAGCCCACAGCAGCATCAGGCCTCTGTTCCTTGCACATTAGAGATCAACGGTCTTGGGCAAAGAATCCAGGTGCAGGCAGTATATCTTCCAGCCTTAACACCTTGTGCAAACTGCCTCAGGAGAAGCCGGGAATGTAGAAATCCTGATTTATTTTTCACACCTTATGCTGCACGGCGCTATGTATACATAACTTTGTTACTGTCCTTTAGCCTAATCCACCAAAATTAAAGGATAAGGATAGAGACAAGGACGCTCCAAAAAAGTAGCTCAGGGATCCTAAACCCATTAGATGCTGTGAATCCTGCAGCATTACACTTCCTGGCAGAAGTCTGTATGTCAGACATGTCTTCAGCTAAGAATGGGAGGAGACTTCAGCTATGTACGGGGAGATCTTAGTAATGAGGAACGAAATTGCCTCTATGTTTGAGATCTATAGATTTCCTGGGTTGCACTCATGGGCATCCACTGCTGACACATTCACTCCTCAGTCAGGACAGCTAATCCAGGGTCCTAGACCGCTAGTATCCCTTACTACTATCCCTTCCAGCAACACTTTCTACTCTGCACCTGCTCAGGTTGAAGAAGGATCGGAAATAGTGGAGGAGAGTGAGGGTAAACTCTCATCCGAGGATTCCCTTAATGATGGTATACAGGGTAATAAGAACAAAGGGGCCTCCGGTTCCTTGGGGCCATTGCCAGAGGATTTGGCAGGGTTATTAGATGACATTTAGGAGACATGGGGAATTAGGTGTAAGGATAAGCCCTTATCCACGCAGGATACTATGAATAAGACATTTTTGGTGAAAAAATCCAAATCATTTCCTGTTTATTCCGAAATGGAATGAGAGAATGATGGAATGGAGAAGATCTTTTTTTTTTATGCCACGCTCGTTCAAAAGGAAATTCCCTTTTCAGTAGCAGAACATGGAGCCTTGTACCGCTGGGTCAGGTGTCCAGAGCAGCAGATCTAAGCTTTGAATATATTGCGTGATCCAATGGATCGCAGGACAGAAGGCATCCTGAAAATGGCTTGTGATGCTGCATCATTTACATTCAGGCCTGCTCTGGCAGCACGTGGTGTTATCAGAAGTATGGAAACTTGACTAAATTTAGAGAATGACCCTCCTAAGGAAAGTATCTTGGATACTTTTACTCTATTTAGAGCCATTTCTTTCCTAGCTAATTCTTCAGAGGAGACCATCAGATCCACGGCTAAGTCTGCTGCCTTATTAGCCTGTGCCAGAAGGGCTCTTTGGGGTAAAACATGGTCTGGTGATCTGGTTTCCAAAGACAAGTTGTGCAGCTTTCCATTTCATGGTAATATGTTTGGAGAAGACCTAGAAACCATTCTGACTCATTCTAGCGAAGCAGGTGGGGAATTTCCAAATAAGACGAAGTTTCAGGGTCGCACTAATATTAGAGCCAAAATCACCATAAGGCAGTCTCGGGGTAGACAGAATGAGCAGAAAAAAGGTGGACACAGACTAGGCCTCAGAGAAAGGGTAGTTTGCTCTGCAATCCCCGGAGGGCCCTAAGTCTCAGACCTGACAGAGACTACCCAGTGGGTAGGCTTGCCTGGTTTGTAGCTGCCTGGAGAGCAGTTTTCCAAAATCAGTTTATGCTACAGACATTGGAAAGGGGATATTGCTTAGAATTTTCATCCATCCCTCAACGTTTCTTTCTGGCGACCAGGTTACCAGGAGACACTAGGAAGAGGGAAAACTTTCCACTAGTCTTACAAGAACTAATCAAAAGAATGTGAGAGAAGTAGTTCCACCCCATTCCGAGGGACGGGATTCTATTCTCACGTTTTTCTGGTGAAACGCCATCTGGAAGTAATCGGATGATCCTGAATCTGAAGCAATTAAATTATTTCGTCAGATACAAGAAGTTCAGAATGGAATTGATTTATTCAGTAAGGAACATACTCATAGAGCAGGCCCCTGTGGTCATTTTAGACCTACAGGATGCCTACCTGCATATTCCAATTCTGGCAGTACATCGAAAGTTTCTGAGGTTTGCAGTACAACCAGATCAAGGACTTTATCATTACCAGTACAGGGCCCTACCTTTTGGCCTGTCGTCTGCCCCATGGATCATTACAAAGATATTAGAGGAACCAATGGAAAACCTCAGAAAGGAAGGAATTACAATTCTGTACCTGGACAATCTGCTCTTGTTAAACAGGTCAGTGGAGTCGCTACTAGAAGATCTAGAGAAGATTCTTCTTCTTTTAAAGACTTTAGGCTTGGTTGTCAATTTAGAAAAACCAAGTCTAGTACCCAGCCACTATTGCAGATTCCTTGGGTATAATATAGACAGTATCCTTCTTCAAAGGATTCTGCTTCTGCAGGAAAAGGTACAGAGGACCATAATAATCCAAAAATGTGTCAGTTTTGCTTAGGTTTCTCTATGAGAAATCATGACCCTGCTTTGTATCATGACAGTGGCAATCCTGGCAGTCCCATGGGCTCAACTCCATATGAGAACCCTGCAGAGATCCCTCCAATCTCTTTGTGACAGGTGCTCAAACTCACTGGATCAAGAAGTCCAAATAGAGGAAGATGTCCTAGAGCCCACCAGGACAGTCAAAATGTCCAGGGAAAGTGGCCACCGTACATAGCAAGGAGATCCTCCAACTTCAGGGAACTATTGGCGGTCAAGCTGCCACTTGATCTCTTGTTACCTGTGATCTCAGGCAGAGATGTCCAGATCCGCTCTGACAATGCTTCCACAGTAGCATATCTAAATCATCAGGGCGGCTAGCAGGTGACTTGCCATTAACCCCGAGCCCCCCTATTACCTGCCTCCCCAAAGCCCGGGGGGGGGGGGGTAGAACAGCCCGTGGCCATAGGCCATACCGGCTTTTAGCCTGCAGGGCCTAATTCTTTGAGAGATTGATTCTAGAAAGATGAGCCTAGTACAACAAGTTGGGTACGCTTAGAAAGTTTAACTTTTAGGGAATATATGGTTTATGGGAGGGGTATTCCAAATGTAAAGGGTTGTTTTGGTAGAAAAAGTGCAAGGTGTGCACTTTATCTGCAGGGCTGCAATTTCCAAGAAAAATTATCCTTATGCACATGCTTTACTTTGGGGTGCTTAGCAACTCTTCCCTTGACAGTAACTATGCATGTTTGGGGGGGCATAGGGACAAAAGCGACATAGGGTCCCCCCTCCTGGGGGGAGGCCTTGTTTTTTTTTCAATTTTAAGAATTAAAAACCCTTAAAAATCCCCCCCAACACATGGGACATGGGATCCCCCTTACCCATCATAACCAGCCCGGGGACCAGCTATTGGGGCTTGTAGAACAGAGCACAGGGGCCAGCTTCAGTGGCCGGCTACAAGCTCTGTGGGCCTGGACTCTTCTGCCTCCCCCCCCCTGGACTTTGGGGAGGCAGGTAATTGGGGAGCCGGGGGTTAATGGGAAGTCACCCGCTAGCTACAGGTGACTTGCCAGCCCCCAACCTAGTGAACTGGTATAGGGGTCTCATGGACGCCTTATCAGTTCAAAAAAGGGTTAAATGTAAAAATAAATACACCACACACATAATATAAAAAAAATGACATTTTTTTTTTTCTTTACTCACCTCTGATCCTCCTCTGTCCCCCGGCGATCCCCTATGACAGCTGCCGGGTGCTCGGTGGAAGGAGGCTGGGGGGGCGAGGGATCACAGCCCTCTCCCACACTCCAACCTCTCTCATCTCTAAAGTCAAGCTAATGAACCAATGATAAAGTACCATTGTATCTCGAAGATCCTCACAGGAAGACATCAGGCAGTAAGGGTAGAGAATCTCATCTCTTCCACTCGTACTGTCAAGCACTGCACTGTCCCCAAGGATGTGTCTTAGGACCATTACTGTACTCGCTGTCTGAAGATTCCACCTCATCTTCTAGCTCTACTGAGATCAAGTTTGCAGATGATCCTGTCATAAATGGTATGATCAAAAACAGTGATGAGAAAGAAACTGGAGGAGATTCAGTCTTGATTACTGCTACCAAGAGAACGACCTCCACCTTGTGTTACTATAGCAAAGGAGATGGTTGTAGACTTAATAATAATGTTATATTTATTTTTACACTCTCCCTCGGGGCATCACAGTTTGGGATGACTTTACAGTTAAAGAAAATCAAAACCAAGCATTAAACCCTATAAGATGGGACAGGAATGAGCTGCATGCTTCAGTAAAGCTTGTCTCCTATTGGATGAGCTGTTTCCTCTTGTGTGTCACTATTAACGGTGACTCAAAAGACATAGCTCTGCTAGATAAAAGTCAGTATCTCTCTAATATAGTGATGGGGTAGATTAGGTTACTTAGTGTCACTTCGAACCAGGACCCATCCGGACACTGACCCAGTTGTAAGGGAGAATATAGGTCCGCTTTAATAATAAAAGGAACTGCTGATGGGTCACATGATCATTGATCTTCTTTGGAAAGGGAAATGCATATGCAACACCCAATAGTATGAATCTAATGTAACAGACAAGTAAATGAACACAAAGATGCAGGAATACATCAGGAGAGAGGGCCCTGCCCCTGTGAGCTTACAATCTAAAAAAAGGGTCTGAGACAAGTCACAAGGGTCACACAGAGTATGTACTAACCAGGTGCCCAGTGTTCTGAGGGATGATAAGACTGTAAGATGGGTGGGTTAGGTCACATGATAGGCTCTGTTAAATAGGTTTTAAGGTAACAAACGCAGAAATGAGGCACGCAGAAAGAGACTGAAGGAGCCCTGTCCCCCCCCCCCTTCCTGGCACCATCCCAGGAGCAGAGGAGCAATAACAGGAGGGGCTACTCCAGCTGATAGGCCCCAAATGATTGAGACAGAGAGGAAGATGGACATTATAAATCTGACCAACTTTACCCTCACAAAAGAGCAGGAGGAATTATTACGACTAGGACTTTTGTCCATCCAAAGGACTGGATCTCTTTGATGTAACGAAAGATATCCATCTTTTCGCCAGGAAAATATTATGTAGGTACCAGTCTTTAGACAAGGAGGGACCACCTGAAGCAAACACTAGTCCACCCATACCCTCCAAATCCCAACTTGAACAGGATATGATTGACTTGGCGTTAGAGGTAGCAGGTCATTGTACACGGGACAAATCACCAACTCAATTTAGAAAACCTTCCACATATTACCCACCCATAGGCCTGAATCATAATGTAGCAACATTTGTTAACCTGACTGTAGCCAACCTTGAAAAACTCCCACATAAAACCAGTAAACAACCAAACATAAGACAGGAACCCCAAACTGCCATCCAGGAGCTAGAATCCAATAATAATTTGGTTATAAAACCGGCCGACAAAGGCGGGAACATTGTGGTTATGTCTAGAGATCAGTACACCACTATGTGCCTACAGATCCTCAATAATAAACAATGTTACAAAAGGGCCCCTGCATCCTGGCTGGCCGGAAACGCCCAGGAATACCACTCCATGATCCAGCAGGCTCATGACCAGGGAGTGGTTGACTCCCGTACGGCTGGATTCCTGGAGACCCCCAACTCGACAATACCATCCTTTTACGCCCTCCCGAAGGTGCACAAATCATTGGTGTCACCTCCAGGGTGACCTATAGTGTCGGGAATGGGGGCTCTCACAGAGAATGCCAGCAAATACGTGGACCAACATCTTCAGCCCCTGGTCATGAGCCTGCCCTCATATGTCAAGGACACCGGTCATATCCTGCGTGTCCTCGACGGATTATGGGTGGACCCTGAGGCGTTCCTGGTCACCCTGGATGTGGAGGCTCTGTATTCGAGCATCCCCCACGAAAGAGGTCTGAAAGCGGTAGAAACTTTTCTAAACGAGTTAGATGTGTCAGAACACAACCATAACTTGTTCCTCCCCCGGCTCCTCAACTTTGTCCTTACTCACAACATGTTCCTCTTTGACGGCCAACTCTACCACCAGGTGCAGGGGACAGTGATGGGAACAACTTGTGCCTCATCGTTTGCCAACCTGTACCTGGGTTGGTGGGAGAGAGGACTGTGGGCTGAGGACAAGATGGCGAAGTACCTGTGCCATGTTTCGGCCTGGCAAAGGTATACATTGATGACATCCTCGTCATCTGGAACATTTGTTCACATGTTAAACGCTAACGCACTGAATCTCAAGTTTACTAGTCACCAGAATCGAGACAATGTTACCTTTCTAGACATAAGGACCATCAGGGGCAAATTAGCACTCTTTTATACAGAAAGGAAACTTCTGCAAATACAATGTTAAGGGCGACCAGCTCTGACCCAGCCCACCTACTACGCACCATCCCCTGCGGGGAATTCATACGCGCGCGTAGGAATTGCTCTACTATACAAACATTTAAAGCCGAAGCCACAAGAATCTGGGCGCGACTACAGGCAAGAGGATACAGTAGGCCGATCCTCAAGCTGCCTACAAAAAAGCCCGACACCTTGACAGACAGCAATTAATATACAAACCTAAAATTGCCAAGAAAGATTTGGGCCCAGCACTAGTACTTACATACACAGATGCACATGCATCCGTACGGAATATTCTTCGGTCCACCTGGCCCATCCTTCTAAACGACCCCTACTTGAAAACATTTTTACCGACCCAACCCAAGATAATATTCAGACGTCCTAATAACTTAATAGACAAACTGGTCCATAATCATTTTTCAGAACACCAAAAGGATACATGCTGCAAAACATGGGGTACCTATAGTTGTGGATCCTGCAGCATGTGCAAGTACATCCACTCAGGAACAGAAATAACACTTCATAAGGACAAGTACAAAATCAAACCTTTCATAAACTGCAATACAAGTCACATTATTTTCCTTCTAACATGCGGATGTGGCAGGTTTTATGTAGGAAAGAATAATCGCCCTTTAAAAAAACGGGTATACGAACACCACTACAGTATAAAGACCGGTAACATTAACCCTTTAAGTGCCAGCCTACCTAGATTTTTTGTCACACTCTGTTGCCAGACGACTTTTCAAGTTTTTGCGCTACACATGTTCAACCTGGATTTTTTAAGGGATTCCCAGGGATTTTCCAGGAAAATTATATATTGTTTTTATCAGCAAAGTCTGGGCTTTAACATGAAATGTCTTGTTTGGCCTTTTTTTAGTGTTTTCTCAATACTTTTGGGTGAAATATGTGCAAAAAAAAAATAAAAAAAAATGTAAGTTTGTTAATAAAATATTATTGCGTGTTAAAGCCCTATTTCTCCCGGTTACAACGGTATCACATATGTATTGGTATACCCCCTTTCCTGCCCAGGAATCTCCCCCAAACTGAAACAGCAGTTTAGGAGATTTCAGATAGGATACAACTATGCAATATGATCGGTAGTGATCGGAGCAGGGAGGGTGGGAGGCAGGGAGATCAGAGCCCCCCTGCCTCCCACCCTCCCTGCTCCAATCACTACCGACAACTGACAGATCGAGCGGGATGACGTCATCAAGTGGGCGGGGCTAGGGGCGTGGCCAGCACCGGCCGAAGAGGATGGTGAGGGCCCATTTCTGGGCCCTCACTAGCAGCGTGGAAAGCCCAGGGGGGGATCGGAGCCCCCCCGGTGAAAAGAAGACCAGGGGAGAGCCATCGCGCTGCCAGGTAAGTAAATGTCATTTACTGCTTTTTTTTTTTTTTTTCAGATGTCGGTGCCGGCGCGGGGGGGGGGGGGCTATTCCGGGCCCCCTCCTGATGATCAGAGGCCCGGGGGCAGAAATCCACTGATTCTTGTACAGAATCGCTGGCACTTTGAAACAAGGGGTCAGGTAAGTCTGTATGTGTTTTCGTTTTTTTTATGGGGCTCTAAAGTCAGCTACGTGACTCTCACGTAGCTGGCACTTAACGGTTGGAGAGGCAGCTACGTGGCAGCTCACGTAGCTGGCACTAGAAGGGTTAAAACACCAATAGGACGTCATTTCAAACAACATCACAACAACAATCCAAGTACCCTTAAATTTCAAGGCCTGGATAGGATACACCCGTCCGCACGGGGGGGGGGGGTAACCTAGAAAAAGCTACCCTAAAATTGGAAACGCGCTGGATATTCCGACTGAAGGCTCACAAATTCGCAGGTCTAAACGAAACACTAAGCTTTGCCTCATTCCTATAAGGAATACATAGAGTCCGTCTTTTCTCCTAATGGGATAGACCTATTCTCCCCATTAAACACCCACAGATTAGGGGTATTCTATAAATTAAAGGGCTAGAGATTATAAGGCACATATTTGAAATGACCCTGGAGGAATGACGGGCATGCACAGCAAAACTTTTGCACAATCTATTATCCCACAGGAACAATAGGGCATCCCGCAGCATCACACAATTTTAGGGTGCATGCTAAACTCATATTAAACTAGGGGCTCTGCCCTACCTGTATTAGGACCATGAGTAGTGTAACACAAGGTAATTTCCACAGCGCCCCTTGCTCCAGAGACTGTCTATGACATGTGAAATCAACATAGCTGTAATACAGCGGCGTTGGATCCCCCATGCAATCTCCGATATATATCAATACAGGTTAGGTCACTTTTTATGTAACAACCAACACACAAGTTAGGAGGCCCTTCATTGATTGATCCCACAATAGCTCCTTCCAATACCATCAAATCAACACCATAGGTAGTGAATAGTCCGGAGAACTCCCCCTCACATTTTAACCTGCGGTTCTGGTCTTTACTAAGATGGCGAAAAAACGCAGACAAGGCCGAAGCGCCTTTGAAATTTTTAACAAGTACCGACATACACAAATGCGGATCTGGCCTTTAATAAAAAGGCGGAAAAAGCAGACACTGCTCAGCGCCATGAAACTCTCTTGAACCAATAACTGGCATATATATATATATATATATATATATATACACAGGTCTCTTGAATAGCATGTTTGTACACTTAAACTTCATCTCAGACAGCTAATCATAGCAGTATATTCCCTGACAGCATTACCCACGATTGTGGTCTCCAACAAAATGGTGGGGTAATGCAGGGGACGGTGCGCGCGATGTCACTTCCGGTCCACGGACAGGAGGCTGAATATCAGCGCTTCAATGGTGAAGGCGCTGACAGATGCGTGCCGTCAGCCAGCGTGCACAGAGGGGCATTGCCCTCTGCTCTCACCCCAGCAGAGATACAGTGTGAACCTCCACGGTAATATCACAAACACGGCACCCCCACTATTTCGGGCACATAGCGGGAGCTTCCACAGGAGCACCGAGGACAGGGACCCAGCTTACCAAAGCACGCTGACTCCGCTGCGGACAACCTGGAACATTACCATTGGCCATAAAGGTAGGAGCACCTTACCTTACTACCTGTACTATACAGGATTCCCCAGTAGATAGTATCAATACTAAACACCCGACAATTCCCCTCTCTAGAGGCTCCAGTTAACCTGCTACATCACCATATCAAGAGAGTGGAATCTCACCAACGCAGGAATCTACAGCGACTTAGGTAATATTTGGTACCTTTCACTTACACCACATTCACACTAGGCCGCCGCCCACATACTGCCCATAACTGAATACTGCACTCCAATAATCTGTACCCGTATAGGACCTCCAGATACAACAACCTCCCCCTTGTTTTTGGGATTCCTGACTGACCGAAACTACAGCATCACTCAAAAGGGAAAGTCCCTGATCTCCTCTAGGGTCAAAAACTGGATAGCGGTGTCTCATCATAAACAGGTGACAAATATATATTTTTTGTCATGTAATGAAAAAACCACAGTTTATAATATATATGTTGGTTCCACTTGCCTGAATACTGAATTCAGCATAATGATATACTGATCTGCTTTGTTGAATGTTTTCCTATGCCATTTAACAATAATGTATGCTGAGGTACATATACATGTATGAGATTGTGAAAATATTTTCTTCTTTCAATGTTTGTACTAGGGCACTGACGAAGCCTATCTGGCGAAACATGTTTGCCCTATTTACGATCGTCATATCAGTAAGATAATACCAGCCACCCTTTAGAGTACCGTTTGTTAGAAAAAATGCTTGTAATAGATATATGTACATGTATGTTATTGATGCACGCTATGTTTTAGATACAATTGTGACACTTGTGTGACTTTTGAACACAGTATTTTTAACATTTTCAAATAAATTTAATTTTAACCTAATTCGAGGTGTGGTGGGCATGCTGGGTCCCGTTGTACCTAGCCAGGACAGGGACTAGTCCTGGAATGTTGCTTCTTAGTTTTAAGAGTGACATTGTATAAGGAAGGGCATTCCGGAGGAGTGGAGCGGAACACATGAAGTCCTGAACTTGAGATTGGGAGGAAGTGATCAAGATGGAGGACAGAAGGAGGTCATGAGCAGAGCAGAGACTGCGTCTGGGTTGGTATTATTGGACTAGTGATGAAATGTACGAGGATGCAGAAGAGCTTCTTTCTGGAGGCCATCTGGTCACTTAAGACTTTATCTCGGGTGGAGCATAAGAAGTCCCTTATCCATGCATGCTTTCTTACATAGTGTATAGTACCTACTGTATAATAGTATAGGGACACTTTCGTACACTTTCTATGTTTGACCTCTTATTTAGTATAGTGACTTTATATTTGATTCTTTGGTTGATCTCTTGTTTGGGATATTTTAGGACATATATGGCCATTGTATGCTTGCGCACACATAAGTATTTTTCCTCCACATTTAACCCATCTGTACAGTGAGACAGAGCCAAGCAGTGATTGCACACATGCCCGGAACAGTGGGTTGCCCTAGCAATGGTGCCCGGGGGCAGTTGGGGTTTTGTGTCATGCTCAAGAGCACTTCAGCCCTGTCCCGGGGGCTGGAATCAAACCTGCAGCCCTCTGATCACAAGGCCGCTTCCATACCACTAGGCCACAACTCCCCCTTGTTCTTATATTGTTTCTATTCATGGATAGTCCTAAAGCACATGTCACTATGGATAGCAGACATCAAACACCTCCACAGAGGTCTATATAATTGGCAAGCTACCATTGGCTGGCTCAGCTTTTAGCTTCAAAATTGTAATTCCTATGAGTTTCCAGACTTTTCCATCTTGGTTGATGTGGGGGGGGGGGCAGCTCCTCATCCATGTGGAAAGCTACTGGTGCCATTCTGCAGAGTCCTCTATGGGACTGGGCACATGTCAGAATGAGACATCTCTTAGTAATAGTGATTTGATTCCTGAATGAATGTAGCTGATTGTTACACACATCTCCTCCGAGCCCTCAGGCCACCGATGCTCCTCCGATGTCGCATCCCCCGGCTCTGTGCATGTTCCCGTTTGCCCATTTAAGTGAATGAGCCGCGGGATTGCATGCGGACCTAGGGGATGAGGGTCTGTTTTGTTTTCTAAGACAGCCGCACGAGACCGGCGGAGCCTCAGGGTGCAGTGAGGGGGTACATTTTTGACTGAAGTTCCGCTTTAATGCTGAATAATCCCCATGTAAGCATCAGGGGAAGCTGCCCCTCTCCCCCGGGCTACAAAGAAATGATAGTACCCTGAGTATTAACATTCATTTTCTCCCTTCTCTGGAATCTCTAATTTTGGTGACGTGTCTGACAAGTTCCCTGACTCACAGTAAAGAAGCATTTGCTCAGGCTTCCTACAGGCTTCTTGCTAAATGTGCACATGCACGCAGGGTGCTGTGTCTTCTGTTGCCTAGCAACCTGCTTGTTATCAGAGAGGGGGAAGGTACCGGAATTCAGGCACAGCTAGAATGCAGCGACTGTGAATGAGGTAAGTAAAAGGGTGATCTGTGAGACTGAGCTTCTGATTATGTCATGATGCACAGCACACCCCTATCAGCTCAGCTATCCATGACTGAAGCACAGCCAGTGGCCTCACTTCTAATACTAAAGCTATTTCAGGAAACTTTCATTTAAATATACATTTACAGGGCGAGTTATACAGTACTCTCAGGGACACTTTACCCAGACATGGACTTTATATCAGTCCCCCAGGACATGTGAAAGATGCTTAGGAAGCCAAAATCAGGCATTGGGTTCTGTATGATGTGAGACAATAGCTACACACTGCAATGACGCATCTTTCCTATAGGAGGAGGGGCCAGGAAGGGTGTAGGTCTGCTTTAATGACTTTACAGGCCCTTTTTTATATCCAATTTGTGAAACCCAATGTAGTTGCCCTTTAACCTTCTCTCTTCCGTATTTTCTCCGGGTGGACCATCCAGAAAGAATACAATGGCTGAACATGTGGTTATCTCTCCAGATACCAAGAAAGAAGGTGATGACATCACAGGAAGGGCTACAGGAGACCATAGAAAATCAACCCCCCATCCAGCACTACACCCCCACATCTCCCCCCCATATCCATCATACAGCTCATAGATGAGAGAAGCCATATCCATGCTGTGACTGTGGGGAATATGATGCTAGTAAATCAGCCCTTATCACACATGAAAGGCTCCTACAATGGACATGTTGGGATCTTGCTCTAAATGTGACAAATGTTTTTCCACTAACAGTTTTCTACAGATTCAATTGGTCACTTTTCATATTGGTGCAATGAAAAAAGACAGGTTATACGGAACCCTTAGCTCCAGGGGGGGGGAGGTAGGTCAGTGATTACAGAGGGGGATGTGACTTACCCCGTCCACCGGGTTGTCCCTGATTCCAGAGTAACAAAACTCAAGTCTGCCGAGAAGCCAACCGGTACCACTAAACCGGTCTCACCTGTGCACGAGGTGGAGCCGACTCACCCGGCTGCTGCCACCTCCAACGTACTGACACTGACTCTGCCCCATGCTGCAGGATCCCCTCCCCTCCTCTGATGTATGAAGTCACATGGGGTAACTATATAAAAGCTTTTTCCCCAGCTGGAAGCAGGGATGGAAGGAGGCGGGGCCTGTGTCAGGGTCAGTTCAGGGGGCAGGACAGGGTGGGTAAATGGGGCAGCCAATGATGGGTTCAGGCAGCGGCTAGTGGCAGCAATTGGCAGATGAAACTAGCACCACACCCAAAGCAGATTACTCTGTAACATGCAATGTGGGTGTGGCCTAGGGCAGGATGTAGGGGGAGGGGCCAATGACAGGGCAGCAACGGGACAGAGGAAGTGATGGGGGCACAATCTGGGGGTTCATTAGCCCCACCACACAGAACAGGGCTGATAGCACAGCTGTAATTGCCCTGCAGGCACCTGACAGCAGCCACACAGCGCCTCCTAGGGGCCAGCTGATAGGAGGGAGGCGCATGCACACAGATGAAGGAGTGCCGGGGATGCGGGGTGAGCGGAGTGACAAGCCAATGATGGGCGAAGGTAAGAGGGTGACCTCATGGAATTCCAGGCCGGGGAAGGAATAGTAAGAGCTGCCCCTTGGGGGGTACTTAGGGTCAGTCCTATCTTCGCACACTTGTATGGCGCCGGGTAACTGAGGAGGCCGCAATCACTGTGCTGCCACTCACCTCTATGGAGAGACCAGGGCCGCCCTGTGCCTCTATGTCGCCCTCTGCAGGAGACAACAGGAAATACACACACACAGGAAGGGGAGGGGCTAACAGATGAGGGGGAGGAGCTAACAGAGGAGATATACAGGAGGGAGGAAGAGAAAGATGGAGGAGGGATGATGTAACAGAGACAGGGAAAGGCCACAACATACAAACTAATGGGCAAGAAAAAAGAAGAGAAAGAAAAAAGAAAGATGAAGGGAAGGGGAAAAGAAAGAAATGGCGGGAAATGTGAGAGAAGCATTATGAGGTGGCCGCACAGCTCACACACCCCAGAGGCGGCTATGACTGGGATGGATGGAGACGCCTCTGCAGCAGCGGCATAGTGCGGCCTGGGTCACGTGCCACACAGGCCCCGCCCCCAAACCACACAGCCACGCCCCTCCCACACCAACCCGCTGCCAAAACAATGAATCCACTGAGAAGACACGCCCCCTCAAGCTTACAAACGCAATGTCACGCTTTATGAAGTAACAGCCTCGCCCCCACTAGGTTCACCTCACAGCATCTCAAAGCAGGCTGCCATGTTGGTGTAGCCCCGCTCTTTGTCTCCTCATGCGGCAGCCATGTTGGTGTAGCCCCGCTATTTGTCTCCTCGTGTGGCGGCCATGTTGGTGTAGCCACGGTCACCTGCTGAGGAGAGGCGCGGGGACGTTTCCTCTCATCATTATCACTGAGGAGGAGATGTGTATGAGTAAGGGAGAGATGGCGCTATTTTCCCCGCTGTTCCCCGGTGTCCCTGTGACGGTGTAGAAACGTGTCCCACGCACGGGGCTGGCGGCGGCCATTTTCCTGTAGCCCAGATAGGAGGGAGCGGAGCGGCCATCTTGGTTCCGGGCAGAGCTGGGGATAAAGGTAAGCGGGAATCTCTGTGGCCTGTTATTCTATGTTATATATTATTACAGAGAGGAGCCGCTCCTGAGCCATGAGGCGTCACCATGGCAACCAGTACAGACAGGAATCCTGTGCGGGGCCCGATGGCTGCCCTGTTCTATCTGTATTTGGGATGCCCCAGGGAAGTGGTAATCGGTTAGACCTGGAGTCTCTTATCCTCATGAGTTTTGGTGAACACCCAATGCTGCTGGTGATTCCAGGGCCGGGCACTTTCCTCCCCGGGGCATCCGATATCGGGGCCCAGCAATACGCACCTGCCTCCTGAGGTTATTATTTCCAGCCTCATGTCCGCCATGTTTGTGTTGCTCATGTGCTGTCACCACCTCACCTCTGTGTGACCGGCCCCCGGTGTCTGTGTAACCGGCCCCTACTGGGAATTTGTATATACCACCAATTATATCTTCTGTCACAGTCTGTGAAGTAACAGGGGGTGTGGTCTGGTGATGTGTGATGGACCCGCCCCCTCCTCTGTTCTGGGCACCATCACTCAGCCATGACCCCCCTCCTCTATACTGTAATGATGCCAGCCACAACCTGTGTGTGGGGGCTGCTGGGATATCTCACCACCTGGCTTCTTATCTATCTCTGAGGCCACAGAGGGTGACATCACATCTCATCTCATGTCTTCCAGAGTGACCCGTAACAAGCAGCCAATCAGAACACGAGGATCACTACAGGGACACCATTATGGAGAGTCACCAGCTCCTCCCATCACAGGGTAAGAGAGGGGGCATTACATATTTAGCAGGGGCATCACTGTTCTGCTCCCCCCCCCCCCCCATTACTGCACACACATTGTATTGTCCTCACTCTCTCATCTTTCTTCACAGATCAGCTCAGGTGAGTAATAAACCATATATAGAAAAGATATGATCTGCACGTCGACCGTTCCCCACTTGGATGGTGATGCAGGAGAGTGTAACGCCTTTCAGCGGCCACCCTTAGAGACCCTAATGTTTCTGGCACAGTAATGGCACTCACTGAAATAAAGACTTTAAAACAGCAAAGGAGAGATCTAGTGATGGGCGCCAAAGATAAAGCAGAAACTCCAGGTTCACCTACAATTTCTGTCCCAAAAGGATGCAATCTTTGGCCATTCCCAAAAACTATGGAAAAAGCTCCCAACCACTCCTTTACTGTCCAACATGTAGAGGAAAACACTGGAAAGTTGTGCAGCCTTGACGGAGTGTAGTACCATTGTGTCACATACTTATAGTTCAGTCCCTGCTCTTTAGAGGAGATGGAAGCTTTGTGTGTAATGGTGAAAATATATTTCCATTGTTCTGCAGTGTCTACCCGCACAAAACTGGGGCAACCCCAACTTCCCAGAGGTCATTAATAACACATATATCCAAGATAGCAATTTCAATGGCGGTGAATGTGAAGTAGCTAGCTGCTCAAAGGGAGGGAGGTATCTGAGTAGCGCATGTTTAGGGCCCAGGGTCAAGAGGAAGTGCTGAAAGGTAAACAAGAGCCAAGGAGTATCCCATTTCACCCACAAGTCACCTACCTGTGTCTACCCCACATGAAACAAAATGTCGCTCCCCCTGGGTATACCACTTTCTTGATAATTGGGGGAGGATACTAATAGGCAGGCCCAGGTTGCACACCAGGGGGTACAAGAGGGGTGTCCCTGAGCCTATCAAACACACAAAGAGTGGTGGATATAAGTGGATGATCCTTACATAGGGATTTTGCAAATTCAACCACCCATATAGAGTCCCTCAGGGAGGAAGGAAGCTTGCTTCTACACCAACCCACTTTTTCCTCTTCTCCTGGTGTTGCCAGTCCACCATGCGCTGCAGATGTATTGCACCCCAATACTGTAGCATGTCTGAGCAAGCCAGCCCCCCTTAGATGCTTCAGCCAGAAGAGGAGTTGTAAATTCAATCACGGATTGCGCCCTTGCCAAATGAAGCTGATAAACATAGTTCAATGATTTAAACTATCCATTGGGAATGTGAATAGGTAGAGTCAGAAGCAAGTAAAGTATCCCCGGCAGGACCATCATCTAAATAATATTGATCCTAACTAGCCAAAAGAAAGTGGGAAAGTCCCAATTTGCAAGGTCAGCCTTGATTCTGGCGAGGAGGAGTATAAAATAGTAATTTTCTTTTCAAAGTATTCTTTTCTGGCGTTTTGAAGGTCTTTTTCGAATGGCTAATTTTGTAACAGGGATTCGTTCATCCTCCATGTCTACCCCCTCCGAGCCCTGTCCATATGGGTAATTGACAGCGCAACAGGGGTGTGATCAGAGATGACAGTGGGTTCTATTCTCGTGAGTAAAATGCAGAGCAATACGAGTAATCTTTGTTGGTGGGATGACTGATTCACCAAGGATCACACAGCTGAGCTTTTTGAAGGGCTTTAATTCTCGTCAGTGCTGCATACACCAGGGCTTGTTCTTCTAGTGGAGGGGTCCAACAGAGGGCCAAGTGTTATATTCAGGTCACCCCCTAGGATAATGAGCCCCTGATATACCAATATGAGCTTATTTATAAAGTTTTCAAGGAATAACAACTTGCTGGAGTTAGGGGTATAGACTGCCGCCAATGTATACATTCTATTGTAGAGTGAGCCTGTAAGAGTTAAAAATCTCCCTTGGTCATCCACTATCCTGTCCGAGACTTTGAATTCTTAGCGAATAAAATTGCTACGCCCCTGAAGGGTAAAATACTTAGCTTAACTGCCGCCATTTTGTAAAGGAGACTCCATTTTATATTCTATACTTTGAATACTTAGTTATATATATATATACATGTGAGAAGTTACGTTTTGGGAATAAAAGCCAACAGATGTTTGTGGTATTTAGAGTTTCCTCATAAATTCCAGTAGAATTACAGGAAACAAGCTGACTTACAAACTTTATGGGTAAAAGTCCAAGTCACACTGCGAGGGCGGGGGCTAATGCTCATTCTTGCTGTATAAATGTGAGCAATGATTTCTAATAAACCAGATCACGCTTTGAACTGTACTGTATGTATGCCTCATAGTTCTATCCAAGAGTAATCTCCAGCGACCGACAGACACTGTTCCGAGAGACAGGAAGGCTATGAGTAGCTGAGCAAGAGACATAATATACAGCGCTGTATTCAAAAAGCTCTCTGACAACTGATATTGTTTCGTCACTTTGCTTTTTTTCTCTGTCTTGTAGAAGTATAAGATTGTTTGTTTTGTTTGTGTGGTCTGATAGGTGTGAAGGTGAGCCTTAAATCACTTTTTTGATCATGGGACAGAAGGCTAGCGCTCCCAAGTCTGAAGCTGGGAAATCATATAAGGATTCTGTAGCTGGATCAGAACAGTATGTAGACCCCTGGGTGGATTGCATAGCAGGATGGACGGGGATGATGACAAATTCCACATGGATATGGTTAATGGTTTGTGCCTGGGAGTTCAAAAATCGTTTCCATACTATCAGAGGGATCCAGAGTGGGAAAAAGCGTATATGAAAAAGGCAGGGGAAAATTGGGTTAAATATTATCCCTGGTGGTACAGGAGAACAGGGAAACAGACAAAAAACAATAACCAACCATGGAGACAAAAAAGCTCCAGAATTGCATGTCAGTGAAAGAAGAGTAAAATTTAATACCACCATTAATGCCAAAACAAGAGCCCCTAGCACTCTACCCCCCATGTCCCATCACCCAGCATAACTGGTTAACCCCTCTCTTACTGAGGAGGAGATGGATGTTATTATCTCCACATCTAACACAACCAACAATAAAAAAATACTTGAAAAAATGTTTCACCAGCCCCACAAGAAAATCAATGGACAAATGATATTCCAGAGCTAGAGGGAAAAGAGACAGAAGTGAAACCCACAGGCAGGTACTGTAAGGAGACCCTGGTAAAAAAAAACAGGAACATGACAAAGGGTAGAAAGGAGGTTTAGAGAAATAAGGAAAAAGAAGAGTGTTATATTTAATGCACCGTTGATGACCACAGTAGATGTGCTTGTAAAAAGGGTTATAGACATAAAAGACATAGAAAGCATTAGCAAACACTGTCCGAAGCCCACAGTAACCCCACTGGGAATTGTGGCTTACCTAAAAAGAGCTGGTAGGAGAAGAAATTACACACAGGAATATCTGAAATTAATCATAGATGCCATAATACGAACAACTTGGGAATGGGCAAAAGTGCCTTCTATAAACGATCTCTTGAAAAGTAAAAGTTTAAACACCGAAGATGACCAGAGGAAAATGAGGACAGAAATAAAGGATGAATTTAATTGGGCTTTTCCTAACAGATCCTCACTATCCACAACCATAGCATGCAAACAAAAGAAAGGCGAGACTGTAGTTGAATTTTGGAAAAGGTTAATTGACACTTGGACACATGAAGCAGGATTGGGAAACAGGACAATATGCTTTCTCTCTTCATTCAGACTTTTCTTAGTATTCTGGATGGCAAATTTAGAGGCCGATTCATTAATAGCGCCAGGTAGCGACAGATGAGCGCCAGTAGCGTGATTTTCACAGCGTCAGCTAGTATTCGCTGTGCTTGGCCGGGGTTAGCTTGTTGACTGCGACTCAGTCGGTGTGCGGTAATGTTGAATACGTGGTTAGGGGTCGCTGTTTCACAGGTTCCACGCTGTATGGGTGCGCCTGACAGCGAATGGCCAGAGCGAACGGCTTGCAGCAGATTCATTAACAAATCACGCTCAAAAATTTCTCGCGCTGTGAAATGCTTGTTTAAACCCCAGAGCGCTGGCGGCGATGGGTGTAAAGTAGTTTTTAACCCCCAAACAACCATATTTTTTGATTAAAAAATTATACAAGTTTTTATAAACATTTTGTAATATGAATACATTAATATCAGACCTGTAATATCAATTCTGCACAAATGTTTTTTTTTTTTTTTTTTTACCTTAAAAAAAAATCCTAACATAGCAGAAGTGGTCACAGAATTTTTGACATTAAAAAAAAATAAAAACATTAATAGCAATTAATTATGAATATTTAAAGATTGCTCCATTGAAATGCATTGGAGAACGCCAGGGAGCGCCAGGTCATACCTGGCGCTGTGATGGGATTAGCAGCGGCGCTGTTTGTTGCAGTCGGCTACATGATGAATCCCGCGCTAGCCGACGCTCTCGCCGGCGCTAGCCTCATTTAGCGTGATAAATGCGTGATTGTGTCCGCCGCCGGGCGTACTTGAGTCGGTAGCCGCCGATAGCTGGCGGTACCTGGCGCTAGTCAGACACTACCTGGCGCTAGCCCTTGTTAAATAAGGCCCATAGCCTGGTGGCTATATTTCAGAATGGGCCACTTGTAATAGGTTAGAATTTCAAACCAAATTAATGGAAAAGGAGGCAGTGGGGTATTTTGTGGTATACAGCTCCGCTGGCAAGGCCAACCCACAAAAAGAGAATTCAGGGGCAGGGGAGATCCCAGAGGAAGGGGTGCTCACAGAGGTAGAGGCTTTTGCTTTAGGGCAGGCTGTTTCAGATGTGGAAAACCAGACCACTGGAAAGCACAATGCCCTTTTTCAGATGAGGCATTCAGACCTCCACAAGGCACATTGTCCCAGAATCATGCCCTCCTCCAGAGACAGGACCCCCCACAACCGATCCCACAAGGGGACTCTGTAAGATACCACAACAATTGTTCTCAACAGACTCACCAATGAAGGGACACAGAAAGCTTATGGGCCAGGGGTCCTTGGGATGTGGGATATGTAGCCTGTATACCATACAAAGCCTCAGTACCCCTATATAAAGAGAAAGAGGAAGGAATAGAACCCATCATGCCACATTTCCTCAAGGAAGGCATACTGGAAAGCATAATATCCCCGTACAACATGCCAATTAACCTCGTAAGAAAGGCAGATAGGCAACTCAGGTTCATGCAGGATTTAGGCCCATTAACAACCTGATAGTACCCATAGCCCCAGTTGTCCCAGATGTACCATCCCTTCTGACTTCCATACCGCACAATGCAGGGATATTTACAGTTCTGGATCTAAAAAATGCATTTTTAGTGTGCCCATTGATAAAAGACCAGGCTTATCTTTGCTATTGTTACAGATGAGAACAGCTCTATTGGAATTGACTCCCTCAGGGCTTTATAGATTCCCCTGTAGCTTTTTCCATTGTCCTCCGAGAAACGCTTAGAACGCGGGCAACTAGCTGTGGTTCGGGTCTGCTCTTGAATGCAGATGATCTTCTGCTCTGTAGCATGACCTGGGAGGCTGGTGAGATAGATGGTACAGGGCTGTTACAAGCTCTATTGGCTTGATGCAGAGCCTCCCCGTTCAGCTCCCCCGTGCGTTTTCCCATTGGTTTTGGGCTTTGATCGGGTCAGGAAAGGGTGCTACGTTGATTTTAGTGTGCGTTTACGCGCTCAGGTGTGCGCGCAGCCGCCTTTCCGATTGTCGGCTCGCGCGAGGCTGTTTTCCGGCAAAACGGACGCCTCGGTCATTGGTCCGTTTTTTACAATGATGCAGAGCCTTGATTTCCGATTGAAATCACCCTAATCAAACGGGGTCGCCGAGCCTTCACTTACGGCCAGTCAGAGCAGCCGTATTTGCACTCGGGCAATAATATGCAGTCCTCTGTTGGAGCACATCAGCGGCGCAAGCTCCGCGGTCTTGTCCTGCTGAGTATGGCCAAAACCAGGCTGCACCTATTAGAGCTCACCCGCCTTACTGGGTATGTGTATGAAACTTGTCTTGTTTGCCCACCCTGTCTGACTTTGTTTTTTCCCTTAACACACTATATTTTAATTTTTTGGTTACTATATTTGTAGCCTAATTTAGCAATTTTAAATTAAAAGGGTTAAGTGATAGAACTCTATTGCGTCATGTTCTTGCCCTCTTTTGTAAGTAGTATTCGGCAGAATTTTTAATGAGTGTACAGGTTGGATGTGCATGTAGGCTCATTACAAATGTCCTTTCCTCAAACCCTACCCCGCTCACCTATTTGTCCCTCTTTTCTATTGTTGCAATGCACACCTTCTTATATAAAGGTTTTTAGATTTTTATTTATCTGAACCAAAGCAAAATTACATGTGGGGTCAGAAAATATAGTTCCAAAAAATTAGTGGTATGTTGGCTGTGATGTTGTCGTTGAATGATGTTGTGGCTGGAAATTGGCTGCAATGTGGGCCAGGCTTTGATTCATGTCAGCCATATGGCTGTTTAGGGCAGAGAAATTTCTGTTTAATACCTCGAATTGGGCATTGAGGTTTGTTATTTGGGTGCACATAGTGTCATTGAATTGCTGTGTGTTAGCCGAAAAGGCTATATTTTCCTGCCTCCACACTTCCTCCAAAATTTGCAGTTGCCTTCTTTGGCTAATATGGCACCTGGACTGGGTTCGAGCAGTGGGACGGGTGGTTGTTGCAGGTTGTGAAGGTGGTTGTGGATGTGGTGGCTGTGCAGGGGTTGACTGCGTTGCTGCCACTGGTTCAGTAGTGGTTAGTGATATATGTGGTGTCTCCTCCTCCAAATCTCGTATCTGTTCCATTATGGTTGGGCTTCCTGTATTCTGTAAATAAATATAGGTTCATTTTAGTTCATTTATGTCAACCAAAGCTCTCAAAGATCAATGTTAAAAGTACACACCAAGGACCATTGACTTACCTCATCCAAAACCACAATTTGGCTTAGTTGGGTAGAATCCTGGTGTGCCCTTGGCCTCGGTGATAACACAGGGGTTTGGGGGCCTTGTGTGTCCTGTTGACTTGGGCCTTTGAATGAAGATTGTAAGATTAGCTAAATGGCCAAGTACAGTGTGTTGTGTAGCATAACCCTGCCTTTTGTTTCTTTGTTAAAAAGGTCATGCCAAATTCAGACTCACCTTGGGACCTTACATTGCGGTCTGTGTCTAGTGCCTCTGGCAGGCCCTGGATGCTTGCCGGGTGTAAGTATGTATATACATGTTCCTCGGCAGGTGTAAGTATTATTTTTGTGGGTAAGCCACCCCCTGTCTGCTGGCTGGGGAAGATTAAATCACACCTAATAAGTGTTACATCCTGTTACCAATGTCACTATAAATGCATTTAAATTGGCCTTTACCTCTGCTGACGGCGCATGTCCATTTTTTTTTTGCTATAATATTTCAGGTCCCCAAATTTTCTTTTGATTTGTTGAATATCTCTCTGGACAGATCCCACACTATTTACTTGGCTGCAAATATTATTCCAGATCTCCTGCTTAGCCTGCTTACTGGTTGTTTTGGAGGTCCGGCCAAAGAGGGCATCATAATGCTCACAAACTGCATTTGCAACAGCCATGCTTTGAGCATCGCAAAATCGTGCAGTTAGGGAGCCACGGCGTAGTTGTCTGCCACATGGGTGTGTGGTGTCCCCTGCATGTGAGGAAATTGATGTTTGGCTATCTGGGGAGTCGTGTGTGTTTGTTGGGCTTATGGTGGAGGATGATGTTGTGTGTGTGCTTCTCTGGCTTAATGTCTGGGTTCCTGTTGAGCTATCAGATGTTGTGCTGCTTGTGGAATCTGAGGTACTGGAATTTGGAGAACCAGAGGGTTGAGGTGGAGGGGTGGTTGACCTTGGTGGGGTTGTTGGTTTTGCACTACGCTTACCCTTGCTTCTGTGTTTTGATTTGTGGCTATGCTTGGTGTGTTGAGGTTGAATATGCTGCAGGGTCTTACTAGATTTAGCATCCTTGTTTTTTTTTTTGTTTTTTTGCAGGTGGTGTTGAATGGGTTAATGTCTCCTTGGTCTTGCGTTTTTTTGAATGTGCCTGTGTCTGTGGAGTATCCACCTTTTGAGTTGGGGTATGTTGTGCAGGTGTCTTGTGGCTGCTCTTCTGTATTTTTGAGGATGAGGCATGTGTGCGGCTGCTCTGTGCCTCGGCCCTGGGTTGGCTCTTTTTGCTCCCTTTATGTATTCCCATATTGATATGGTATCCAACACAGTGCTGAGTGCCTTGTGCTTTAAATATGTTTGCCGTGTGGGCGTGGTCAGCAGCGGGTGCGCGCCTGCGCGCACGCACGCACGTCACCGCGGGGGAACGTCACAGCTATTCCTTTGTAAAGAAGCTAAGATGTCGCCCGCCATGTTTACCCCGGAGCAGGACGACATCATAATGGATGTGAGTATGCGAGCATTCGTTTAGTTGCGCGTACACATTCCTTGTAATAAAAAAAAACTAAGCGCAAGAATAGTCTGAAACAACTTAGTTTGAAACGTTAAATACCAGCCCACCTTAGTTTAACACATGTACGCAGCTACAAACTAGGCTACATGCAGATAGCAGAACTAGGGCAATGTGAGGCAGCAAGAGGTTAATAAAGTTAGGCCAGGAAACTTGTTAATGTATTTGGTGTATTAATGGTGTGCCCTTGTATCTTTTTTTTACAGATGATGCTGAGAAATCGCTACGACTTCCTGCCGTCAGATTATGACAAGCGGACGTTGGCCCTGGCGGTGGTGGACGCGATCGCACGCAGATCCCAAACGGATTTAAAGAGAAGGCATAAGCCGCGGGTGAGGCGGTACTTCGCTAAACATTTCCCATGTAAGTATTTAAAATGTAAATGCACCTATAACCCTGGCATCGCCTGGGCGTGGTTTAATGATTGTGTTTGTATTTCAGCCCATGAATGGAATATGCGGTTCCGCCCCACCCGGACCAGGACCCGCAGCCCAGTGTTGGGTGAAACAGGTGAAGGTGTAGGTGGCCCACCGCCAGGGTCAACGGCCACCCCCTCCTCTGTAAGTGACTCGGAGGAGCCGCTGGACCTCAGCATGCAGGGGAGGGGGCAATCTGACGGCAGGGAGTCTAGCCAAACAGAGGCTCAACCTGACTCCGGTAAGGGAAATATAGTTAGATATGTGCTAATACATGCATTAAATACAGATACTCATGTGCACTATTGTTAGTTGTAGATTCAGACATCGCTGGAACATCCCAAGGGATGAGTGCGGAAGGGGGCGAGGAGGAAGAGGTTGCTGGGGAAGGTGAGTAGTTTGATACATAGAAGCCTAACTTAATATTATATTAATGAAACAACAACAGTCTCGAATATCAGTGTGTTTGTCATCCATACAGATTCCCAACTGCCACAGAGGGAGGCTGAAGGGATACTCCGCCCCCGACGCAATGTGCAGCCTAAACCTTGTAAGTGGTGTTTATTTAAATTAAATAAAATGACCAAACAATACCATTAGAAAACTAAAAAACTTCAACATTTCCACAAAAATTAGAAAAAAAATGCCCTTAAAGTGGACCTTAACTCTGAATAAGAGTCTATCTTAGATATTTCACACACCCTGTACATACAAATTGTCCGCCTTACAAATCATCTTACAAACCTTTTCCAGAGCACAGCTCTGCTCTGTGTGAGCAAAGCACAGCTATAACCCACCCCCTGTACCTTATCCCACTCTCCTCTCCTCAGTAAGTGTGATGCTTCAGAGTCAACATGGCGGCGCACACGTATCCTAAATTCCTGAACTGAGTTGCAGCCCAGTGGGAGGAAAAAATAAAAATTGATTGAGTAAAAAATTAATATATATTAGTTTAAGATGCTGCGGAATCTTTTTTTAAGAGTTTGGGCTTTTCATTAAATCACGCAGAAGGTCCGGTTTAAAAAGTGCCCCAAAAAAATAAACCACAACCAAACCAAAAAAACAATGCTAAAGTAATGTTGTTTTTCATTCACAGATCAAAGAAAACAACAGGCAAAAGACCCCGAGGCCTAATTTTTTATTTATTTTAAAAAAAGTAAATAATTTATTTTTTATGATTAAAAAAAAAACAAATAAAAATGAAACAAAAAAAAAAAAAAACAATGTTTTAATAATAAAAAATTCTTAATATTTTAAGAGTTGTCTTTCCTGCAAAAGTACAATCACACAACATCAGCACACATTTACATGACACACAAAAGGTTTAGATATGGGACAATAAAACAGAAAAACTCACAAACAATTAAGGTAAGCATTAAAGCCAGGGAAGAAGGAACTACAACATGATTGAGGTATGCATTAAAGCCAGGGAAGAAGGAACTACAACATGATTGAGGTATGCATTAAAGCCAGGGAAGAGGGAACTACAACATGATTGAGGTATGCATTAAAGCCAGGGAAGAAGGAACTACAACATGATTGAGGTATGCATTAAAGCCAGGGAAGAAGGAACTACAACATGATTGAGGTATGCATTGAAGCCAGGGAAGAAGGAACTACAACATGATTGATGTATGCATTAAAGCCAGGGAAGAAGGAACTACAACATGATTGAGGTATGCATTAAAGCCAAGGAACACCCAAAAATAAATATGCCAATATATATGTGTTCAATTGTCAGTTGTTGCCATATGCATATTCCAATGGAGTTTGAGGGATGTGCGCTTGCGTGTAGCCAGATTGGCAACTGAAGAGCCATGGAGATGTAAGTATACTTGAAAAAACAACCAAAACGGAAGGTCAAATACGACGGAAGGCAATCAGGTATGTTCAAAAAGCAAGGAAAAATCAGGGGAAAATGGGCCGCCCGTGTGAACGGGAACGGGAGCCCCGATTAAATTGAAGGCACCCAAGAGAGCAAAAAAAGCTTTCCGAGTGAAGTCAAATTGACGGATCAGTTAGGGAGCCATTCCGACGGAGGCTCTACATCACATTTGAGCCACGATTCAAATGGGACCCCCGGACAATCGGAAGGTTTTAAGGTCAGTTCAGAGGAGGCTCTGCATCAGGCCCTATGTGTCAGTGGTTTTAAAGTGTCAAAGGAAAAGATGCAATGGTACCAGGAAAAGGTTAAATACCTAGGTTTTGTGCTGAGAGAAATGATTCATAAGAGAATTGCTGCCATTGTGGGTGTGCCCTGGCCATTCACCAGAAAGACATGTTGACCTTTCTTGGCCTTATGGGTTACTGCCACCAATGGATACCTGATTGCTCATATTGTGATAACATTCTGAGGAATCACACACATGCTGATCAACCTGACACCATAAAATGGTCTGAGGACATGTGTAATGCTTTTATATACTTAGAGAACGCTCTTGTATGTATGCCTGGCCTTGGTCTCCCAGACTATGAAAAAAGGTTTAATTGGTTTGCTTGAGAAAATTGTAAAACCATGGCTGGTGTCCTAGCCCATGAGCATGGGGTAAATTCCGCCCGGTGGCATTTTTCTCCAAGATAAAGCTTACATAGGTACAATACATGCTTGCTTGTCTCAGGGCAGTAGCATTGTGCGCTATGGTGGTGGAACTGACCAGCCCTTTAACTTTAGGTCATCCAATGACCCTACACACTACACATAACATCTCCTACCTATTAAAGAATGTACACATCCAACACATGTCTGCACAGCAATTAAGTGGTAATGAGGTGATTCTGCTTTCAGATCCTCAGATGTCCATAAAATATGCAGCTGCTACCACAGGTCCCGCACCCATCCTGCGCTCTACTAGGTCTTAAAGGTGAACCATATGAGTTGGCCTCTACTCATGATTGTTTGATATCAACAAACCAAGACACCTCTCCCCACTCTGACCTATCCTCTACGGCCCTGGCCTCACATTCCACACTCAAAAACCCTGGAAAAGGGAAACATGACCATCTAAAGTACCCAGCCACCCCATTCACACACTTACAGATTAATTTCACACACATGCCTAGGACAGGAAGGAGACAAGAGTACCTCTAGTGGAAGATGCTAGGACGGTGGTTAAAATTCTCATGCAGGAAATCATCCCGAGGTGAGGCTGCCCCCTCCAGATCAATTCAGATAACTTGGTGAAAGCCCTCAGGATAGATTGGAAGTTTCACATCCCCTACCACCCTCAAAGTTCTGGGATAGTTTAAAGGATGAACAGGACCATTAACCCTTTAAGTGCCAGCCTACCTGGAGTTTTTGTCACCTTTTGTTGCCAGACTATTTTGCACTATTATGCGCTCCCCATGTTGAAATGTGGTTTTCGAAGGGATTTCTAGGGATTTCCCAGGAAAATGACATATTTTTTTTTCAGCAGAGTCTGGGCTTTAACATGAAACATCTTGTTTGTCATTTTTTAGGTGTATTCTCAATATTTTTGGGTGAAATATGTGCACAAAATAAAAAAAAATCTATTTTTTACAATTTGTAGTGTTTTTGTGTAATAAAAAATGTAAGTTTGTCAATAAAATCTTATTGCATGTGAAATCCCAATTTGTCCCGGTTACAGCGATACCACATATGTATAGATAGACACCCTTTCCTGCCCAGGAGACTCCCCCAAACTGAAACAGCGCTTTAGGGGATTTTCAGATAAAATACTATGCTATGCAATATGCGCACCTTGCAGATTTTCCAGAAAAACAACCCTTTACATTTGAAATACCCCCAACAAACTATATATTCTCTGGAAGTACACACCTCAAGCTTTCTAGGTGTACCAGGCTTATTGATGTGGCCATAGTTTTCTGGAAGTAATCCCTCAATGTATTCTTTGGTTGCAAAGAGTTTCCCTAAAAAAAGGATAAAAAAGCAGAATCAAAGCCACATTTTCCTAAAAAAAATATATACAAACAAGAAAAATCAAGTTTAATCTGAAAAAGCAACATCCCCCGAATAGAACGATACCCAACATGCATTGCTACTGTCAAGGGAAGAGTTGCCAAACACCCCAAAGTAAAGCATGTGCGTAACTGTAATTTTACTTGAAAATTTCAGATCTGCAGACAAAGTGCGCACCTTGCGATTTTTCAAGCAAAACAACCCTTTACATTTGGAATATCCCCCATAAGCCATATATTCCCTGAAAGTACAAATGTTAAGCTTTCTAAGCGTACCCAGCTTGTTGTAGTGGGCTCATCTTTCTGGAATTAATCCCTCAAAGAATTCTTTGGTTGCGCAGGGTTTCCCTAAAAAATGTATAAAAAAGCTGAATAAAAACCACCTTTTCCTAAAATATAAATATGCAAACCAGAAAAAACAAGCTAAGTCTTAAAGCACAAAGTCCACTGAACAGAACAACACCCAACATGCATAGCTACTTTTAACCCTTTTAACTGCCAGCCTACTTGAGATTTTGTCACCCCTCTGTTGACAGGTCATTTTTCTCCATTTTGCGCCATGTTTTGCACCATGTTTTGCGTCATTTTTGCTGGAATTTTCAGAAAAATTATATATATTTTTTTTTGCAGCAGAGTTTAGGCTTTAACATGAAATGTCTTGTTTGTAAATTTTATTTTGTTTTTTACAATATTATTAAGTAAAAAAAATAAATAAATAAATGTTTTTTAAAAAAAATTGACTCCTTTATTTTAAATAAAAAATGTATTTTATTAAGGAAAACCATATTGCATGTGAAAGCCTCATTTCTTCCGATTAGAACGGTACCACATATTTATCGGTAGCCCCCCGTTCCTGCCCAGGAGACCCCCCTAACTGAAACAAGTACTTTATAACATTTACAAATAAAATAAAACTACCATCCACACTACAAAGGGTTAAATTGAGAAAAAAAATGACAAATGAGGTCCCTCCCGGGGGGGGACCCCATTTTATTGGGGGGATTTTTAAGGCTTAAAAACCCTTAAAAATCCCCCCATAAATTGACATGGGGTCCTCCTTACCCAAGGTAACCAGCCCGGGACCAGCTATGCAGGGCTTGTAGAAACAGGGCACAGGGGCCAGCTTTTGTGGCCCCTGGCCCTGCAGGCTACAAACCCGCATAGCCCGTGGGCCCGGGCTCTTCTGACCCCCCTGGGCTTTGGGGAGGCAGGTAATGGTGTGCAGGGGTTAATGGCAAGTCACCCGCTAGTGCAGGTGACTTGCCATCCCCCCAGCCTTGTGAACTGGTATAGGGGTCATGGACCCCTTACCAGTTCACAAGGGGTTAAATGTAAAAAAACACACACACACACACAAAGAGAAAAAGTATTTTATTATTAATATTTTTTTTTTATACTTTTATACTTTTTATACCTCCCATCCATCCTGGAGCACTGTGTCCCTCGGTGATAACTGGCTTCTACTCACCTGCTGGAAGCCTTTTATAGCTGCTGGATGACAGCACACAAAGGGTTAAGTTAAAAAAAAATGACATAGGGTCCCCCCTCCCAGGGAGGGGGACCCCATTTTTGGGGGGATTTTTAACCCTTTAAGTGCCAGCCTACCTGCAGCATTTCCCATTCCCTGTTGCCAGACGATGTTTCACTATTTTGCGCTACACATGTTCAACTGTCATTTTTGAAAGGATTTCCAGGGATTTCCCAGGAAAATGATATATTGTTTTTTTCAGCTGGGCTGAGTCTGGGCTTTAACATGAAATGTCTTGTTTGTATTTTTTAGGTGTATTCTCAATATTTTTGGGTGAAATATGTGAAAAAAAATTAAAAAAAAATATTTTTTTACAATTTGTAGTGTTTTTTTGTAATAAAAAATGTAAGTTTGTCAATAAAATTTTATTGCTTGTGAAATCCCAATTTCTCCCGGTTACAGCGATACCACATATGTATTGGTAGACACCCTTTCCTGCCCAGAAGACTCCCCCAAACTGAAATAGCGCTTTAGGGGATTTTCATAAAAAATACAACTGTGATATGCGCTATGCGCACCTTGCAGTTTTACCAGAAAAACAACCCTTTACATTTGAAATACCCCCAACAAACTATATATTCTCTGGAAGTACACACCTCAAGCCTTCTAGGTGTACCAGGCTTGTTGATGTGCCCATAGTTTTGTGGAAGTAATTCCTCAATGTATTCTTTGGTTGCAAAGAGATTCCCCAAAAAAAGGATAAAAAAGCAGAATCAAAGCCACATTTTCCTAAAAAAAACTATATACAAACAAGAAAAAACAAGTTTAATCTGAAAAAGCAACATCTCCCGAACAGAACGATACCCAACATGCATAGGTTCTGTCAAGGGAAGATTTGCCAAACACCCCAAAGTAAAGCATGTGGGTAACGGTAATTTTACTTGAAAATTTCAGTTCTGAGTGCGCATGCGCGCGAGGCCGGGATGAACGCTGCTTAGCTCGGCTCCGTGCCCGACGGCGTTTGAGGGGGCGACTAGCAGGCAAACAGCAGGCACACACTGACCTGGAGTGGTCCTGAGACCGGCGGCGGGCTGAGGCGGCGGCGGGGAGTCGTCCGGATGCGGTGTTGAGCCCAGAACGGGGGCAGACGCAGCAGGTGTGGAGGAGGAGGAGGCAAGATGGCGGCTGGACGCAGCACAGCAGGCTGTGAGAGCCTCAAGCCTGAATGCGAGCTCTAAGTGTGGAGGAGGCGGAATACAGAGCTGAGAAACAGCAAGGAAGTATCCAGCTACACGGTCAGTCCCTTTTGTTTGAGTCCTGAGTCTGAGAGATAGCTGCTGGAGGGAGAGAAGCACAGTGCAGCCTAACCCATGCTGCATAGAAGCCTGCATGACATCTGTGGCAGAGCTCTCACAGTCACAAAGGAAAGTGAAAGCTGTGTGATATTCAGAGAGTGCATATAACAAACGTCTCCCTCTCACTAGCTAAAACAGTAGCCTGAACTGTATACTCAATCTACAGTTGTCTTAATATAGCTCCACAATGGCAGAAGATATGTCAGTGGCAGACTTAGAAGTGATTGCACAGTCAGAAGCTTCCTTTCTGCTGAATAAAAACATGAGGCACAGTCAAGGGTATGCTGAAAGCCAAGCTCCATTAAATGATTCACTCATACTGCAGTTTGAAGGGCTGCTACAAAAAGCATTGCAGTCAAACACAAATATCCTTAAAGAGCACCTGTCTAAGGAATTGGATAAAATCACTTCTGGCCTAAATATTCTAGAAAACAAAGTGAGTGGAGTAATTGCCTCACAAGAAATATTAGAATCTGAAATAATACAACTCAAAAAAGATAACGTAATGCTCTCCACAAAGATTGAGGACATTGAGAATCGTGATAGGCGATTTTACGATTTAGAGGTCTTCCTGAAAATCTTGAAGATTTACACTCAGTCATTCACACAATATGTCAAGAGCTGATCCCAGGCACCCCAACAGAAAGATTAGAAATGGATAGGGTGCACAGATCTCTTGGTCCTCGTAACGCACAGTCTGACCCCCCCAGAGATGTGATCGTCAAATTTCATTACTATCAGACAAAAGAAATGATCCAAAAAAAGGCCCGGGAAAAAAATATGTTAACATTCCAAGGCCACAAGTATCAGATATTCTCAGACCTGTCGGCCTCCACAATGGCCAGAAGAAGAGAGCTTAAACCGCTATTGATGTTGTTACAGGACAATCAAATCAGATATGGGTGGGGCTTTCCCTTCCGTATCTCCTTTAATATTAAAGACAAAACATACTCTGCCTCCAGCTATGAAGATCTACAGTTCCATCTTCTGACGGCTGGCCTCATCAAGTCCAATCAAGCCAAAACACCTAGGAATATTGAAGAATCCCCAACCCACCAAAGATCAGGAAAGAGATCAAGAAGGGGGACAAGACACCAAGCCTGTAGCACCTCTCTTGAATTCCAGGACACTTGACAAGCTACCCTAGGCAGCTAACTCCCCTTCTCAATATGTAGAAATTAAACTGCCAGAAGACGTCTTTAATTAGTAAATCCATATGATATGGCCGTACTGGTTGGTAAGATGACCCACATTACTAACCTTTCCTTATTACCCAGCGACTTATTGAAAAGGCATATATGTCCAGTCCTCCTGGGTTAATAAGATGACTCACAAGCCATTATCCTAACGTTTATTGCAGCTTGACATGGCGACACAGGACAGGAGGATTCCGCCTCCTCTCCTGCATCGCCATCCAAAGATAATATGAAATACTAAGCAGTATTTAATTATTGAAGTCTATCCCCTCGATTCAAAGAGCAAAAGTTAATTGATTTCGTATCGAGAATCGTAAGTTTGGGTGGGTGTTAGTCATTTTTTCCTGTTTTTTTGGCCATTTACGACTCGCACGAGCCTACGTACGAATGCGTATATGCTCTTACGATCAGCGGAAGTTCGTTCCTAAATTTTAGGATCAAAACGTAAAACTTAGGATCAAATCCTAAAACTTACGATCAAAACGTAAAACTTAGGTTAATTGGATGTGTTTAGGTGTGATTCAGAGAAACCTCTAAACGCGTTTTAAAAGAAAGCCACAGCCGACACCTTTTAGCAGCCGGATTGCTGTTCGTGAACAGGTTTTTTGGCTATGTGGAGGAGTCTGCGCGTCTTGTGCTCCAATGAACTGCATGTATCAGCATGGCCGAGGCCATAAATTGTATGGCAATGCATACCTGATTCATGTATGCCTTATAAAAGCATTTTAATGTGGACCTTAATTAGTCCTTTGCATGTTAACCTTTATTTTGCAATATATTTGCGTTAATTAAAGAAACTTATGTCCTTTGTAATTTATTTTAAAATTTAGGTCCTAGAATAATATTTTTAGATTTCATTTATTGGTGTAGTTGTTTACCTTTGCTTTGTTTAATTATTTAAGCACATCTTTGGTCAGATGCATCACACTTACTGAGGAGAGGAGAGCGGGATAAAGTGCAGGATGTGGGTTACTGCTGTATTTTGCACAGACACAGCAGAGCTGGGGGAATGGAAAGGTCAGAAATCCAAGAATCCAGAGCAACACAGTCACAAGGCCCTTTCTGTTTGCAGGCTGCCCGATAATACCTGAGCCGCCATCTTGGCTGTTTCTAGGCTCATAACATGCAGAAGTTGCTTGGTGTTTTTTAATATTTGTGAGCAATCT
Organism: Gastrophryne carolinensis; assembly: GCA_027917425.1. Taxonomy (NCBI): domain Eukaryota; kingdom Metazoa; phylum Chordata; class Amphibia; order Anura; family Microhylidae; genus Gastrophryne; species Gastrophryne carolinensis. The sequence goes on from JAQIHN010000033.1 coordinate 312,744, forward strand.
GTATGTAGAGGGTGTGGGTAACCACACTAAAAATTAAAAGTTGTACCATTTGAAGCCAAAATATTAAAATTAAATCCACAAGTAAAAAATGCAAGTTAAGTAAAAATTAAACAAAGTAAGATTTACTTATGCAAATGCATTCATTAATGGTTGGTTACTAAAAAATGAATGAAATAAAGAAAAATAAAAGACCAAATATTTAGAATGCACTTTAATGAGGTAAGTTTGTAGTGCGGAGCCGCAAGATCAGAAGGATTTACGTCCAGACAAAAAAGGAAAAAGGGCAAAACCAATGTTGCTACCTGAGAAATGAAACGGAAAATTCAGGATGGAAACTGACATAGGTCTGATTCCCGAACTGCCATACGAACGGACGTATATTTTAGGATAGAAACGTATTTGCTTATTGAATCACTCGCAAGTTCATACGAACGCACGAGCGGACGTGAAAAATAGGATGATCGTGAGCCAAATCCAAGCTGTTACATGTTTCTTTGAATCAACCCATATGTCCATGGTTTAATGCATTGCTCTAATCACAGCTCTGAGTAATCTAAAGCTGACCTGAGCCGTTAGTCCCTGTTCTAAGTTGATTTAAAACTGAAAATATACGTTACTATTATGTTTACGGTAGGTTAATATGACGAGACAGGATAGGAAAAGTGAATACATAATATTTACCCCCTTCCTGCATCGCCATCCAAGGTTGGTGTGAAATAGCAGGCAATAGTTGAGTACTATGTTTTATGTCCATAGCTCACCTTCTGAGTTAAATTGAAGTAGTCAGACTACCTCAATATTACCTTGTTTAGTCTAAAGTTTATTTACGAATGTTTTTGATTTGAAACCCCCTCAACCCGTCGGCAATGTCATGTTCGTACTCCAGTAGAACCGACAGATTTAGATCTGCGGTTGGTTTTGCCTCGTAGTGACGAGGTTACAGTTTCTATAGTTTAATATTTGTTCACTTAAAGGTTTACCGAAGCGTTGAGTACAGCGGGCCCAAAGGGACAAGAGCGTATTTTATATAACCATATATTTGCTTTTGCCCGAAAGCCCGGATTGCACTCAACAAGATTACTTGATCTATAAAATTTCTAGTCTCCCTAGAACTTGGGAACATAGTAGAGTCTTGTAGACCACGTCTAGTTTGTTTTAGTTTTTTTTTTTTTTTATTTCTCTCTTCTCCCCCTCCTCTTCCTCCTTTCTGCACCTCTTTCTACTATCCCTTTCTCAGCTTTCAATACCTCCTGCAACTTCCTCAGATCGCCTTTTAACTCGATTCTGAGCTATAAATCATACAGAAAACCTAGGTTACAATTAAGATAGTGTCAGATATGACGATCATCTGTTCTCTTAATGTGCAGGGATTCAATTCCCCACACAAGAGAAGCACGGCTTTTCGTCACTTTAAAAGTCTTCATCCTGATATCATCTGCCTTCAGGAAACTCATTTCTCCCAATCCTCCAAACCAAACTTCCTAAATGCCAACTATCCTCAAGTATATATGTCTAATGAGAAGACAAAACAAAGAGGGGTTTTGATTTGCTTCAAGAGGGGCGTTCAATTTCAAAGCCAGAAAGAATTTAGAGACAAGGAAGGTAGATGCTTAATTCTAGTGGGACAGATCCAAGATACCGAAATCACGATCGCTACCTAATATACCCCAAATGTAAACCAAGTAGCCTTCTTCTCAGTTTTTTTGGGAAAAGTAGAGGAAGTAGCGAAGGGCGCTGTGATTATTTGTGGAGATTCCAACCTGACCCTTAACCCTTACTTAGATAAACAGTCTCCACACTCATCTACTGTTTCTACCCACTCCTCAGCGGCCTCTAGGTCATTTAGGCAGCTTCTAGATAAGTTTGCCTTGGTAGATTGTTGGAGAGAGAAACACCCAGGGCTACAAGATTTTACACATTTTTCCCACCCACACACCCTGTACACTAGAATTGACCACTTTTTTATGCCCCAAAGAGCAATTCCCATGATCCAGAAAATTAAGATCTTCCCTGTCCCATGGTCAGACCATGCAGGCCTGCTTCTGCATCTAAATACGTTACTTAGCAAACCCTCCAGTTACACATGGTCCTTAAATTCAACGCTATAAGCAGACCCTATATTAAAAGACACCATAGCTAATGATCTGGCCGAATATTTCACCGTAAATGAGACTGAAGGGATGTCAGCCACAACATGTTGGGAAGCCCATAAACCCACAATTAGGGGCAGATTAATCCAATTAGCCTCCAAGAAGAAGCGAGAAAGAAACGAGCGTATCTCGGCCTTAGAAGCTGAATACCAATCTTTATCAGCCAAAGCTAAATCCTCCTTATCACCACAAATCCGCTCTAACCTTCAGAGAGTGACCCAGGAATTGAACTTAGCTCTAGCAGGGAAAGCGGAAAATTGTCTGAGATGGATAAAGCATAAATACTACTGTAAGGCAAATAAACCAGACTCATTACTGGCGAGAAAGCTTAGATCCCCAGACCAAGCCTATAAGCCAATCAGACTTAAGAATGAAAGAGGCACCCTTACTAGTAACATAAACAAAATCACGGAGATCTTCTGTACCCAACTCCTGAAACTATATTCAAATCCCCACCCACCTAATCCGAAAGATATTTCAGATTTCCTAGATTCTATATCTCTGCCTATTCTGCCTGATCAGGTAGTGGAAATGCTCGAAGAGGCTTTTGGACCCTCAGAAGTTGAGCAGATAATCAAAACTCTTAAACTTAACAAGAGACCGGGCCCAGATGGATTCTCGGCAATCTACTATAAGACCTATGTTGCAATCCTAGCCCCAAAATTAGCAGCTTTATTTAATGACTTAAGACAGGGAAATTAATTTTCGAAGGAATCTCTATTTGCTTCTATAAGTATGATAGCCAAACCAGATTCAGATCACTCCATATGGTCCAATTACAGACCTATATCCTTAATAAACCTAGATGTAAAAATATTTAGAAAGATCTTGGCGGAACGGCTGCTAAAATATTTACCCCAAATAATTAAAAAAGACCAGACTGGCTTCATCCCAGGGCGCCAGGCAGGAGATAATATCAGACGAGCAGTACATCTGATTCATCGGGCTAGGGAGAGTGGGATCCAAGCAATGCTTCTTTCACTTGACATTAAAAAAGCGTTTGATTCTGTATCATAAGTCTTAAAGGAGCCACAGCACTCAACCCTGTTAGCTTGCAGGCCAGCCTATAATCTGTCTCTAAACTTGGTTAAAAACCTCTCAAGTGCAAGCCATGGGGTGGAAGGGTCAAAGACCTTGCAGTACAGCCTAGACCCCACACACCATGTTCAAAAGAAACAAAGGGGGGTAGCAGCCGCTCAGACCATTTTATAACTAACCTGGGAGGTGCACGTTAGCAGGGCAATTAGCAGGGCAAGTAGCAGCACATGGTGTGTGGGGTCTAGGCTGTACTGCAAGGTCTTTGACCCTTCCACCCCATGGCTTGCACTTGAGAGGTTTAGGGCAACCTCAGGTAAGCCTGCTCCCAATTTATCTATTGCACTGTATGTCCCAGATGGGCTCTCAGAGATTAGAGTTAGGACTGCACCCCACAGAGGCACTTTGGCGTAGTGGTGCAGCTTAAGCATACTTCTGCAGATGTGTGTGACCGAGTCCTCTGTTTTTAACCAAGTTTAGAGACAGATTATAGGCTGGCCTGCAAGCTAACAGGGTTGAGTGCTGTGGCTCCTTTAAGACTTGTGTGTACTAATTGCCCTGCTAACGTGCACCTCCCAGGTTAGTTATAAAATGGTCTGAGCGGCTGCTACCCCCCTTTGTTTCTTTTGATTCTGTATCATGGGAATATCTCTTTGCACTACTAGAAAAATGGGGATTTGGGCCAAAATTTATTGATATGATTAATAAAGTATACAATGCTCCGACAGCATTCGTTAAATACTGCGGTTTCCGATCAGACTATCTCCCCTTGGCTAGAGAAACTAGACAAGGCTGGCCCTTATCTCCCCTTCTATTCGCCCTAGCGATGGAGCCACTCGCTTAAACCATTAGAGATTCGCAGGACATCTCGGGTATAGATGTCCGGGGTACGCAGCACAAAATAAGTCTTTTCGCTGATGACGTACGTCTTTTAGTCTCTGATCTGCTAATATCTCTACCCAACATAATGAAACTATTAACTGAATTTGATAAAATCTCGGGCCTACAAGTGAACACTTCTAAATCTAGTGCTATGAACATAAACATTCCGCATGATATCTGGTCTCGTCTTCAATTGACCAATGACTTCCGCTGGGAAAAAGGTCGAGTGAAATACTTAGGTATTAATTTGACGAACTCCTATGAGACCCTTTTTAATGCCAATTATCTACCATTACGTCAAAAGCTTTTAGGACTTCTAAAATCCTGGAAGACGTTCGGTCTTTCCTGGTTGGGCAGAATAGCAGCAGTAAAGATGAATATCCTTCCCAAATTTTTATATATCGCTAGGTCTCTCCCAATTAAAATTCCGCCATCATATCTGAAGAGCTTACAGAATAAAATTTTCGAGTTCATTTGGGCAAATAAAAAATCTAGAATTCCTAAAGCAACAATGTTACTACCAAAATCCAAGGGAGGCTTAGGAGTACCCCACCTGACTAAATATTATCAGGCAGCACAGATATCACAACTAACTTCTTATTACTTACAGTCAGAGGCACCACTATGGGTTCAAATAGAGGCAGCCATTTGTCACCCAATAGAGGTCGCAAATTTACTATGGTTACCCGCAAGTTATAGAAAATCTGTGGTGAACCCGATCCTGTCCTTTTCCCTCCATTTATGGGACGGACTTAAAACTACAAAAGGTCTGGTCTCCTCGCATTTGCCAGTGATGCTTCTTTGGGGCAATCCACTGTTTACCCCAGCTTTCACAGACCCGGGCAGATTTACTAAATGGAGGAGAGCAGGTGTCCGGTACATCTCAGATTGTTTACAGGGACAAAGCATAACGCCCTTTCCTTGGCTACAGGAAAAATATGGCCTCTCAGGGAAAGAGATATTTAGCTACTTACAAATTTCACATTTTATAACATCATTGATCCGCAGTAAAGGCAATATTGATCAGCTCCAAAAGTTCGAGACCAGATGTAAACAATACCCCAGAGCTAGGGGCTCGATATCTGAGGTCTATGAGCAGCTTTGCAAGACACATGAAAACCCCAGAAGTGCGCTCATACAACGGTGGGAAAGGGAATTAAATATTCAACACTCTGAAGTTGAATGGCAGACAAGTTGGCAGGCTTCTTTTGGTAGAGAGGCATCAACGAACTCGATCGAGATCAACATTAAGGTTTTCTTAAGATGGCACTTAGTCCCAGATCGACTCTGCCACATCACTGGCGATCCAGGTAAACTTTGCTTTCGAGGATGTGGGACAGTAGGAACGCAAGCTCATATTTGGTGGGATTGCCGTGTAGCCAAAATATTCTGGCAAAAAATTTTTGAAGTTCTCAGCAATGTTCTGGATGCCACTATAACACCAGAGCCCTGGATTGCACTATTAAATGGCCCAATAGTTGGAACAACTAAAAACAACAAGAACCTCCTTTACCACCTTTTAACGGGGGCTAAACTGGTCATTGCCAGGTCTTGGAAGTCCCCCAAACTTAGCTTTAAGGAATTCCAGGTCTCGATCTCAAATATTATGGCTATGGAGAAAATGACCGCAATACATAAAGGCACTATGGACAGATTTAGAGACACATGGGAACCCTGGATTCAGAGATATTTACCTGCCGACTTCGATACTAATCTATTAGAGATATGACCTTGAAGTGCGGCTGATCTTCTCACGTAAACATTCTTATCCTTTACAAGGCACCAGGTAGGAATCTTTCTACCCTGGTTAAAGCGCTCTTTCCAATATGGATAGTATTGATCCTACCACACCTTTCAGGGCTATACCCCCTCTTTTTCTCTGCTCTATCCCTTTCGTAAAATTCTTCCCCTTCCTCCTCCACCCCCCCTAATTTTTTTTTTTTTTTTTTAATTATTATTATCATTATTTATTTATTATTAGTTATTAACACTTTTAGTTCGACAATCTGATCTGATTTTATTGTTGTTTTATATGTTAATTACATGTAGGTGATAATGAATATGCAACAGTTGGTTGTATCAGGATGCAATAGTTGTGATGCTGGTCAACAGACCTGGAAGTTGTATAATACTACCCTTCTTCCTCAGTGGAAGGATAATTGTTGTGACTGTATAGCAAAATTGCTGTATATCTTTTACTTTCAAATAAAAATTATTGAACGAGAAAATTTCAGTTCTGCAGACAAAGTGCGCACCTTGCGATTTTTCAACCAAAACAACCCTTTACATTTGGAATATCCCCCATAAACCATATATTCCCTGAAAGTACACATGTTAAGCTTTCTAAGCGTACCCAGCTTGTTGTAGTGGGCTCATCTTTCTGGAACTAATTCCTCAAAGAGTTCTGTGGTTGCGCAGGGTTTCCCTAAAAAATTTATAAAAAAGCTGAATAAAAAACACCTTTTCCTAAAATATAAATATGCAAACCAGAAAAAACAAGCTAAGTCTGAAAGCGCAAGGTCTCCCGAACAGAACAATACCCAACATGCAGAGGTACTATTAACCCTTTTAATTGCCAGCCTACTTGAGATTTTGTCACCCTCTGTTGACAGGTCATTTTTCCCCATTTTGCGCCATGTTTTGCGCAATTTTTGCTGTAATTTTCAGGAAAATTATATTTATATTTTTTTGCAGCAGAGTTTAGGCTTTAAAATGAAATGTTTGTTTTTTACAATATTATTAAGTAAAAAATAAATAAATAAAAACATTTTTCGAAAATTGCCTCCTTTATTTTAAATAAAAAATGTATTTTATTAAGGAAAAGCATATTGCATGTGAAAGCCCCATTTCTACCGATTAGAACGGTACCACATATTTATGGGTAGCCCCCCGTTCCTGCCCAAGAGACCCCCCTAACTGAAACAAGTACTTTATAACATTTTATAACATTTACAAATAAAATACAACTACCATCCACACTACAAAGGGTTAAATCGAGAAAAAAAATGACATAGGGTCCCCCCTCCCTGGGAGGCGGACCCCATTTTTTTGGATTTTTAAGGGTTAAAAACCCTTAAAAATCCAAAAAAAAAATGACGTGGGGTCCCCCTTACCCAAAGTAACCAGCCCGGGACCAGCTATGGGGGCTTGTAGGCACAGAGTGGGGGGGCCAGCTTTTGTGGCCCCCCCACCCTGCAGCCTATGAGCCCACATAGCCTATGTGGGCCCGGGCTCTTCTGCCCCCCCCTGGGCTTTGGGGAGGCAGGTAATGGGGGTGCCGGGGGTTAATGGCAAGTCACCCGCTAGGGCAGGTGACTTGCCACCCCCCCAGCCTTGTGAACTGGTATAAGGGGTCATGGACCCCTTACCAGTTCACAATGGGTTAAATGTAAAAAAAAAAACACACACACACAAAAAGAAAAAAATATTTTATTATTTATTTATTTTTTTTATACTTACCTCCCATCCATCCTGGAGCACTGTGTCCCTCGGCGATCACTGGCTTCTGCTCACCTGCTGGAAGCCTTTTATAGCTGCTGGATGACTGAACACAAAGGGTTAATTAAAAAAAAAAATGACATAGGGTCCCCCCTCCCAGGGAGGCGGACCCCATTTTTTTTGGATTTTTAAGGGTTAAAAACCCTTAAAAATCAAAAAAAAAATGACGTGGGGTCCCCCTTACCCAAAGTAACCAGCCCGGGACCAGCTATGGGGGCTTGTAGGCACAGAGTGGGGGGGCCAGCTTTTGTGGCCCCCCCACCCTGCAGCCTACGAGCCCACATAGCCTATGTGGGCCCGGGCTCTTCTGCCCCCCCCTGGGCTTTGGGGAGGCAGGTAATGGGGGTGCCGGGGGTTAATGGCAAGTCACCCGCTAGGGCAAGTGACTTGCCACCCCCCCAGCCTTGTGAACTGGTATAAGGGGTCTCATGGACCCCTTACCAGTTCACAAGGGGTTAAATGTTGAAAAAAAACACACACACATTAATAAAAAGTATTTTATTAAAAAAAAAAAAAATTTTTTTTTACTGTACTTAACTTCGATTGCAAGCTCTTGTCCCTCGCCGCTCTGCTGACAGATGCTGGTGATCGGTACAGGAGAAGGAGGAGGCAGGAGATCAGAGGATCTCCTGCCATCTCCTTCCCCTGTACCGATCACCGGCATCTGAGAAGCTGACAAGTCTGATGCCGGTGATCGATCCGGGCCGGGATGACGTCACCCTAACCCAAGGGGGCGGGGCTTAGCGGCAAGATGGCGGCCACCATCGAGAATGAAAGGGGAGAGAGCCTCTTGGGCTCTCTCCTGAAGATCGGTAAGTCCTGGGGGGGATCGGAGGCCCCCCAGGTGAAGAGGAGGGACAGCGGGAGCCAGCACACACACAGGTAAGTGAATGTCATTTTTTTTTTTTTTTTTACAGTTAGCAGCTTCTGCTGCCAAAGTGGGGGGGGCGGCCTATTCCGGGGCCTCTCCTGGAGCCATCCGACCCCCCACGAGGGATCGGATGGCACCAAATTAAAGAGGAGACCCGGCCGGATCCAACAAGAGGTCAGGTGAGTATTTTTTATTTTTATTTTTTAAACCAGCAGCGGGGAAAGTCAAGCACGTAACACCTACGGGCTTGGCACTTAAGGTCCAGCAAACCCAGCACGTAGGTGTTACGTGCTTGGCAACAAAAGGGTTAAGGGTTAAAACCCCTAAAAATCCTCCAAAAAATGGCGTTAGGTCCCCCCTACCCAGCATAACCAGCCTGTGACCAGCTATGGGGGCTTGTAGAACAGGGCGCAGGGGCCAGCTTCAGTGGCCCCTGGCCCTGCCGGCTACAAGCCGTCATAGCCTAGGGCCACGGCTCTTCTGCCCCCCCTGGGCTTTGGGGAGGCAGGTAATTTGGGTGGCCAGGGGTTAATGGCAAGTCACCCGTTAGCTGCAGGTGACTTGCCAGACCCCCGAGCCCTGTGAACTGGTTTAGGGGTCACATGGACCCCTTACCAGTTCACAAAGTGTTAAAAGTAAAAAAACAACACAGACACTTTTGTAAAAAAAACTTTATTAGAAAAAAAAAAAAATTAACTTTACTCACCTCCGATCTTCATTTTCTGTGTCCCGCGGAGATCATATGCAGGTGACGGCTGGGCAGAGGAGGGGGGAGGCAGGCGATCAGAGGATCGCCTACCCCCCTCCTTCTCTGTCCAGCCGTCACCAGCATCTGAAAGCTGAACTGCCGGGTGCCCCGATGACATCCGGCGACTACGTCCAAATCCAAGATGGCAGCCGCCATCGGAAGCTGTGGCGGTAGGAGGGCTGTTATTCCCTCCTCCAGAAGATGGAAGAGCTGGGGGGGGTGATCGGAGCCCCCCCATGAAGAGAAGAGGCTGCGGCAGCCAGCGGTCGCCTGTCATTTTGTTTTTGCAGGCAATCCCAGCGTTTGCTGAAACGGGGGGGCACCCAATTTTGGGCACTCCCCTGCAGCCGGAGGAGCCCCAATCGGCGATCGGAGCCCCTCTGGCTGAAGAGGAGACCCGGCCGGATCAAACAAGGGGTCAGGTAATTGATTTTTTTTAAAACTTTTTTAACTGTTTGTGGGGAACTCAGGCACGTAAAATTTACGTGGCTGGCACTTAACTGCAGGAGAGGCAGCCACGTAAATTTTACGTGGCTGGCATTTAAAGGGTTAAAGACAAAATAAGGAAAGCAGCAGGGCAACATTTGTAAATTGGAAAAGGATCCTTCTTGCGGTCCTGGCAGAAATTAGAATTAGAGTCCCCTTTTGAGGTATTAATGGGAAGGCATTTTCCCGTGCCTTGGGGTAGATTCCCCCAGGGTAATAGAGAAAGGTGATTTGGAGGTGATACAAGATGCATATGTGAGAAATTTAATTATAGCTTTGGATTCTGTTGAACTGAAACTTACACCTCTTCTTTTTCTTCACAGGCACCCGTACATTAGTTCCAAGTAGGATACAGGTTTGTGGTGAGACAACTGAACCCCAATAAGAAGCAGGAATTCCCTTTTGGAACAGTGACAAAAGTGATAGCAGTCACAAGAATGGCAGTACTGGTGCAAAATTGCTAATCCTGGATTCATGCATCACGGATAAAGAAGTGCTCCGAGGAAAGGAGCCATGCAAATGGGAAAGAGCTTCAGTTCAGGGAATCTAGGGTCCCTGAATATTCCCAGGAGCCAATAGAGACGGAGGCCAATCACACGGTTGCCGAGTTCTGGACAAATGTGGAAAATCCTAATGGGAGCTGCTGTGATATTTTTGATCCTGTGGGTTCTTGTACACTGTCACTATAAGGAAGAAATGTTGGGACCCAGAGCAATTTGTGGATCAAAAATGCCTATGCCCACAAGTCAGGATTTGACAGGTTGGATATGCAGAAAATTACATACTGAAATGTCACAGGTTCCTTTAATAGCTTTATCCCTGAATTTTACCCAGGTTTTCAACAGCAGCTATAAAAAACAACCAAGGAGTGTGAATTATACATATGCTAGGAGATGAATGGTCAGGTTTCAGACACAATATAGAATTCATGACCCAGACTGGTGTTTTAGAGTAGGAGAATCTAATGCAAATGAGAAGGTATGCACTCAATCGCAATTTTACATTTCAAAACCCGCACAGAAAGGTGGGATATATTTTAAGACAAATAATATTCAATACAATAAACTGGTTGGAACATAACTCTAACTCCTGCTCCTGACTAACTTTTCAACATTAAAAAATTCATGGTAGATGAAGAGGAGGTAAAGTAGGTTAGAGTGTAGCACAAGGATTGAGCTTGGTTAATAAGACATATATTAGTTGTGGGAAAATATGTTATCCCTGGTTCCCGATAGTACCGCTGGGTTTGTGTTACATGGCTATCCTGATCCCAGTGTTGGGTATTGTTGGGGACAAGGAGAACGTCTTTTTGAACCAATCCAACACCCCAAACATCCACTTAGTCTAAAACAAAAAAGAGAGCTGTTCAATCAAGGAGACATGACTTGGGCCTGGTTCCCATCCTGGACGGGATGGGGAACAGATTTAATGAAAGGACTGAATGACACTAATTACAGTAGTCCAATGTCAGAAATGGTTCTGGACAATTCTGAAGACATAGGTTCTAGTAGGTAGTTTAAATGAAGAAGTTATGGCCATCAGGAAGGAGCTAGAATGACATGAGCTAGCCATAGAGAGCATAAGTGCCACCCTTGCAGGATTATGTGAGATGACAGAAGACGACGAGTGTCGTACATGGATACATAATACCAATGTGGAAATACCAGACAATTATGAGATAGTCAAAGAGTATAGAGTAGGTGACTAGATTATAAAACAAAGTAAGAAATAATCTCTAAGGATTGAAGCCCATTTGCAGAATGGGGAATATGGCTAGGAGGAGTTTTTAAATGGATAAATGACACTGCAGTTACAGTGCTCTGAACCCTGCTTATCTTGCGTATGCTGTTTTGAAGCTTCAAATTAATAATATGTCTAATTGCAAATTGTAGGACAGAGCCTGGCTGCCACCTATATGCCCTACCTAGATCATAGAAGCAGAGCATAAGATAAAGAGATCATTCAGAGATGATCTAAGAGGGGATTGAAGGGTAGATTGCTTAGTTTAACCTTCACCATTTTTTTATTCAATACTTTTATAGTAAACTTAGTTATATATATATATTGTGGAGATTAGCTCTGGTAGGCGACCGGGTGTCAGCAGTATAGAGGCGGAGGCAAACAGTTCAAAGTAAAGTCTGTGTTTATTTCACACAAAAATCCAAGCATTTGCCCATACAGGTTACATCACCTTTTCAGGAAAACGCAGCATACATCAATCAATCAGGCAAACAGCGTTTTAGTCCTTGAGCAAAGGTCCTGTTTACAGTCAAGTACGCCTCAGGTCCGCATGAAACAGCCTCCACAGGAGATTTCAGCCAGGCTCACAGAGTCTCACTCCCATGTGAGCTCTAGACAAAGGACAGGCCACAGCTGATTCCCCAGGCTATTTAAACAGCCCGCAAAACCCGGACCTGGGTAGTGGGATGGAGTCCCACCCTGCTCTACTCCATCCCAGTAAAGCCGGCCCAGGTTAGCCTTTCGGCTATTCTAAAACATCAGCAGCAAACTGCCACCAGCAGCTGATGCTGGAAAACAAACTACCCGGCTTTACTGCACCAAGGCCAGGTACATTGGTACTACATACCTGCCGTCAATGATGGCCCCTTTCACCTTACCACATACCCCCCCCTTTGTTCAACCCTGAGGGGGTGGACACATGCCAAACAATGTGCTCGGGACAGGGCATCCGCATTACCCAATAATCGTCCCACTCTGCGCTCTACTGTGAACTTGAACTTTTGTAATGACAAGAACCATCGGGTGACCCTGGCATTCCTGTCCTTAGCCTGGCACATCCACTTGAGGGGAGAGTGGTCCGTAATCAGCCGGAACCTTCTCCCCAGCAAGTAGTAGCGAAGAGACTCCAGGGCCCATTTAATGGCCAAACACTCCCTCTCCACTATACTATACCGGGTCTCCGCGGGTGTTAATTAGCGACTCATGTAGACAACGGGGTGCTCCTCCCCGTTGACTTCCTGAGACAGTACAGCACCGAGACCTACCTCGGAGGCATCGGTCTGCACTATGAACTCCCTCTTAAAGTCGGGTGTCACCAACACCGGAGACCCACACAGGGCAGACTTCAAAGCGGAGAACGCTTTTTCGGCCTGTTCATTCCATTTCACCATGACAGACTTGCGTCCCTTTAACAGGTCTGTCAATGGTGCCGCTAGGGTGGCAAAATTGGGAATGAACCGCATATAATATCCCACCAACCCCAGAGATGACTTTACTTGGCGGGTGGTGTTAGGACGTGGCCAGTTACGGATGGCTTCTAGTTTGTTGACCTGGGGCTTGACCACTCCTCGCCCAATCACATAGCCCAGGTATTTTGTCTCTTCTAGGCCTAAAGCACATTTTTTCGGGTTTGCCGTCAACCCAGCCTTCCTGAGGGAATCCACTACGGCCTGGACTTTGGGTAGGTGACTTTCCCAATCCGTACTATGGATAATTATATCGTCCAGATATGCCGAAGCATACCGACGATGTGGCCTGAGGACAATATCCATTAACCTTTGGAACGTAGCGAGAGCGCCGTGTAACCCAAAGGGTAATACCTTGTACTGGAACAGTCCCTCTGGTGTGATAAAGGCTGTTTTCTCCTTGGCAGCCTCAGTCAAGGGCACCTGCCAGTACCCTTTTGTGAGGTCCAAAACCAAAAAGTACCTGGCTTGGCCTAGCTTCTCCATGAGTTCATCTACCCGGAGCATAGGGTAGGCATCAAACTTGGAAACTTGCGGAAATCGTTACAGAACCGCAACGTACCATCGGGGTTGGGAATCAAGACTATGGGGCTGGCCCACTCACTCTTTGATTCTTCAATCACGTCTAACCGGAGCATTTGCTGCACTTTCTTCCGCGATAGCTTGTCGCCGGGACTCAGGTACCCGGTAAGGCCTCAACCGGATCTTGACCTGAGGTTCCGTGACAACATCATGTTGGATGACCGAAGTGCGCCCAGGGAGTTCTGAAAACACGTCTGTGTTTCTGCTAATAAACTCCCTGGCTTCCTGAGTCTGTTTAGAGGAGAGGTTGTAGCCAGTTTTCACCTCGACTACTGCTTCTCTAATAACAGACCGAGGGATGGGAAGCTCCACCCCCACCATACCTGGTCGGGGACTGTCACCCCCAGGGGTCTCCCTGTCTTTCCACAGTTTCAGCAGGTTTACATGGTACACCTGCTCTGGCTTCCTCCGCCCAGGCTGATGTACCTTGTAAGTCACTTCCCCAACTTTTTCAATGACCTCGTAGGGACCCTGCCACCTAGCTAGAAATTTACTGTCCACCGTGGGTACCAGAACCACAACTCTGTCACCTGGGTTAAAGTTCCGTACCCTGGCTTGCCGATTATAAATCCTGCTTTGGGCCCGCTGCGCTGCCTCCATGTGTTCTCTGACAAGCGGCAAGACGGTCTCTATCCGCTCCTGTAGGTGAGTAACGTACTCTACCACACTTTTGTGGGGTGTGGGTTGCTGTTCCCAGGCCTCCTTGGCTATATCCAACAGGCCCCATGGATGTCGACCATATAAGAGTTCGAAGGGCGAGAACCCCGTAGAGGGCTGGGGCACCTCTCGCACTGCGAACATCAGATAGGGCAGCAGCAAGTCCCAATTCTTCCCATCCTTGGCGACCACCCTTTTTAACATGGTCTTTAAAGTTTGATTAAACCGTTCTACTAGGCCGTCTGTTTGCGGGTGGTAAACGGATGTCCGCAACTGTTTCACCTGCAGCAGTTTACAGAGCTCTTTCATTACTTTCGACATAAACGGGGTACCTTGATCGGTCAGGACCTCTTTAGGCAGGCCTACTCTGGAGAACATTTCCATAAGCTCCTTAGCAATGAGCTTGGCAGAGGTGTGACGCAGGGGCACTGCCTCAGGGTACCGCGTGGCATAGTCCAAGATCACCAGAATATGTTGGTGCCCTCTGGCGGATTTTGGCACTGGACCCACTAGATCCATGGCAATCCACTCAAAGGGTACCTCAATAACTGGGAGAGGAACTAAGGGACCACGGAAATGAGGCTGAGGGCTGGTCATCTGACATGTTGGGCAGGACTCGCAATATCTCTCCACCTCCTTGTACACACTGGGCCAGTAGAATCGTTGTAAAACGCGGTCCAGAGTTTTCTGCTGGCCTAGGTGTCCACCCAGAACATGTTGGTGGGCCAAATCCAACACCAACTTGCGATATGGATTGGGTACCACCAATTGTTCCACCACCTCTTCACGTACCTTGTTTACTCGGTACAACATTTCCTGGTGAACCACAAAGCGAGGAAACTGTAACTCCGCCCCTGGCTGTTGTGGTTCACCTTCCACCTCAAGAACATTCTCCCAGGCCCGAGACAGTGTCGGGTCCTGGTGTTGAGCGGTACCAAAGTTAATTGTGGAGACACGGAGATCTGCCAACTCTGGACCTGTTGCCAACTCTTCCACATCTCCAACCATAACATTTAGTGGGGTTGACTCCCCCTCTTTCATTTTAGGGGCGGGCACCTCTTCCACGGTGCCTCCTGATTCCGGTTCCCAGGGCACCGGGGTCTCCCCTGGGTAGGGCCAGTCTATTGGGGAGACACCCGCCTCGCGGGTTTCCGGAACTGCCAACTTGGCCCACAGTGACCTGAACCCTGGAAAGTCTCTCCCAATAATCAGTTCATACGGGAGTTTAGCGGCGACAGCGACTTCATGTTTCCAGCTGCCGGAGACGGTGATGAGAGACACTTGTGCTGTGGCATAGTCTCTCAAGTCCCCATGAATGCACAAAACCCCGGTTTTCCGCCCAGTGTACTCATCAGGCAGTACTAAGGCGGGTCTTACCAGGGTAACCATACTCCCCGAGTCCAAAAGGGCCACAGCCAGGGTGTCTCCCACTTTCACCTGACAGAGGAGACTTTGCCCCACAAGCTCAGGGACACCGGCAGCACACAGCCTCCTGGCATACATGGAAGGGCGGTAACCAAAGTTCACGTCCATGGGCTCCCCCTGGTGGGGACAATTGGCTCTGATATGTCCCGGCTCCTTACATCCCCAACACAACACTTGGGCAGGGACTTTGGGGGGTAGGTCCTGAGGGGGTTTAGGGGACGCCACTCGCCTGTTCTGGGGCGGGGACCTCCGGGGTTTCCCCCGAATCCCTCCTCATGGAGCCGCCTTGCAAGTTCATGGTGGCCTCATATCGCTCCACTAGGTCCAACATCCCTAGTGCGTTGTCGGGGGATACCTGGCCAACCCAGTGCTGAAGAGGGTGCGGTAAAGCCCTCCAGAAAATGTCCGCCAGCAAGCGGTCCAACATGGCAGTGGGGCTTAACAACTCCGGCTGCAGCCATTTTTGCAGCAGGTGCAGCAGTTTATAGTACTGGGGTCGGGCGGGCTCTGCCGACTGGTAGCTCCACTGATGCACCCGCTGAGCCTGAACCCACACATTCACCTCCAGTCTGGCCAGTATCTCACCCTTCAGAGTCGGGTAGTCAGCGGCTTGGTCCTCTGGGAGATCAAACAACACCTGCTGGGGTCCAGACGCCATAAATGGAGCGATGACATCAGCCCACTGGTCATGCGGCAACTTCTCCCTTGCAGCCACCTTTTCAAACACCGCCAGGAAAGTCTCAACGTCATCTGAAGGGGTCATTTTTGTGAGCGCCGAGCGGACAGCTTTCCGGGCATCAGGAATACTTTTGGGCGCACCTGCAGCTTGCAGCGCCATCACATGTTGCAAAAACAGCTGGTTGGTCTCCTGCTGCTGCCTGTTGGTCTCATGCTGCTGCCTGTTGGCCTCCTGCTGTTGCAGATTTGCCTCCATGAGTGCTTTCACGACCGCCTCCATTTTGTCTGCAGTCCCAGGTAGCAGCCTGGCAGGTTTAATATAGGACATGCACAAAAAACTTTTTCGTCGGTTGCTCCTAGCAACGGCCTCACTGCTGTGCCCGCATCCGACACCAAATGTGGAGATTAGCTCTGGTAGGCGACCGGGTGTCAGCAGTATAGAGGCGGAGGCAAACAGTTCAAAGTAAAGTCTGTGTTTATTTCACACAAAAATCCATAAAAGCATATGTCCATAGAGGTTACATCACCTTTTCAGGAAAACGCAGCATACATCAATCAATCAGGCAAACAGCGTTTTAGTCCTTGAGCAAAGGTCCTGTTTACAGTCAAGTACGCCTCAGGTCCGCATGAAACAGCCTCCACAGGAGATTTCAGCCAGGCTCACAGAGTCTCACTCCCATGTGAGCTCTAGACAAAGGACAGGCCACAGCTGATTCCCCAGGCTATTTAAACAGCCCGCAAAACCCGGACCTGGGTAGTGGGATGGAGTCCCACCCTGCTCTGCTCCATCCCAGTAAAGCCGGCCCAGGTTAGCCTTTCGGCTATTCTAAAACATCAGCAGCAAACTGCCACCAGCAGCTGATGCTGGAAAACAAACTACCCGGCTTTACTGCACCAAGGCCAGGTACATTGGTGCTACATACCTGCCGTCAATGACGGCCCCTTTCACCTTACCACAATATATATACATGTGTTGAGTTATGTTCTGGCATAAAAACCAACAGATGTTTGTGGTATTTAATGCTGCACTTAGCATTTTATCTAGGCATAGGTCACAGGAGTAGAATTACAGGAAACATGCTGATGCAAGAACCACAAGATATATTGCAAACTTTCTGGATAAAAATTCTAGTCAAAGGGGGTTAATGCTCATTCTTGCGTGTGACATGCTGTATAAATATGAGCAATGATTTCTAATAAAGTAGATCATGCTTTGATCTGTACTCTGTGTAGGCCTCATAGTTCTATCCAAGTGTGATCTCCAGCGGCCAACAGAAGCAACAATAGAAGTTGGGTGAGAAAGGCCTAGTAGACCTAAAGAGGGGTTTGGTACCCCCTCACCTTTGTGACATCCAATGTCCTAATTTTTGTCATGATTTCCCCCCTTTGCTTTATCTCCAGCATTCCTACACATATCCTGTAACCAAAATAAACAGTGCTTCAAAGACTTCCTGGACACAGGGGCAATAAATCCTTATCTAGGGGCAGAAAGCACCACTGCTGTGGGGGGAGCGCAGCTTGGAGCAATAGATTTACAATTTGTCCCCCAGCCCCCACCCGGGGGGGGGGGGGGGTGGCATCTGACCTTCCAGCCCCCTTGGAATCCAGAATAAAGCCAGATGAGAAATGGTTTTCTGGGTCACATATAGAGGGTCCGATCTTGGATCGTGGTGGTGTCGCCTTGTTCCTCCAGCCTTCAGAACAGAAGTCTTTATCCATTTATGAGGTATAGGAATTTCTGTGTTTTCTGTTTTTCTGCACATTTGTTTGTCTTTTTTTGTATTTGAATTTTTGTCTTTTTATTAAAATTGTAAAATTTCCATTTTTCACGGGCCTACCTTTTTGGCAATTAGAAATCCTCTAACCTGATTTCCTTGAAGCTCTAAAAATGACCCTGGTTTCTGAAGATTGTATGACTGCTCGTAATTGTGTATTAACCCATAGACTGTAAGATCTATTGTAACTAATCCATTGTATGATTGGCAAAGTGTATTTAATCATTTTAAGGGTAGTTGCGGTGGTGGTGGCAGCTTGTTGTAATTGGTTTGTGGGGTGTTTCTGGTACAAAGGGCCGCACTCAAACAATAAAAATTACAATAATATTTTATTAAATAAATACTAGAGAATACAATACAAGAAGCAGCACATCACAAAACAATACCCACTTTATATGCGTCCTTTAAGTCAATATCCAATATACATCCACTCTATGTTCGATTCCTGCTTATATTTGTGGGGCTGATGGGATTGTACAATTATAACTATAACCTTAAAGACAAATCCTCACTGTTTGATACCTGTTTAGCTGTACTTGAGGGGCCAGTTGGCACTTATAGTTATGATTGCAACCTTCATTATAACTGTAAATGCCTTGGATAACATACAGAAGAACGTAGCCATCAAATATTATAGAAAGCCTTTAGTGGATATCTGACATGTATATACTTTTATTGTGTTTATAAGTGTAGAATGATCTGCCGCACATCATTGTTAAATTAGTATGTAATAGGTGTAATAGGTAATAGGTTTTTACTTCCCCCCCCTCCCCGAATACTTACCTTCCACGGTTCCATGCTGGGACTTGTACCCAGCTGTTGGGTGGACGGGATGTGCCTGCGCGGCCGGACATGTGGGGGGCCAGTGCCTCCTACTACAGGGGAGTGCGCTTGGCTCACTGCGCGCCAGGCTGTGCGTCTGGCGCAGACACATCCTGTGTGGCGGCTTAGTGGGGCATCAGCGGCGTGGCGTCTGATGCGTCGCCCTTACGGCCATTTTGATTGGCCGGACGGGGCACATGTGTGGGCGCTGACGTGGCGTCACCCCATTGGCCAGCAGTTGATCTTCGGGGTATTTAAGGAGGGGGACTCCAGGGCAGCCGGTACACCCTGGCAAAGTGTCATTTTCACACGTAAAGGGTCGGTGGCGGCTGCTACGGGGGATCCCCTAGTGACTAGGTAATGTAAGTGTATTTATTTTTGTACCAGCTTTTGGCATCTTTCTATGCATTATACTTGCCTGGACACTGGCGCCAGTCTTTAATACATTATACTGCACAGCACTTTAATTGTTTTTGTTAATGCTAAATAGTTGGTTTAATAGCGTCTTTTCTTCACATATTAATATTGTATATTTGCACATTTGTAGATATTTATTTAGCACATGGCACTTTACGGATCTAGTTATCCCTGCTAATAGAGGGATATTTAGGGTTTTTGACTTAGCACATTTTATTCACGCAGCTTAATTATTTATTTCTCCAATGTCATTTCCAGGCACAGTCTATTAAAGTGGACCAACACCCAGGATTTTGACTATCCTGGGTATTCGATCGGGGGTGCCCCGCTGTGTGAAACCCCCCAGAAAGTCCCCAAAACTCACCTGTCCCCGCTCCCACGTGGCCGCGCCGCCCAATCTGATTGACAGCTTGCCCGTCGGCGCCTCCTGCTCGTCACTCTTGACGTGTGCGCGCCCGCGCCGGCCATTCAGAGACGGCCAGCGCGGGCGCGCGCACGCCTAGAGGAGCGCGAGTGAGGCGGCGGCGGCGGAAGCAGCGGCTGCAAAGGTAAGGTGTTTCGGGGGTTTTGGGGGGGTTACACCCCGCGGGACATCCCGATCTCGGATGTCCCGCGGTGTGTGAGGTGATCGGCCCGGGAATCTTATAGATTCCCGGGTCGATCACCTCAGGGTGTTGGTCCACTTTAAATATTTGTGATGCCAATAATAATATCCATAAAAACTAGTATAGTCACGTATGCAAGGTGAATCCCCTGGCTTTGTGTTTATGTGTATTGTTTTGTGATGTGCTGCTTCTTCTATTGTATTCTCTAGTATTTATTTAATAAAATGTTGTAATTTTTATTGTTTGAGTGCGGCCCTTTGTATTGGGGATATATATTTTTTAGGGATTAATCTAGGATCTCTTTATTACATGGTTTGGTTTTGCTGCTTATCCCCACGGCCAGCACCTGTTTAGTGATCACTTATATTTTTTGGGGGTACATCTCCACTCTTGTTATGTGTCTTCTGAGGTGTTTCTGGTGTGATTGCTCTCTGTGCTGGAAGCAACCCACACACACTTTGCAGATCACTCGATCAAATAGACGCTGAACGATCAATTTTGTGACATATTGGTGGCAGCGTGTGCGACACGTTTTTAGAGCATTAGTGTCTGGTTTATACAAGTTAAATCTTACACTAAGGGGTGGTGTTCCCCCTAAGGGATTGCCAGCCTTCAAGAGGAACCACCGTGCATTTTTTTTGTTGAAAAAGACATTTGTGCAGAAAACAGTTTCCCCTTCCCCGTTTTTCTTTTCTATCTTTAAGTTTATTTTGCAAAAGAAAGGACTGAGATGGCTGCCTCCTACAAACGGTTTTCAAAGGAGCAACTATTAAGTCTTTGTGAGCAAAGAGGAATTGACTGTGATGCATCCAAGACAAAAGAACATTTGATTACTGCCTTGACGGAGAATGACCAAGATCGGTCAGTCATGACACCCGATCCACAGCCAAACCTAGAGAGTTCCTAGGACCCTGCCTCTAATCTTAATGAGGGCTCAGAGCAGCGTTCCTTGCCAAGTGGACTAAGCCCCTCTCTGCAGGCTACCCTACAGTGCTTGGGGGACTGTGACCCACAGATCAAACTACAGCTCATCATGCAGCACCAGCAAGCAGAAGCTGCTGCCAGGCAAGCAGAGAGAGAAGCCACTGCCAGGCAAGCAGAGAGAGAAGCCGCTGCCAGGCAAGCAGAGAGAGAAGCCGCTGCCAGGCAAGCAGAGAGAGAGGAGCGCCAGGCAGAGCGGCAATTCCAGCTTGACCTCGCACGCATCCAGGGAGACCGTGCCTCTCCACCATCCTGTGAGTCCCGAGAGGCTCCTCTATGCCATCTTTCGATCAATTCCCTGTGATGGACCCGAATTTGGATATGGACGTGTATCTTTGAACGTACCTGTCGCCAGTTTCACCTACCTAGAGACCAGTGGGCCAGATATCTAACACCTGGGTTAAAAGGTAAGGCCCTGGAAGTCTTTTCTGACCTCCCAATGGACTGTGATGGGGACTATGATAAAATAAAAGAAGCCTTGGTCAAACGGTATAACCTTACCCCTGAGGTGTACCATAAGCGATTCAGAACCGTGCAGCATGCCCATCTTGACAGCTATGCCGATGTTCTGAGCAACTTGAGAACTGCTTTTAATCAGTGGGTCAGAGGGCTGTCTATCTCCACATTTGCTGACCTTGCAGACCTCATGATAAAGGACCAATTATTACACATTTGCTCAGCAGATGTCAGACAGTTTATTCTGACCAAGGAACCCAAAACCTCTGACCAGGCTGCAGACTTTGCTGACCTGTATGAGGCCAGCAGAGTACAAGATGTCCACAGATCCCCTCCTCCCCGCCAGAAAGAAGAGAAGACCGGGGACCATCCCCCATCCTCTGCTGACCGGATGTCCCCCAGATCAGGCCCCAACACTTCTGGCGGGCAGGCAGTGGCCATCGACGACCGACGGTGTTATGTGTGTAAGAAAACCGGCCATCTGAGCCACTCCTGCCCTGAGAAAATTAACCCCAACCCTCATGAAAAGTCCACTGCATCCCATGCTGTCCTGTGGGTTTCAGCCCAAACCTCACACCCTGTTGACAACCTGCAGCATGTCACCATTAGCAACCAGCTTGCTGCAGGCCTCAGGGACTCTGGTGCTGAGATTACCCTGGTGCACCCCAAGCTGATCAGCTAAAAGGACATCATCCCGGGTAAGACCCTGACCGTCACCGGTATTGGGGGCAGTAATCCTACCCTTGCCATGGCTCGCGTGTACCTGGACTGGGGTGCCAGATGTGGCATGAGGTGGGGGTGTCTGCCTCCCTCCCTGAAGATGTTTTACTGGGAACTGATCTGGGCAGGATGGGCCCATTATGTACCTGCCACAACTTCCACAGACACTTCTGCACCACCTACGGATCAGGTGGAGCTGCTGAAGGACTCTGGGTTTAACTGCCCTCTTTGGAAAGAACAGAGGGGGGAAAAATGTATATTACCTAACCCTGTTTTATCCATGGTGGGCGACCTTTGTCAGACACTAATCTTTCAGATCTGCTCCTAGAGGCAAGAGTGATGACTGCCTCTGACGTGGGGGCTCTGACAGCCAAGCACCCAGCATGCTTTGCTGGCAGACTCCCTACACTCAACACTGAGGGCTGCACTTACTGGAGGCAGGGTCAACTGTCCCCAAGTCCAGTTGTCCCAGACTCCAGCCCCGGTCCCCGTAACTGTGATACACCAGCCCCTAGGGATGGAAGCCAGGCCTTCCCTAGCTGAGAATATAGATGTACAAAAAGATGTGACTGGGACAGAGCCCACCACGTCTTGGCCTAACCTGATGAATTGCCAACACGCAGGGAAATCTGGGATGTTTGGGGGCTTTGGGCTTTCCAACCCCTGGTGGTCACCCTACTCTCTTGCCAGCACCAGTGAGGGTGATAAAGAGGATGGTGGCCCGGGTTGCTGCCCTGATAGTCCAGGCCGGTCCAAGTCCTTGCTACATGACAGGATCCAGGTACCTATGAAATGTTCCATGGCAGGCCCCTGCACAGAACAGTGTGGACCGGGGGAGTGGCCAGAAACTTTGTAGAACACCCAGGCAGACTTAGCGTTTGTACCCGGGACTGGGCAGGGGGAACTCATCCCGATGCACCAGCACCCATCCCATGGGGAGAAGATGATGCCACCATGTCTTACCAGCAATGGAGGATGTAATCACTTGTTCTCTCTCACTGGTATGAAGATGCCAGTGCTGCACAGAGAAGCTGAGGGAGAAAAAGGTGAGTATAGTTTTTGCTGGACAGGAAATTTAGAGGGACATTCCAGGCAAAATTCAAAATTCACATGTTTCTGCACTCCCCATGCTGAATGTGAGGGGCTGCATCTTTTATTTTGCCTTCTTTATAAAACCTAGTGAACTTACTCCCTTCTGCTGGGCCTAATTAACAGCAGAAGATGACTTATTAATGCATTTTAGTGTAACAGTCCCCTCCAAAGTGAATTCATTTTAGGGACTGAGAAGTTCAGCAGGGTTTATCAGGAAATGCAAAGTGCTGGTGAATGACAGATGCAGTCACCTGAAAGCCAGCACGGGGAAAGCAGATAACATAACCATTTGCCTAGAATGTCCTAAACGGACCTTCAGCATGATTTAATGAAAAGCCCAAACCTACGTTTTTTTTATTCTCTCCCCACTGGGCTGCAACTCTGTTCAGGACTCGAGTATATGGGCACCATCATCTTGACTCAGAAGCATCACACATGCTGAGAGGAGAGTGGAATAAAGTACAGGGGGTGGGGTTATAGCTGTGCTTTGCACAGACAGAGCTGAGCTGGGGTCAGGGAAAAGACAGCGATCCCAGAATGCAGAGCAGCACAGTCAGAAGACACTTCCTGTTTGCTGGCTCCCTGATGCTCCATGAGCCGCCATCTTGGATGTTTAAATGTTTATAACATGCAGTAGATGCAGGTAGGATTATTTTTAATGTGAGCAATCTGTATGTACAGGGTGTGGGAAACATATAAGAATTGCTCTTATTCAGGTTGAAGATCTGGTTTAAGTTGCATGTGCTCAACTTATGGCCCTCTGAGCCATCTGATGTGGCCCCCCCTACCAGCTGCCAGGAAAGTAGAAGGGTTACAAAGAACTGACGTGTAAAGATAAATAGAGGCTCAGTAAGAATGAGAGGTTGCAAGGAGTGATATAGGAGGGGAACATTTGCAAACAGAGGTAAAAGCGGTGGCTTGCAGGAACATGGTGACAGTGAGTGCAACACCACCCCTGGGTTAAATCACTGGCAAAATAACAAGAGTAGAGTTATTTTCTATATTTCATTGTATGTTTAACATTGGAACGTGTTTAGATGGGTTGAGTGTTGGGAATACGGTTACGATTTTGGATTGATGGGAGGGTGGGCAATAAAAATGGGAGAGGTAAGGAAATCACCATGTGTATTGGTGGAGATCAAGTAATATATACTTGATCTATATACTATATGTACAAGCAAAAAGTAAGTATGTGTACTAAGATATAAATAATACTGCAGAATATTAATTAAACATTGATAGACTATACATATGTCTAGAATGTAACACAATTGAAATCTATATGCCCACCAATACATGAAATAACAAAGTTTTATGAGCTCATACCTTAGTCTAAAACATAGGATCTGCAAGATCAAGGTAAATAAAATAAGTCCTGGATACACCAATACACCACCAGAATAACATTGAGGGGTAAAGAAAGGTGAAATGTATCCAAGTTGTGCATTATAGATGTTTAAAGAAAATCAAGGTCTCGCACATCCCTAAAACGATGACTTTATTCCCTAGGATTACAGTAGAAGACATTCGGCGTCAGTGACACCCAGATTAAATGGAGCCAACCATCTCCATGGCAGTAATTACATTTGGTCCATGCCCATCATGTCAACCAAAATTGAATGAGGCAAAAATCAGAGTGACTATCATATTGACGAGTGAATGATATATACTAATCTGACTGTTGGTCAATTATATTAGGTCCCTTCCAAAGTTTTCTCTGCCAGTTGCTGACCTTAGCTTGCTTACATGGACCTGCTGAAGCCTGCAGTCTGAACTGACCCTAGTCTGCCAATCTCTATCCCGTCTCTAACACTGGCTACTGCAGCTTCACTGATTTCCCATACTCCCACCACTGGCAAGCCCTCAGGCTTCGCTACTGCCTTCTGCTTGTATATACAGGCCACCTGGTAAAGACCTCCCACCTCTCCATTATTTATGAGAAAAACATGTCCTTCAATTAAAACATGTCTATGGCTTCTCCCCTGCATGAACTCTCTTTTGTTTGATAAGGAGTGATTTCTGAGAAAAACATTTCCCACATTCAGAACATGAATATGGTTTCTCCCCGTATGAACTCTTTCGTGCTTGATAAGGTCAGATTTCTGAGAAAAACATTTCCCACATTCAGAACATGTATGTGATTTCTCTCCTGTATGAACTTGTTCATGAGTGATAAGGGCAGATTTATGGGGAAAACATTTCTCACATTCAGAACATGAATATGGCTTCTCTCCTGTATGAACTCTTTCATGTTTGATAAGGTCTGATTTCCGAGAAAAATATTTTTCACATTCAGAACATGAATATGGCTTCTCCCCTGTATGAACTCTTTCATGTGTGATAAGATGTGATTTCCGAGAAAAACATTTCCCGCATTCAGAACATGAATATGGCTTCTCTGCCATATGAACTCTTTCATGTCTAACAAGTTTCGATTTACGAGAAAAACATTTACCACATTCAGAACATGGAAATGGCTTAGTGGAGCCATGAGCTGTATGATTGGTGTGGAAAATATTCTGACTCTCCTGTTTGGAGAGGTGAGATGAGAGATGTGCAGGCTTCAGTGCTGGATAGGGGCTTGTTGTAGTCGGGTCTCCTGTAGCCTGTGATGTCATCATCTTCTCTTTTGATTTCTTTAAAGATAACAGCCATTTTACTTTCTCTGTTTTGTTCCCCTGAAGAAAATGTGAGAGGGGAAGAGTAAAGGTTACATCCTGTTTCACAAACTGGTAATAAAATGAGGTTTGAGAATAAACACAAGAGTGACGCCCCCACACTGAGATGTATGAGACCCATCAGAGCATGTGTGCGGAGTAACTGTACAGAGGTAATGCTGAAATATTTTCTGTAGATGGTTTATTACTCACCTGAGCTGATCTGTAGAGGAACTTTCTCCTCCTCAGTCTTCACAAATATTTCTTCCTGCTCCTCAATTATCTCATGTTTCACTATAGTGTCTCCGGGGTCTGTGAAGAAAGATGAGAGAGTGAGGAAAAAGCTGACACCATAAAAGTCTTAACCAAACATGAACGGCCGAACTCCAAAGATGAGAGAGTCTCTGAGGTGTATGAATGCCTCTGCACTGAGATGTATGAAACATAGAGCATGTGTGCATAGTAACTGTACAGAGCAGGGGCATAAATCGAGGGGGTGCGACTGCACAGGGGCCCAATCATTGTTGCTCTTCCACCTAATTTATCATTTTTTGTGCTCACTTGGCATCATTTCGAGAAAGGAAGTGCAAATCCTCTCTGCTGTTCCAGTCTTTAGTTGTCTAGCTACATTCAATTAAGTATAAAAGACATAAAAATTGTTACCGTATGAGCCTTGAAAGGGCCCCATTTAATGTATGCACCCAGGGCCCTGTCTCATTTAGTTACGCCACTGGTACAGAGGTAATACTGAAATATTTTCTAAAGATGGTTTATTACTCACCTGAGCTGATCTGTAGTGGAACTTTCTCCTCCACACTGTGTGCAGTAATGGGGAGACAGGGAGTTAGGAGAACAGTGATGCTCCTGCTAAATATTTAACGCCCCCTCTCTTACCCTGTGATGGGAGGAGCTGGTGACTCCCCATAATGGTGTCCCTGCAGTGATCCTCATGAGATATCCCAGCAGCACCCACACACAGCAGAAGGGTCTCAGCGCACTCGACATTCAATAGTGAAATAAGGATAGGAAGAAAAATGTAAAAAAATATTGGCGTAAATCTTATGGGTGACGAGTTTCCTACTTTGTAGTTGTTTTGATTACTAAGTGAGAGCTCGTCCATTTCCTCGCTAGAATTTCCCATTTTACATACTGCCTGTTAGCTTGAGTGGAAATAGATTGGGGTGACACATTGGTCCATGTTGAAGAAGATGATAAACCTGTGGTAATCGACTTGTTTCCTGGACCAACATTTACCAAAGTTACGAAAAACAGAATTACTTTGGCGGCTTCTTTGCAGATCTTCTAAATGACCTTTAAACAGGGGTGTAACATGAGGGATTGTGACTGCCCAGAAGGTCAGTGGAGCCCCATTATTGTTGCTCCTCCACCTTATTTGTCATATTTGTGCTCACTTGGCAACATTTAGATAAAGGAAGCACAGTCTGTCTCTGCTGTTTCACTCATTTGTTGTCTAGCTGCATCTAAATGAGATAAAGAGGAACACACCCGATTTCCACTTTTTGGGATGTTGTTTCACTCACTCACCTTCCTGTTGCTCCCATGGCACAGAATCGGGGTGAGAACAAGCGTGCTTATTGGCTGAGGGTCCCACTCAACCAATCAGCCTGCTTGCATTCACTCAGCTACGTGGACAGCTAAGCGGCTCAGAAGGGGGTGCGCTGCTGGCAATATTCCCCGCTCACCTCCTAGCCATCACATGCCCCCCATCAATCATCACATCCGATACCTTGTTTAAAAGCATGTTGTGCAATTTGCATTCCTGTGGTTGAGAGACGGGTTGGTTTGTGGGGAGCCCCATTATTGTGATGTCATCTGAAATATCTCCTGATTTTGTTCCCATTCAGCAGTGTGTAAAGTAACACAGATGAGGAAATCTGTTCTCGTGTTGAGAAAACGTATAGGGTGAATCGCTAATATTGAATTCAAACTACGCTGGGGAGGATACAGTGCCCCCTGATGACTGATGGAGGGAACTTCTCCAGCATTGTCTAATAACAGACAGACCTTACTCTGATCTCTGACTGAAAGTGTTTCCAAGCAAAGCTTGGTGGCCAGAGTTTCTCTGTAATATGGTGTACTTAATATATTCTGTATGAGCTCCCAATTTCCTGCATCTGTGGTAACTGATACTGGAGCTGTCTGGTGCCACCAATTCCCTTTTCCTAGGTTGGCCATCTCCTGCCGCCATTGTAACCTCAGAACCACCTGGTGGCTCAGCAGAGCCCAGTGATCTAGTGAGACGAGACTGCGGTCCCAGTAGTCAGTTCTGAAGAGGCCTCAGAATACATCTGTGACCAAGTAACTGCTGCCATGGCTGCGGTCGTGACCTAAGGCTACCATCACTGGTATCACCAGAAATTTCCCCCCACCGCCAGTTGCTGTGGTAAGAAAATATTTGCCGACCGATGTCTAGAATATTTCCCATGATGTGACTGAGCTCAATCTGGATTTTTCAAGGCTGATGATGAGGTCAATCATAGGTCTGGACAGTCGCCAGAAGGGGTGATGCTGATCTCTCCATGAACAATAGATCATCCACGTAGGGCAGAATGATAATCCCTTTATTCCTCAGAACAGGCCGGGCTTCTGCCAAGACCTTGGGGAAAATACAGGAGTTGGTGACAGTCTGAACAGAAGGGCTTTGCATTGCAGCTGCAGAATCTCTTCTTCCATGTGAGCTGCAAATCCCAGAATCCTCCGGCACTCTGGATGGATGGGTAAATGCAGAGAAGCATCTCGGAGGTCTATGGACGCCCAGCACACCCCCTTTCCAGTATCTTCTACTGAATGAGTAGATTCATCCAAAATGGTGGCACTGGCTCTATCTCTGTGTCAGGAGTTCTCACAGAATAAGTAGAAGAACTTCTCTAGTCAGAGGGCAGAAGAATATAAACAAAATTATGTATTTGCATATTCAGCAATGACAAGCGATTGGACAATCAGGCTTATTACAGAGAAATTGCAGGAGACTTTGCCACTGATGCGACACAAGGCTCAGTCAGGAGCAGCTTCTCAGCCTCCAGGGTTACGCTGTGATCTCCTCTTCTCCTGAGATCCAGTCCATCTCCTCTGCTCCGGGTGTTTCTTCTGGGGCTGATTAAAAGGGCTTTGGGATCTAAAGGGAGGGACCAGCAATCCTATCCCGCACTGCTGAGCTGACACTATACACATTGAAAATATCCAGGATTCTCCATTAGGTAGGGCATCCCGTACTGACCCGCAAAAGCATCCCAACCTGTGCAACACTCATATTAACAAATTATCCCCTAACTAAATCTATAAAGTGCTTAAAGTACTTATCCTGTGCAAATAACAATCAAATCGCATATAATCAATAACAATTTAATCTCTTCAAACTAAGGAGTAAAGTGCAAGGTGCTCACAAAAATTTATCAATATCACCCACAAAGGCGAGTCCCCACGGGTCCCCCACACACGGTGTGACCTGAAAATGGGCCCCCACGCGTTCCGCAGCCTGGCCCCAGCTGCTTTTTCAAGGCAGAGAGTGTCTCTCCCCAGCTCCCATTCCTCTTATATGCTGCAGGTATAGATGTTTAATGACAGACACATGCGGCTGGGCGCGCACCACGGCTCCGGCCCGGAAGCCGGCCACACGCTCACAGCTCGCTCTGGGTCCCGCCCCCCCTTTCCCATAGCACGGGGGGTCATAACATCATCTGGTCTACGTTAGCTGCGGGTGCCGCCCCCAAACCGCCCACCATTCAGCCGCACGCCTCTCCGCTGCACAGCGGTGTTTGACTATGCGACCGTGACAGGCACGGGGAGCGAAGCCTCCACAGCCGGCGCAGACCAAATATATCAACAAGAGGATAGGAGCCGCGGAGAGATCCCTCCCCTCATCATACAAGTCATTCATAACAACATAACAAACACAAAACATTACATACAATAAATGCCCCATTATAAAGATTTAGAAATCACAATTGTAATCTTTTTATATTCATTACAGTTCTATTTATATTATATGTTTATCATTTATATATGTTTATAATGTATATAATTCTACACCAGCTTTTTATATTATATATATATATATATATATATATATATAATGTCATAGATATATGCAAATATCTTTTAGATGTTAAATTATTTATTGGGGTTAAGGAGTAGGCTAATGGAAATCTTAATTCCATATATTTTATAATATTTTTAATATTACTCCCAATCACAAACCCCTACTACTATCATGTTAATGGCAATAATTCATGGTTTTTGGCCAGATTTTTAGGGGTAAAGACTAATTGACAGTGAAGGGTCCACTATCTTATATTTCCTTTTTTATTTTCTATTTATTTTTTCCTTTTTCCCGAAAGATATTTAAACAAACAAATGGATATCTGATCTTATAATTATTTCAAAAATTATATGCATATATATAAAAAGATAAACAAATGGAGGCATAACCCTATAATTTTAGGTTGGGAAATCAAATCGCCAGTTTCATCCCCCCTGGGGTAGTTTTACCTGCGCACATGTAAACATGGACAAATAATTAATAAGTAATAAATGAATAAATAAATAAATAAATAATATATACATCCACTTAAATTAGATTGAATTAAATTACTCAATATCAAATAAATTATATAAAAATAACCAATTAATTAATCCAAACCCACGTATTCAATTGGTCTATTTAAATAATATATTCAAACCATACCCCAGTGAATTAATTTTAAATATATGATATATAAAAAAATATAATTATATCCAACCAAATTGATTAATCAAAACTAAATTAATTAAATTAATTGAATTCAAATAATTTATTGTATTTTATTGTTCCCAAATAAGATCCTTTTATAAAGGAATTAATTAATAATATATCAAAGATAATAGAAATAATTTTAAAATATATCTAATCCAAAATTTTTCTACTGAAAAAACATTTTCAACCCAACCGGTTTTTATCACAAACCTGCAAATTGAACATCTGCCGCATGGTTGACTACCACCCTTATCTGTTCTTCTTAGCCAGGTCCGTGGTCTCGTAAAATGGCTTCTACATAGACGATCCTTTAAGTTTGGAGCCCGTTTTGCTGTCAAAATCGGCTTCTGTTGGATGAAAGGGTTTAAAGTTTGATCCAGGGTAAGGATACTCCAGTGTTTTTCCAAGATATTCCTCAGGGTAAGCCAATTATTATTATATTTTGTATAAAATTTTACCCCGTTGTTTTCCTTACGAATACGTGGTTTCAGCATATCAATCCGATCTCCCGCACTAGCCTGTGGAAAGGCCCTGGAAATCATCCTTTTAGGGTACTCCGATCCCTGAAACGTTGGGTTAAATCCTTTGCTTGTTTTCTGAATTCTTCCTCTTCTGAGCAGTTCCTCCTAATGCCCTGTCTCCACGGTATTCCCCGCTTAAGATATTCAGGATGGGAGCTTTGATAATGTAGGAGGCTGTTCACCAATATTTTTTTCCTAAATAATGTCGTAGAGATCCTGCCATTATTCATTTTCAACTTTAAATCTAGAAATTCAAATTGGTCTTTTGATATATGGTATGTGAGGAAAATATTCTGTTCATTTTGATTAAATTTTAACAAAAAGGATCGACATAATTCCTGGGGACCCTGCCAAAAGAATAAAACGTCGATACCGGACAACATCGGACAAGCAGCTTGCTCGTCGGCGCCTCCCGCGCGTCACTCTTGATGCGTGCGCGCCCGCGCCGGCCAGAGACGGCCAGCGCGGGCGCGCGCACGTCTAGAGGAGCGCGAGTGAGGCGGCGGAAGCAGCGGCTGGAAAGGTAAGGTGTTTCGGGGGTTTTGGGGGGGTTACACCCCGCGGGACATTCCGATCTCGGATGTCCCGCGGTGTGTGAGGTGATCGGCCCGGGAATCTTATAGCTTGCCCATCGGCGCCTCCCGCGCGTCACTCTTGACGTGTGCAGCCCACGTCAAGAGTGACGCACGGGAGGCGCCGACGGGCAAGCTATAAGATTGGCAACGGCCATTCAGAGACGGCCAGCGCGGGCGCGCGCACGTCTAGAGGAGCGCGAGTGAGGCGGCTGCGGAAGCAGCGGCTGGAAAGGTAAGGTGTTTCGGGGGTTTTGGGGGGGTTACACCCCGCGGGACATCCTGATCTCGGATGTCCCGCGGTGTGTGAGGTGATCGGCCCGGGAATCTTATAGATTCCCGGGCCGATCACCTCAGGGTGTAGGGCCACTTTAAGCCTCCTGGGGCCATTGTACCCAACCTAAATATCCACTTCAATTCCCTCTGAAGTAGGACTTTTTTAGGCTACCCTCCCTTATCCCCAAAGAGACTTTTTCCAAGGGGATAACCTTAAGGGTATCTACCTAGCCCCTGTGGAATCTTAAAAAGTGTTCCGCTACTGGTGAGATGATTGTATTGTTGCTAATATCCCTTTTTGCTAACTTTATATTTGATATGTGGGCTTGTATCCGTGTCTTTAGTACGTTTTTGGTCTCTCCCACATACCTCATATTGCAGCCACATTCCAGTAGATAAATGGCCTCTGTTATACACGTAAGAGGTTGTCTAATCCAAAATTTTTCTCCTGAAAAAACATTTTCAACCTGATCGTTTTTTATCACAAACCTGCAAATTGAACATCTGCCGCATGGTTGACTACCACCCTTATCTGTTCTTCTTAGCCAGGTCCGTGGTCTCGTAAAATGGCTTCTACATAGACGATCCTTTAAGTTTGGAGCCCGTTTTGCTGTCAAAATCGGCTTCTGTTGGATGAAAGGGTTTAAAGTTTGATCCAGGGTAAGGATACTCCAGTGTTTTTCCAAGATATTCCTCAGGGTAAGCCAATTATTATTATATTTTGTATTAAATTTTACCCCGTTGTTTTCCTTATGAATACGTGGTTTCAGCATATCAATCCGATCTCCCGCACTAGCCTGTGGAAAGGCCCTGGAAATCATCCTTTTAGGGTACTCCGATCCCTGAAACGTTGGGTTAAATCCTTTGCTTGTTTTCTGAATTCTTCCTCTTCTGAGCAGTTCCTCCTAATGCCCTGTCTCCACGGTATTCCCCGCTTAAGATATTCAGGATTGGAGCTTTGATAATGTAGGAGGCTGTTCACCAATATTTTTTTCCTAAATAATGTCGTAGAGATCCTGCCATTATTCATTTTCAACTTTAAATCTAGAAATTCAACTTGGTCTTTTGATATATAGTATGTGAGGAAAATATTCTGTTCATTTTGATTCAATTTTAACAAAAAGGATCGACATAATTCCTGGGGACCCTGCCAAAAGAATAAAACATCGATACCAGCCTATAATATAGGACTGGTATTCGCTCATTCCTTCCCCGAAAACCACCTCCCTTTCCCACCATCCCAGAAAAAGGTTGGAGATAGAGGGAGCACACCGTGTCCCCATCGCCGCCCCTCTGGTCTGGCGGTATTGCTGTAAATCAAAGATGAAGTGGTTGTGGGTTAAGATGAATCCAATTAATTCTAGGATAAATTCATGTTTAGGGCTTAAGATCCTACCCTCCATATCCAGGACTACTACTACTTTCAAAGCCCAATAATGGGAGATATTTGTGTATAGGGATTCTACATCCGCTGTAATTATTAGGGTATCCCTTTCCCAGAAAGTACATTCCAACTTATTTAGTAAATCAAAGGAATCCCGTACATATGACATTAATGATGTTACAAACCCTTGCAAATGTGCATCCACGAAGGTGCTTGCCTGCTCCGTAAGGCATCCCAAGCCCGATATTATGGGGCGTCCTGGTGGTGATTTTAGGCTCTTATGGACCTTCAGGAGCAAATAAAAGGTAGGTATTTTTGGGAATTCAACCCTCAGGAAGTCATAAGTATCCCGATCAATTATTTCACTTGAGATCGCTCTATCCAGGATCTCCTCAAATTCCCGGGTATACTCTTTGATGGGATTATTTTTCAGCTTAATAAATTTCTTCTTATCCTTCAGCTGTTGTCTGGCCTCCTTCATGTATTCCTCTACACGCCATAACACAATGTTTCCCCCCTTATTATTTGCGGATTACAAAGGATTAATTTTTACTGAGTGTATTTATAGCATGATATTCTTCCTTTGTAATATTTTTTTTTGAAGTATGATCAGGTAAATTTTGGATTTCATCACTTACCACTCTATAGAACGTCTGTATAGCTGCATTCGATCCGAATGGGGGATCAATTGTGATTTCTAAATCTTTATAATGGGGGCATTTATTGTATGTAATATTTTGTGTTGGTTATGTTGTTATGAATGACTATCCTCTTGCTTGATATATTTGGTCTGCGTCGGCTGCGGAGGCTTCGCTTCCCGTGCCTGTCACGGTCGCATAGTCAAACACCGCTGTGCGGTGGAGAGGTCTGCTGCTGAATGGTGGGCGGTTTGGGGCGCAGCACCCGCAGGTAACGTAGACCAGGTGATGTTATGACCCCCGTGCTATGGGAAAGGGGGGGCGTGACCTGGAGGGAGCTGTGAGCGTGTGGCCGGCTTCCAGCCGGAGCCGTGGCGTGCGCCCAGCTGCAAGTGTCTGTCATTAAACATCTATACCTGCAGCATAAAGAGGAATGGGAGCCGGGGAGAGACACTCTCTGCCTTGAAAAAGCAGCTGGGGGCCAGGCTGCGGAACGCGTGGGGGCCCATTTTCAGGTGACACCGTGTGTGGGGGACCCGTGGGGACTCGCCTTTGTTCAGGTGATGTGATATTGATAAATTTCTGTGAGCACCTTGCACATTACTCCTTAGTTTGAAGATATCAAATTGATATTGATTATATGAGATTTGATTGTTATTTGCACAGGATAAGTACTTTAAGCACTTTATAGATTTAGTTGGGGGATAATTTGTTAATATGAGTGTTGCACAGGTTGGGATGCTTTTGCGGGTCAGTACGGGATGCCCTACCTAATGGAGAATCCTGGATATTTTTAATGTGTATATTGTCTTATGTATTGTATGTAGATTTTAGATAGGAAGCCCAATAAATATGATGATATTTAATTGAAGTGATTGATTGTGGAGGAGGTGCTGTATTTGTTGGGGGACTGCTTATTTGGGGGTTGTTGGGACCTCCTGTTTTTTTTGAGGATTATAACAGGGCAAAACTAACAGTACACAGGGGAAGTCAGAGATAGCCGGGTCTGCAACAGATTATCAGTCCTACCAGTGTCTTGACAAAAAGAACAAACCCGAAGTACAGGGAAAGCCAAAGGTCAAAGCCGTAAATTAGAGAGTTGCAGTATCCAAAGGGTCAGGCAAAAAGTGTAGTGGAGATGCAAGGCAAACTAATCCAGTCAGCAGGAAGTAAACTAACAGCATAACATACACAAGCTAGACACAGGCAGTGTGTGCTGAAGCCAGGATAGCTTTATGTAACTGCTAACCAATGAAAGGCCAGGCTGCACAGCAGTTGCTTAATTGACACTCTACTCCCAGTGAGCCACACAGAGCCTCTGAGTTAATCCTTTCACTGACCACAGTGAGCTTCAATACGCCGCTGCAAGGCATATGGGGCACGGGCCACTAGACGTGTTAGTCTGTGTTTCCGCAATGGTGTTTTGATACTCTGAGTGCGGACAGGTAAATGCTTGGCTTTAACATTATCTCTGTCTCACTGTACAGATGGGCTAAATGTGGAGGAAAAATACTTATGCGTGCACAAGCATACAATGGCCATATATGTCCTAAAAAATCCCCAACAAGAGATCAGCCAAAGGATCAAATATAAAGTAACTTTACTAAATAAGAGCTCAAACATACAAAGTGTATAAAAGTGTCCCTATACTATTATACAGTAGGTACTATACACTATGTAAGAAAGCATGCATGGATAAGGGACTTCTTATGCTCCACCCGAGATAAAGTCTTAAGTGACCAGATGGCCTCCAGAAAGAAGCTCTTCTGCATCCTCGTACATTTCATCACTAGTCCAAAAATACCAACCCAGACGCAGTCTCTGCTCATGACCTCCTTCTGTCCTCCATCTTTATCACTTCCTCACAATCTCAAGTTCAGGACTTCATGCATTCCGCTCCACTCCTCTGGAATGCCCTTCCTTATACAATGTCACTCCCCTTACCTTAACACCTTCAAAAGCTCCCTTAAATGCCACCTATTTAACAGAGCCTATCATGTGACCTAACCCACCCATCTTACAGTCTTATCATCCCTCAGAACACTGGGCACCTGGTTAGAATATACTCTTGATGACCCTTGTGACTACAATCTAAGACCCTCCTTAGATTGTAAGCTCACAGGGGCAGGGCCCTCTCTCCTGATGTATTCCTGCATCTTTGTGTTCATTTACGTGTCTGTTACATTAGATTCATAATATTGTGTTTCATATGCATTTCCCTTTCCAAAAGAAGATCAATGATCATGACCCATCAGCAGTTCGTTTTATTATTAAAGCTGACCTATATTCTCCCTTACAACTGGGTCAGTGTCCGGATGGGTCCTGGTTTGAAGTGACACTAAACTAACCTAATCTACCCCATCACTATATTAGAGAGATACTGACTTTTATTTAGCAGAGCTATGTCTTTTGTGACAGTTAATAGCTACACACATGAGCAGAAACCACAGCTCATCCAATAGGAGACAAGCTTTACTGAAGCATGCAGCTCATTCCTGTCCCCATCTTATAGGTTTTAATGCATGGTTTTGATTTTCTTTAACCGTAGAGTCATCCCAAACTGTGATGCCCCAGGGGAGAGTGTAAAAATAAATATAACATTATCATTAATCCCTTTGTTTTAGTAACACGAGGTGGAGGCCGTTCTCTTGGTAGCAGTAATTAAGACTGAATCTCCTCCAGTTAGGTCTTTTCATCATTGTTTTTGATCATACCATTCATCAAAGGATCATCTGCAAACTTGATGATCTCAGTAGAGCTAAAAGAGGATGCAGAGTCTTATTTATACTAGTATACTATAGTGAGTATAGTAATGGCCCTATGACACACCCTTGGGGGCAGGGCAGTGTTTGAGAGTAAGAGTGGAAGAGATGAGATTCTCTACCCTTACTGCATGATGTCTTCCTGTGAGGAACTTCGAGATACAATGCTACTTTATCCTTGGTTCATTAGCTTGAGTTTAGATGAAACAATTGTGTTAAATGCCGAACTGAAATCCACAAACAGCAATTTACTGTGCAGAAGTTCCAGTGTTGAAGGCAGTAGGTGGTTTATGGCATAATCTGTTGTGCGATGGGAGCAGTAGGCAAAATGTAGTGGATCCAGCATATCAGGAAGAAAGTTTGTGCTCAGGTCTCTGATAAGCTTCATTGATATCATGGCAACTAGATGGCATATTCCAGGTGAGAGCGCGCCAGTGCCTTGTAAAGAGGCAATATTACATCTCTGTCTCATGATTCCAGGCCTCTATTAATGTATGATAATATCTTGATCGCCTTAGAAGCAGCTGCTTGGCATTGCATGCTGTTATTTAGCCTGCGGTCTACCTGTACCCCCAGATCTTTCTCAAATAGGGACTTCCAGTTTTACTCCACCGGGGACATATGTGGCCTTCAGTTTATTAGACCCCAAAGGCATTACTTTACACTTATCCACATTAAACTTCATTTGCCAAGTGGAGCCCAGACACTCAAGAGTATCCAAGTCAGCCTGAAGCTTGTGAACATCTTCAATAGACGGCACTGTGCTACATATCTTGGTGCCATCCACAAACATACAGACAGTGTTCTTAATGCCATCGTCTATATCATTTATAAAGAAATTGAATATTAGACAGCACAGCACTGAACCCTGGGGTACACCACTTACACCCGGGGACTATTCAGAGTAGGGATCATTACCCACAACTCTCTGCACATGATCCTTCAGCCAGTTTTCAATTCTGAAGACCTCAATTTCCCCAGAAAGTGTCTTGGAGGCAGTGTCAAATGATTTTTGCACAATCTTTATCTATAGCTGCCTCTCTGTCCAGGCTTCTACTCACCTCTTCATAGAAGCCAATCAGGTTAGTCTGGCAGCTTCTGCCCTTAGTAAAACTGTGCTGGCTGTCAGTTTCTCAAGCAATTTTCCCACGATGGATGTTAAGCTTACAGGTCTGTAATAACCCGGAGAAGACCTAGATCCCTTTTAAAAATGGCACCACATTTGCACTGCGCCAGTCCCTTGGTACTATTCCAGTTATAGCATTGCCCCAAGAACAAGAAAAGTATCATAGGGCATAAAGGCTGGTAACGACTAGGACTACCCCAAAAACTTGAGAGGGCCCACTGTGCCCTGCATCTTATCCTCCTGCAATCAGCAGCGTGGGAGTGCCAGTAAGGTGAGTAGACTTTTCTTTTACATTTGCTTCATAAAACACACAAAAAAATACTTAGCTCTATAGTGAAATGATAATATACAAGATCTTGTAATATAAAATTGATGTCACATATCGTATTCCAACAAGTCTCTTATCCAGTATATTTGATTTCATCTTTTATTTTTTTTATTTCCTCCTCTCCCTCACTTCCATACAACATTTGGTCTATATGACTCATTTAAGGACAATCTGCCATCAGTGTCTAAATTATAGAATATACTTTATAAAGACTAGGAACACCGGGTGAACAATCGGATCTTATTGTTGACAGAATCATTTATAGTATAATATTTCCTACATTTACATTATACCAATATGATAATTAACCAATTAGATGTGTACAAAACTATTAGTTACTGGTAAAATATTTTACAGGTTTAGAGCATGATTACAGTTTCTTTATGAACCCTCAAATCATGTCTGATAAGGGCTGATTTATGAGAAAAACATTTCCTACATTCAGAACATGAATATGGCTTCACACCTGTATGAACTCTTTCATGACTGATAAGGTTTGATTTATCAGAAAAACATTTCCCACATTCAGAACATGAAAATGGTTTCTCCCCTGTATGAGCTCTTTCATGACTGATAAGGTCTGATTTATGAGAAAAAGATTTCCCACATTCAGAACAGGAATATGGCTTCTCCCCTGTATGAACTCTTTCATGTGTGATAAGGGCTGATTTCTTAGAAAAGCATTTCCCACATTCAGAACATAAATATGGCTTCACCCCTGTATGAACTCTTTCATGTGTGACAAGGGTTGATTTCTTAGAAAAGCATTTCCCACATTCAGAACATGAATATGGCTTCACACCTGTATGAATTCTTTCATGTCTGATAAGGACTGATTTCTGAGAAAAACATTTCCCACATTCAGAACATGAATATGGCTTCTCTCCTGTATGAACTCTTTCATGACTGATAAGGTCTGATTTATGAGAACAACATTTTCCACATTCAGAACATGAATATGGTTTCTCTCCTGTATGAACTCTTTCATGACTGATAAGGGCTGATTTATGAGAGAAACATTTCCCACATTCAGAACATGAATATGGTTTCTCTCCTGTATGAACTCTTTCATGACTGATAAAAGCTGATTTATAAGAGAAACATTTCCCACATTCAGAACAGGAATATGGCTTCTCTCCTGAATGAACTCTTTCATGAGTGATACGGTCTGCTTTATGAGAAAAACATTTCTCACATTCAGAACATGAATATGGCTTCTCTCCTGTATGAACTCTTTCATGTCTGATAAGGTGTGATTTATTAGAAAAGCATTTCCCACATTCAGAGCATGAATATGTCTTCTTTGATTTATAAGCTGTATAATGGGTATGGAAAGCAGTGTGATTCTCCTGTATAGAGGGGTGAGATGGGAGATGTGTGGGATTCAGTGCTGGATGGGAGTTTGTAGTTGTAGAGACCTCTGTATCCCTTGCTTTGGTATCATCACCTTCTTTCTTGGTACCTGGAGAGAGAACAGCATGTTCAGCCATTGTAGTCTTTCTAGATGGTCCACCTGGAGTAAATAAGGAATGAAGAAGGAAGAGAGAAGGTTAAAGGGAAACTACATTTTGGTTCACAAATTGGATATAACAAAAGGCTTGTAAAGTCATTAAAGCAGACCTACACCCTTCCTGGCATCCTCCTCCTATAGGAAAGATGCTTAATTTATTGTCTCACATCATAAAGGGCCGAATGCCTGATTTCGGTTTCCTAAGCATCCTTCACATTTCCTGGGGGCTGCTTTAACCCTTTAACTGCCAGCCTATCTGGAGATTTTGTCAGGAATTTCCAGGGAAATTATATATATTGTTTTTTTTACAGCAGAGTCTGGGCTTTTACCCTTTAAGTACCAAGCACGTGAATTGCAGGAATTACATGGTTCACATAAGTCCCAGCCACAAAAAATTCACATGCCTGACATTTACCCCTGCTAGCGGCCACAGAAAGAAAAAAAAAAACACTCACCTGACCCCTCTATCGTTTCGGCCGGGCTCCAGAAGAACGCTCGGAATAGCAACCCCCAAGATTTAGCAGCAGCTGCTTTTACTCACCTGCGGCCTCCAATTGCCCCCCAGGTTCTTCCATGTTGAGGAGAGGGCGAGTAATCGCCCTCTCCCCATTTCCTTTGTCGCGGCTGCTAGCCACCCGGGAGCCGGCTTCTCTCACCTGAGACGAACAGTCTTGCCAAGTGATCAGATGAGAGAGGTTGGAGTGTGGGAGAGGGCTGTGATCCCTCGCCCCCCCAGCCTCCTTCCACCGAGCACCCGGCAGCTGTCATCGGGGATCGCAGGGGACAGAGGAAGATCAGAGGTGAGTCAAGAAAAAAAAATGGCATTTTTTTATATTATGTGTGTGGTGTATTTATTTTTACATTTAACCCCTTTTTGGAACTGATAAGGGGTCCATGAGACCCCTATACCAGTTCACTAGGCTGGGGGCTGGCAAGTCACCTGTAGCTAGCGGATGACTTCCCATTAACCCCCAGCTCCAAAATTACCTGCCTCCTCAAAGTCCGGGGGGGGGGGGGGGGAAGCCGTAGAGCCCAGGCTCACAGAGCTTGTAGCCGGCATGGTGGGGCCACCAAAGCTGGCCTCTGTGCCCTGTTCTACAAGCCCCAATAGCTGGTCCCCAGGCTGGTTATGATGGGTAAGGGGGATCCCACGTCCCATGTGTTGGGGGGGGGGGATTTTTAAGGGTTTTTAATTCTTTAAATTAAAAAAAAAAACAAGTTCCCCCCCCCCCCCCCCCAGGAGGGGGGACCCTATGTCACTTTTGTCCCTATGTCCCCCAAACATGCATAGGTACTGTCAAGGAAAGAGTTGCTAAGCACCCCAAAGTAAAAGCATGTGCATAAGGATAATTTTCCTTGAAAATGTCAGCCCTGCAGACAAAATGCGCACCTTGCACTTTTTCTACCAAAACAACCCTTTACATTTGGAATACCCCCCCATAAACCATATATTCCCTGAAAGTTAAGCTTTCTAAGCGTACTAGGCTAATCTTTCTGGAATTAATCTCTCAAACAATTAGACCCTGCAGGCTAAAAGCCAGTATAGCATACGGCCACGGGCTGTTCTGCCCCCCCCCCTGGGCTTTGGGAAGGCAGGTAATGGGGGGGCTCGGGGTTAATGGCAAGTCACCTGCTAGCCGCCCTGATGATTTAGATATGCTACTGTGGAAGCATTGTCAGAGAGGATCTGGACATCTCTGCCTGAGATCACAGGTAACAGATCAAGTGCCAGCGTGACCGCCAATAGTTCCCTGAAGTTGGATGATCTCCTTGCTATGTACGGTGGCCACTTTCCCTGGACATTTTGACTGTCCAGGTGGGCTCTAGGACATCCTCCTCTATTTGGACTTCTTGATCCAGTGAGTTTGAGCACCTGTCACAAAGAGATTGGAGGGATCTCTGCAGGGTTCTCATATGGAGTTGAGCCCATGGGACTGCCAGGATTGCCACTGTCATGATACAAAGCAGGGTCATGATTTCTCATAGAGAAACCTAAGCAAAACTGACACATTTTTGGGTCATTATTATGGTCCTCTGTACCTTTTCCTGCAGAAGCAGAATCCTTTGAAGCATACTGCCTATATTATACCCAAGGAATCTGCAATAGTGTCTGGGTACTAGACTTGGTTTTTCTAAATTGACAACCAAGCCTAAAGTTTTTAAAAGAAGAAGAGTCTTCTCTAGATCTGCTAGTAGCGACTCCACTGACCTGTTTAAGAAGAGCAGATCGTCCAGGTATAGAATAATTGTAATTCCTTCCTTTCTGAGGTTTGCCATTGGTTCCTCTAATATCTTTGTAATGATCCATGGGGCAGACGACAGGCCAAAAGGTAGGACCCTGTACTGGTAATGATAAAGTCCTTGATCTGGTTGTACTGCAAACCTCAGAAACTTTTGATGTAGTGCCAGAATTGGAATATGCAGGTAGGCATCCTATAGGTCTAAATTGACCATAGGGGCCTGCTCTATGAGTATGTTCCTTGCCGAATAAATCGATTCCATTCTGAACTTCTTGTATCTGACAAAATAATTTATTTGCTTTAGATTCAGGATCATCCAATCATTTCCAGACAGTGTTTGCACCAGAAAAACGTGAGAATAGAATCCCGTCCCTCGGAATGGGGTGAAACTACTTCTATCACATTCTTTTGATTAGTTCTTGTAAGACTAGTGGAAAGTTTTCCCTCTCCCTAGTGTCTCCTGGTAACCTGGTCGCCAGAAAGAAACGTTGAGGGATGGATGAATATTCTAAGCAATATCCCCCCTCCATTGGGTAGTCTCTGTCAGGTCTGAGACGTAGGGCCCTCCGGGGGATTGCAGAGCAAACTACCCTTTCTCTGAGGCCTAGTCTGTGTTAAAAGTTTTATCTGCTCATTCTGTCTACCCCAAGACTGCCTTATGGTATTAGTGCGACTCGTCTTATTTGGAAATTTTCCACCTGCTTCGCTAGAACGAGTCAGAATGGTTTCTAGGTCTTCTCCAAACAGATTACCATTAAATGGAAAGCTGCACAACTCTGCTTTGGAAACCAGATCACCAGACCATGTTTTACCCCAAAGAGCCCTTCTGGCACAGGCTAATAAGACAGCAGACTTAGCCGTGGATCTGATGGTCTCCTCAGAAGAATTAGCTAGGAACGAAATGAAAGAAATCAGACCACAGCTGACAGAGACCAGTCTCCTCTAGCACATTGGCTTTAATAGACATGGTGTCTAAAACAGTGACTTAAAATTGTGGTGCCTGAAAGGCTGTGAGACAGAAAAACATTTTGTGTACTCACCTGTAAATTTCTTTCTCCTTATATTCCGGCACACCAATACTTGTGGTAAACTCTACAAATAGGCAAAGAGTAGAAGCATAAAAGCAAAAGCTCCTTCTGGCTGCTAGATACACAGACTGTGGCCTGTCCTATTCCCAGTAGTAACAAGCAGTGCAGATCCAAGACCGATGAGGAACAAACAATGAACTACCAAAATGTTTGGGTATAGAAAGTCTTAACTATGCAATTAATGACCAGGATGTGGCAGACCGCATCACACCCCCTCCATTGTAATTAATACAGAGGGCATGTGTCAGTGTCAGTGTTAAGCAAGTAATACAAGGTAAACCGTATGACAATGGGGGGGAACAAATGGGACATCATGAAGGATTTGTAGAAAAACGTTACCATTAAATGTAATGGAGATTTTCTCCCTTCATCCTTTAGGACGACCCACGGAGAGGATTTGGCAAGTAACTATAGTTATCACCAACATATCCACTGATCGAGAAGTGTTGGATAGCACATAGCCGTGTGGAAGCATGGCTCAAACTCAATCTTGTATCTGGGTAAAAATACTTCCTGGATCCAGGCATCTAAGATTCTCAAAGAAAAAGAAACAGTGCAAGGCCTCCCCCATTACAGAGTGCCTTCCTGCCTGAGAAAGCTTGCCTACATCCACGACTGGTCCCCAAGCCAGCACTGCAGCTTGCACCCGTCCTGCTCGCCAGCCAGCATGTAGGCCTGGGTATCAGGAACCTTCCTATGTCCATTATATGGACATTCACCTGTAAGGAAGAAGTCTAAGAGACTCAGCTCTTCAGAACTTCCCTGTGCTGCTTCAGTCAAGCTACTCAGAACAGTGAGAAAATGCCCACTGTGCTGCCCCTACCATGGTAAAGGTGCGGCCTGCCAGCTCATCCAAGCATTTCTCCACTGTTTGGCATAGGATCAGCATGGGTCTGGCCAAACCTGATGCAGATTCATCCACCTCCACAGGAGAAGACCACTCTACTACCTGGACCCCTTGAGTGAATGACAGTATCTATGGTTTGCCCTATTCCCCTGTTGTGAGGAGGTCATTTCATGGGCCATCTGGGGAATTCCGGCTATAGATGCCACAGCGCGGAAACATTTTTATTCACAGAAACTTTCTCCTCAGTTTTGATATTTCTCATGAGGTCTGTCAGGGTTGGAGTTCCTCCTTAGCTACAGAATGTCCCGCTGGTTATATTTCTTCTGGCTGGCTCCTTCTCTTTCCCCTGCAATATACATATCCACCAGGAGATGGCTCTACCAGCACCTCTGCAGGGCAATCAGCCAGCACCTGTGACTTCTCCGGCTATTTAAGCTGATCAGCCCATTCAGGCAGTGGATTAGCATTGTTTGTCATTTGGATCCCAGATCGCTGCACCTTGATCCCAGGTACCCCGGAACCTGTATCCTGTACCCAGGACTCCTGCTTCAGCTTTTGTGTTTGCTTCCCCCATCTCAGCCGTTGTAATTTGGACTTTCCTTTGATCCCTATGCATGCTTGTTCTCGGACTCCATTTTGTGTATGTTCAGCCAGAGTGTCTTGTTTTCACCTGTGTATAGTTTCTTATCACATGTGTTACATTGTTCACTTGTATCTGTACAGCAGTTTGATGGTAGTGTGTTGATG
The DNA here is from genome assembly GCA_027917425.1 of Gastrophryne carolinensis. Taxonomy (NCBI): domain Eukaryota; kingdom Metazoa; phylum Chordata; class Amphibia; order Anura; family Microhylidae; genus Gastrophryne; species Gastrophryne carolinensis. The sequence goes on from JAQIHN010000033.1 coordinate 357,279, forward strand.
TGTGTTTTTCACTATTAAACACGGTTTGCCCCCATATCCATTTCTGTCTCACAGTCTCCATTCCTGGTCACTTTTTATTTAATGGATATCTCCCTTGAGATATCAGTGACAGAATGCTAATCCCAAATAGAGGTGACTGTTAAGACTAATCTGGCTTTGTTGTGCAGGGTCTTAGTGCCAGCAATAGATTTTGTTTTCCATAGTGTCTGTAATGTTGTCTGTCCTCGGTCTTGTAGTTCCTCTAGTCTTGGTCTGTACTGGGGCCCAGCCCAGTCTTGGTCTGTTCTGGGGCCCAGCCCCGTCTTGGTCTGTACTGGGGCCCAGCCCCGTCTTGGTCTGTACTGGGGCCCAGCCCCGTCTTGGTCTGTACTGGGGCCCAGTTCTTTGTCTGTCCTGTATATGTCTCTCCTGTATTTCCCTTCCCCAAGTCTGTGACCACCACAGGATTACCTGGGGCCTGTGCATCTTCAACTTCAGAAGCTCTGCTGAAGTAGTAGGTGGGTTGTCCGTCTGTCTGCGTGTGTAGTCAGCTTTAGCCTCCCAAGATGTCCAAAAGGGTATCTGTTGCTATGGACTCTGACCATCCCACAGACAGATATATATTTGTGCCTCCACCTCGCTTTAAAGAGCTCACCTTGGCCACTTATGCCCAGTTCCTCCAGGCTGTCACAAAGTTACTGCTGGAGCCTTATATTTTGAAGTCTCCTAAGACAACCTTAAGTCCTCAGGTGGCTTACTTCCTGTTTGAGGATGACCCGTTTTTCTGGGCTGAAGCCTGGTTACATCATAGCAAACATCTCAGTGAAAATGTAGTTGAATTCCTGCTATTTATAGCTACTTCCTACTTAAATATTCCTGATTCCTAATCTGACTGTCCTGACCACTCTGTCCAATCTGACTGTCCTGACCACTCTGTCCAATCTGACTGTCCTGACCACTCTGTCCAATCTGACTGTCCTGACCACTCTGTCCAATCTGACTGTCCTGACCAGTCTGCCGGGTTTGATCATCCTCCCGTTGAGTTCTCTCCTCCTGTCGAGTTCTCTCCTAGTTCACCTGAGGTAGGAGCGCCTGAGGTTGGTTTGCCTGCCTTGCCCGAGCCTCTGATGCCAGTACCTGCCTTGCCCGGCCCAGTTGTTGCCCCCGTACCGGCGTGCCCAGTTGTTGCCCCCGTACCGGCGTGCCCAGTTGTTGCCCCCGTACCGGCGTGCCCAGTTGTTGCCCCCGTACCGGCGTGCCCAGTTGTTGCCCCCGTACCGGCGTGCCCTCCTGAGGGCTCCAGTAAGATCTGCCCTAAGCCTGAACCTGATCACCATATTTCGGGTAATCTTAGAGAAGGCCAGGAAGATTCCCCACGTGCTTGTGGTTCTGAAACACCTCGGGTTGCAAATGGGGATTTTTTTCTATGTCCCGCTGGCTCAAGGAGATCTGGAAGGATTTTCTAAAGTCATAGGAAGGTCTGAATTTGGTTACCCAGGGCGCTGCCGTGAAGGTCCCGGTCCCCCTGAGCATGGCTACAAAGGTCCTGCTCTGCCTGGCCATTGCTTTCTAGATTTTGACCCTGGAGGGACTGCTGCTCCTGCCGAGTCTTCGCCTGCTTCGGGGCCCGCACCTGCCGAGTCTTCGCCTGCTTCGGGGCCCGCACCTGCCGAGTCTTCGCCTGCTTCGGGGCCCGCACCTGCCGAGTCTTCGCCTGCTTCGGGGCCCGCACCTGCCGAGTCTTCGCCTGCTTCGGGGCCCGCACCTGCCGAGTCTTCGCCTGCTTCGGGGGCCCGCACCTGCCGAGTCTTCGCCTGCTTCGGGGGCCCGCACCTGCCGAGTCTTCGCCAGCTTCGGGGCCCGCACCTGCCGAGTCTTCGCATTTCTGCCTGCATCGCCCCTGTCTGCATCGCCCCTGTCTGCATTTCTGCCTGCATCGCCCCTGTCTGCATTTCTGCCTGCATCGCCCCTGTCTGCATTTCTGCCTGCATCGCCCCTGTCTGCATTTCTGCCTGCATCGCCCCTGTCTGCATTTCTGCCTGCATCGCCCCTGTCTGCATTTCTGCCTGCATCGCCCCTGTCTGCATTTCTGCCTGCATCGCCCCTGTCTGCATTTCTGCCTGCATCGCCCCTGTCTGCATTTCTGCCTGCATCGCCCCTGTCTGCATTTCTGCCTGCTTGGTTCCTGTCCGGCCTGCCTCTCATGGGAGGTCTGCCAGGTTTACCCATCCAGATCATATGTTTGGTCCCATGCTACCTTTCTGGATTTCTTCTTGTTTGCTGATTTAAGCATCCCCAGTGAAATTGTTAATTAAAGCATTCGGTGCCTGCTTTTTTTGAGAGGGGGTAATGTCAGGGTTGGAGTTCCTCCTTAGCTACAGAATGTAGCTGGTTATATTTCTTCTGGCTGGCTCATTCTCTTTCCCCTGTAATATACATATCCACCAGGAGATGGCTCTACCAGCACCTCTGCAGGGCAATCAGCCAGCACCTGTGACTTCTCCGGCTATTTAAAGTGGACCAACACCCAGGATTTTGACTGCCCCGCTGTGTGAAACCCCCCAGAAAGCCCCAAATTCTTACCTGTCCCCGCTCCGTGACGGCAGCAGGCAATGCCCGCCGACGGACAAGCAAGCCCGCCGCTCGCGCATCCCTTTAACAGGGCGCGCGCCCGCGCCGGCCATTCACAAGCGGCCGGCGCGGGTGCGCGCCCTGCCAGAGGGATGCGCGAGCGGCGGCAGCGGCTCGCGCATGCGCCGCTGGAACGGGGATCAGGTAGGAATTGCGGGCTTTGTGGGGGGGTGCCCCGCATCCAGGGGACTGATCGGTCCGGGAATCTTATAGATTCCCGGGCCGATCGCGGGAGGGTGTTGGTCCACTTTAAGCTGATCAGCGCATTCAGGCAGTGGATTAGCATTGTTTGTCATTTGGATCTCAGATCGCTGTACCTTGATCCCAGGTACCCCGGAACCTGTATCCTGTACCCTGCACCCAGGACTCCTGCTTCAGTTCTTGTTTGCTTCCCCCATCTCAGCCGTGTCTCTTGTTTTGTAATTTCGACTTTCCTTTGATCCCTATGCATGCTTGTTCCCGGACTCCATTTTGTGTATATTCAGCCAGAGTGTCTTGTTTTCACCTGTGTATAGTTTCTTATCAAGTGTTACATTGTTCACTTGTATCTGTACAACAGTTTGATGGTAGTGTGTTGACGTGTGCTTTTCACTATTAAACACGATTTGCCCCCATATCCATTTCTGTTTCACAGACTTCATTCCTGGTCACTTTTTTTATTAATGGATATCTCCCTTGAGATATCAGTGACAAGGTCTGTGAATAAATAACAAGAGTGATGCCCCCGCACTGAGATGTATGAAACCCATCAGATTATGTGTGTGGAGTAACTGTACAGAGGTAACACTGAAATATTTTCTATAAATGGTTTATTACTCACCTGAGCTGATCTCTAGTGAAACTTCCTCCTCCTCAGTCTTCACAAATATTTCTTCCTGCTCAATTATCTCATGTTTCACTATAGTGTCTCCGGGGTCTGTGAAGAAAGATGAGAGAGTGAGGACAATACACTGTGTGTGCAGTAATGGAGGGGTAGGGGTGGGGAGCTGCTAGTAAGAACCTTCTACCAAAGGCACAGTGTTTTTGAGAAAGCAGATCTAGTCTATAGTGCTTGAGGAGGGTGTGGACCACATTGCTGCTGTACAGATCTCTTCTATAGAGTTACCTGTCCTCTCTGCCCAAGAAGCTGACATTGCTCTTATTGAATGTGCTGAGACCTGTGGAGGAGAGACTCCTCTGGATGTATAAGCCTGACAATAGTCTGTTTTATCCATCTGGCAGCTAAGCCTCTTCTCTTGCCGCTGAAAGTTATCCAAAGCAATTCCGCTATTCGCCATTCTCTAGATATTTCAAAATAATTAGCACTATTCTCACATCTAATAGTGAGAGATCTTCTTCTGTCCCATGTCAGGAGCACTATGTCCTGGGACCTGTTGAGAGCCTAAGCAATTTTTGGCAGAAATAAAGGATCAGGTCTCTAAATGGCCGTATCTGGAAGGATTGTGCAGTATGGTCCCTTATTTGATAGAGCTTGCAGCTCACTTACTAGAAACAAAATTCAAACACAACCATTTTTTTGTACTTTCTCCAATGGCTCAAACAGAGTTTTCATTAACCCCTTCAACGCGACGGTTAAGTCCGATTTTGGAAAACATTTAAAGGGCTGGCCTTTTACAGGTAATCGCCTTAAAAAAACAATTGATTAGTTGATACTGTCTCAACTGTCAGTCTAGAAAAATGGATAATGCTGAAGTCAGAGTTTTTAGTGTACTTACTGCTAGGCCCGTCTCAAACCCTTACTGCAGGAATTCAAGGACTGTGGCTATATCTTCTGTCTTCAGTTTGTTAGCTGCACAAAATGAAGAAAAACCTTTCCAAACCTTTGCATTGATGCTTCCAATAGAGTCTTAATCACTCTTCTCTAAGCCCTTCTTCTCTAAGATGGCTTCTTAAAAATCTATGCAGTTAGCTGATGATTTGCTGGTTCTGGATGCAGAATGGGACCCTGATAAATCAGATTTGGAATACTTGGTAGATGCCATGGTCCCTTTCACCATCCTTTTCAGTTATGAGAACCAAAGACCTTCTCGGCCAAAACGGAGCTATGAAGACAACATTGACCCCTTCTCGTGATATCTTCCAGATCACTTGTGGCAATAATCCGGAAGGAGGGAAGGCATAAGCTAGGTGAAAATTCCAGGGATGATCTACTGCTAACGGCACCGTCCTTCCTCGTCAGTGAGTACAAAATGGTGCATTTTGAATTGTTGGCACTGGCAAAAAGATTTATATGAGGAAGACACCATAAGGCCACAAATACTTCCTGGTTTGGGCTCCCCAACCCCAGGGATTCCTTTGCTTTCACCGACTACCTGTTTTTAGTATCACTGGATTGTCCAGCAATGGAGGCTTTCTAGGACATCCTCCTCTATTTGGACTTCTTGATCCAGTGAGTCTGAGCACTTGTCCCAAGGAGATAGGAGGGATCTCTGCAGGGTTCTCATATGGAGTTGAGCCCATGGGACTGCCAGGATTGCCTCTGTTAGGAGATAGAGCAGGGTCATGATTTCTCGTAGAGAAACCCAAGCAAAATTGACACATTTTTGGGTTATTGTTATGGTCCTCTGTACCTTTTCCTGCAGAAGCAGAATCCTTTGAAGCAAACTGTCTATATTGTACCCAAGGAATCTGTAATAGTGGCTGGGTGTTAGACTTGGTTTTTCTAAATTGACAACCAAGCCTAAAGTCTTTAAAAGAAGAAGAGTCTTCTCTAGATCTGCTAGTAGCGACTCCACTGACCTGTTTAACAAGAGCAGCTCGTCCAGGTACAGAGTAAATGTAATTCCTTTCTTTCTGAGGTGCGCCATTGGTTCCGCTAATATTTTTGTAAAGATCCGTGGGGCAGACGACAGGCCAAAAGGTAGGGCCCTGTACTGGTAATGATAAAGCCCTTGGTCTGGTTGTACTGCAAACCTCAGAAACTTGCGATGTAGCACCAGAATTGGAATATGCAGGTAGGCATCCTGTAGGTCTAAATTCACCATAGGGGCCTGCTCTATGAGTATGTTCCTTACTGAATAAATCAATTCCATTCTGAACTTCTTGTATCTGATGAAATAATTAAATTGCTTCAGATTCAGGATCATCCGATCACTTCCAGATGGCGTTTCACCAGAAAAACGTGAGAATAGAATCCCGTCCCTCGGAATGGGGTGGAACTACTTCTATCACATTCTTTTGATTAGTTCTTGTAAGACTAGTGGAAAGTTTTCCTTCTTCCTAGTGTCTCCTGGTAACCTGGTCGCCAGAAAGAAACGTTGAGGGATGGATGAAAATTCTAAGCAATATCCCCTTTCCAATGTCTGTAGCATAAACTGATTTTGGGAAACTGCTCTCCAGGCAGCTACAAACCAGGCAAGCCTATCCCCCACCGGGTAGTCTCTGTCAGGTCTGAGACTTAGGGCCCTCCGGGGGATTGCAGAGCAAACTACTCTTTCTCTGAGGCCTAGTCTGTGTCCACCTTTTTTTCTGCTCATTCTGTCTACCCCGAGACTGCCTTATGGTTATTTTGGCTCTAACATTAGTGCGACTCTGAAACTTCGTCTTATTTGGAAATGTCCCCACCTGCTTCGCTAGAATGAGAAAAAGAGGAGGTTAGTATGGGGGGTTCTCCCTTAGGTTTCATCCAGGCGGGAAACGCCCCAAGCCTCCGTTTTGGGAGTATTTGGCAGGGCTATTGGATCACAGAGTTAAATCCTTTTGACTGTGTGTGGTACAATAGGTTTATTTCAAAGTGATTGAAGATAATGTGAATACATCAATAGACAAACTGTACACTTCAATTTTTTCACATATGCTACATTCTAAACACTTATGTTACAAATTTTAGGCACATATTGTACAAAAAACACTTATGTTACATTTTTTCACATATATTGCCTTGGTGGCTTTGTAAAGCGTAACTCACAACAGTCTTTCCCAGATATACCAGTAATGTGGTTTTGTGTCTGGTTTAGTCACGCTTTAGGGTTTCGTTTATAACCATCATGGAACAGATGAAAAGGATAAAAGCTGTGCAGACGTTTCGCTGACTTGCAGCTTCCTCAGTGCACTTTTACTTTTCCAGTTGCCTTCAGGAGATGTCAACCTCTTTTATTTGAGGAGAGGGTGGAGGAGATACGCTGTATGCAGCTTTACCTGAGATTTGCAGGCTGCTGCTTTCTTAGGGTGTAGAAGGTATTCAGTTGTATCTTACATTAGAGTGGAGGATCCCGTGGTCTGTTGCACCCTGTCTGTATTAGGGTGATGTGCGTGCTCATGCCCTCATAGCTGCGCTGTGTGTGTTGCGCTGGTGTGCGGTGACACCTGACCATGTTTTACCCCAAAGAGCACTTCTGGCACATGCTAATAAGGCAGCAGACTTAGCCGTGGACCTGATGGTCTCCTCAATTAGCTAGAAAAGAAATGGCTCTAAAAAGGATAAAGTATCCAAGATACTTTCCTTAGAAGGGTCATTCTTTAAATTTGGTCTCCATACTTCTGATAACACCACGTGCTGCCAGGGCAGGCCTGAATGTAAATGATGCAGCATCACAAGCCATTTTTAGGATGCCTTCTGTCCTGTGATACATTGGATCACGCAATATATTCAAAGCTTAGATCTGCTGCTCTGGACACCTGACCCAGCGGTGCATCTAATTTTGGACATTAGCTCCAAGGCTCCATGTTCTGCTACTGAAAAGGGAATTTCCTTTTGAGCGAGCGTGACATAAAAAAATATCTTCTCCATTCCATCATTCTCTCATTCCATTTCGGAATGAACAGGAAATGATTTGGATTTTTTCCCCAAAAATGTCTCATTCATAGTATCCTGCACGGATAAGGGCTTATCCTGACACCTAACTCCCCATGTCTCCTAAATGTCATCTAATAACCCTGCCAAGTCCTCTGGGAATGGCCCCAAGGAACCGGAGGCCCCTTTGTTCTTATTACCCTGTATACCCTCATTAAGGGAATCTTCGGATGAGAGTTTACCCTCACTCTCCTCCACTATTTCTGATCCTTCTTCAACCTCAGCAGGTCCAGAGTTGAAAGTGTTGGTGGTAGTAGTTGTAAGGGACACTAGCTATCCTGACTGAGGAGTGAATGTGTCAGCAGTGGATGCCCATGAGTGCAACCCAGGAAATCTATAGATCTCAAACATAGAGGCAATTTCGTTCCTCATTACTAAGATCTCCCTGTACATAGCTGAAGACTCCTCCCATTCTTAGCTGAAGACATGTCTGACATACAGACTTCTGCCAGGTATCCGGAAGTGTAACGCTGCAGGATTCACAGCATCTAATGGGTTTAGGATCCCTGAGCTACTTTCTTGGAGGACCTATGTCTCTTTCCTTATCCTTTAATTTTGGTGGATTAGGCTAAAGGACAGTAACAAAGTTATGTATACATAGCGCCGTGCAGCATAAGGTGCGAAAAAATACCATTTTGTGAGTACTCACCTGTAAAATGGATATTATTGGTGTGTCACACACCCCGCTTCACTATAAGTAATAACAGTAGGGTTTACTCACCGCAAGGTGGCGCCGTTGCAGAGAGAAGTCGAAAACAAGCCCCTCCCGGTCAGCTTATACCTGGGACCTCCCACTCAATTTCCCAGTGTAATCGAAAAGCAGTTAAGGCAAGGTACCAGTAAAAGTCAAAGGTAACCCTCAATAAAACCAATGCTTCACCATATAGAGGATCCAGGATACCAAAAAGGGCGGGGGTGAAGAGGGGTGTGTGACACACCAATAATACCCATTTTATAGGTGAGTACTCACAAACTTTGTGTGTCACACACCCTGCTTCACTATAAGTAATAACAGTAGGGACATCCAAAAGCAGTGTCCACCAAGGGCGGGTATCCAACAGGTAATGAAGCAAAACTCAAACCACTGCAGTCTGCAGAATCTTGCGGCCAAACACAGCGTCTGCTGAAGCACGCAAATCAACCATGTAAAACTTAGAAAAGGTATGAACAGAAGACCAAGTAGCAGCCCTACAAACTTGTTCAACAGAAGCCTGGTGCTGAAAAGCCCAGGATGCTCCAACAGCACGAGTAGAATGAGCAGTGATACGAAAAGGGGGAACCTTCCCTTTGGCAGAATAGGCCCCAACAACAGCCTGACGAATCCATTTACTAATGGAAGACTTTACCAGAGCCAAACCCTTCCTGGGCCCACAGGGCACAACGAAAAAGGCATCAGTCTTGCGAAAAGGAGACGTAGTACACAAATAGTACCTAACACAGCGAACCACGTCCAAACAATGCAAGGCCCTCTCGTCATTCTTAGGATTAGGACACAAGGAGGGAAGAACAATGTCCTGATTCAGATGAAATGCAGAAACAACCTTAGGCAGAAAGTCCGGTTTGACACGAAAAACCACTTTGTCCTGATGCAGCTCAAGGTAGGGCGCCTGAATAGACAAGGCCGCCAACTCAGAGACACGACGAACAGAAGTGATAGCCACCAAGAAGGCAATCTTCTGAGTCAAGGTAGAAAGAGCGATATCCGACAAGGGCTCAAAAGGCAGAGCCTGAAGAACAGACAGAACCAGGTTCAAGTTCCAAACATGGAGCAAAGGCGTCCTGGGAGGCCGCACATGCGTAACCCCCTGGAAAAAGGTCTTGACCAAAGGATGGAGAGCAAAAGCCTTCTGAAAGAAGATAGACAAGGCAGACACCTGCCCTGTCAAAGTACTCAGCTGGAGACCAGAGTCCAGCCCTGACTGAAGAAAATCCAAAACTCTGGACACAGAAAAGACCCTACAGGGCAAAGATCTAGCCTCACACCAATCGATGTAGGCCCTCCAAGTCCCATAATAGATGACCGAAGAAGACCTCTTCTGAGCACAAATAAGAGTCTTAATAACCGAATCAGAAAGACCTTCCTCCTTCAAGATGGAGGTTTCAGCAGCCAAGCCGTCAAAGCCAGCGTTGGTAAATTGGGGTAACGCAGCAGACCTTGAGTGAGAAGATCCGGCCGCAGAGAAAGGACGAACTGGTCTTCAGCCAGCCGAACGATGTCCGCAAACCACATCCTTCTTGGCCACCTTGGAGCCACGAGAATGGCGGACACCCCTTCCAGAATCAACTTTCTTAGAACCCTTCCGAGCATGGGAATTGGAGGAAACAGATACAAGAACCCCAGTTCCCCCCAGCTCAGAGACATGGCATCCACCGCCAGAGCCAGAGGGTCCTGGGACAGCGACACAAAGGTCGAAAGCTTGTAATTGTGACGAGAGACAAACAGGTCCACCTCCGGCTTCCCCCACCGGAGGCACAGGGACTGAAAAACCTGAGGATGGAGGGACCACTCCCCCAGCCGGGAAGAGCTTCTGCTCAGAAGATCCGCTTCCGTGTTTTCCACCCCCGGAATGAAGACTGCCGACAGGCACGGAACATGGGCCTCCGCCCAAGTCAGGATCAGGGACACCTCGCTGAGAGCACCCAGACTGCGGGTCCCTCCCTGATGATTGATGTAGCCAACCGCGGTCCAGTTGTCCGACCGAACCTGAACCGGAAGACCCTGGAGGTGTACAGTGAGATGAGAAAGAACCAACCGAATGGCCCTCAGTTCCAGAACATTGATGGGAAAGTGGGCCTCTCGAGGCCCCCACTGCCCCTGGAACTGAAGATCCTTCCAGAATCCCCCCCAACCCGAAAGGCTGGCGTCCGTGGTGACAGTCTCCCAGAGCGGAGTCAGGAAGGACATCTGGAAGGGCCGATCCAATGACCGTGGTCGCCGATCCCAAGACGCCAACAGATGAAGTTGCAGCGCCCGCGTGTGAAACTGAGCAAAAGGAATTGCCTCGAATGAGGCTACCATCAATCTCACCAGCCGCTTCCCCAGACGGATGGACGGCCGAGGATTGGAAAGAAGAAGCCGAGCCAATTCCTGAATCAGAAGGACCTTGGCTTGAGGCAGAAACACACTGTGCTGACAAGAGTCCAGCGTCATTCCCAGAAAGGACACTACCCTGGCCGGAGCGAGGGAGGACTTGGGATAGTTGATCACCCAACCAAAGCTTTCCAGCGTGGAAACCACCGTTCTGGTGTCCGTCAATGATTGATCGAAGGAAGGGGCCATGATGAGAAGGTCGTCCAGATAAGGCAAAATCCGAATGCCTTGAACTCTGAGAATGGCCATCACCCCCGCCAGAACCTTGGTGAAGACCCTTGGAGCCGAGGAAGGCCAAACGGAAGAGCTATGAATAGAAAATGCAGATCCTCCACCACGAACCGGAGGAATCTCTGATGAGCCGGGCAGATGGGAACATGAAGGTAAGCATCCTTGTCTATGGACGTCATGAAATCCCCCTGCTGAAGGGAATTGATGGCCGATCGCAGTGTCTCCATGTGAAACTTCCGGGGACGGATGAACCTGTTGAGGAACTTTAGATCCAGTATGGGACGAACCGAACCGTCTTTCTAGGGCACTGTGAACAGATTGGAGTAGTACCCCAGGCCCACCTCCGCTGGCGGCACCGGTCGGATGACCGCCATTTCCAGAAGATTCCTTAACGACGCCAGGAGCCCCTGCGCAGCCGAAGGATCGGAGGGCACCCGAGACCTGAAAAACCTTGAAGGAGGACGTGACTCGAACTCCAGTTTGTAACCGGACGACACCACCTCCCGAATCCATCTGTCCGGGACCAGCCGGTCCCAGACCTGGGAGAAGAGTCGCAACCGTCTCCCCACCCGCACGGGTGAGGGCGCCCCCTTATTGCTGAGCTGGCTTGGCAGCAGGCTTAGGCTTGGCGACCCAAGAATGACAGGACCGACCGCGGCCCCTCCCTCGCGGCCCCTCCCTCCCAGTAAAGGAACCGAGGCCCAATCTGGCTCCCCGAAAGGAGGGATTGAAGGAAGCCGCACCCCGAAAGGAACGACGCGGCTTCTTGCGCTGAGGCAACTTACCGCCCTTGGTGACTGAATCCAACTTGTCGCCAAACAGTCTAAGCCCCACGAAAGGCAGAGCAGTAAGGGACCTCTTAGCACCAACATCCGCTGTCCACTGACGTAGCCAAACCGACCGACGGATAGCCACAAACAAGGCCGAGGCTCTGCCACACATGGCCATAGCATCATCCAGGGCCGCCAGAACAAATGAATCAAAGGCCTTAGACTGCTGAAGAGAAGCAAATCCATCACAAGAAGAGTCCAAACCAGAGCTCAAGTCCCTGACCAAGGACCTAAGAGCCATAATGACAAGTGAAGAGGCACAAACCAGCCGCAAGGCGGAACCAACACTGACAAAACCATGGCGGGTCAGCTGATCGACACGGCGATCCTCGCCATCCTTAATGGTAGTGGTATCAGGAGAATGCAAAACCGACGTATTTGAGAGCCCCAAAACAGGGGAATCAACGTCAGGAGGAACACACCAAAGCTTGACTAAGTCCTCCGCAAAGGGATACCGCTTATCCCAGCTAGGAGGAGGCCCAACAAGACACGTGGGCTGTTCCCATTCCTTAAGCACAACCCTTTCAAAATGTTGCTGCCTGGGAAACACCAAACGCTGCTTGGGCATATCATAAAGCTCACCCTTCGGCGGAGGGCCCGTCACCGGCGGGTCCAGGGACAAAACCTCAAACACCTTAGACAAGACAGCGGGAGTGTCAAGAGGCACCGCCGTCGCCGGATCTCCCAAAGCACCATCTCATGCTCCTCCGAATCCTCAAGGAGCTCCCCTTCCTCAGAAGGAGGACCATCAGACCAATCCAAAACCTCTGCAACATCCTCAGCAGGAACTGGAGGCGGAGTAGCAAGGTGTTTTGCGCTTAGCAGTAGCCTTCTGCGCTACCGCCGCTGAAAGTAGTTTCTCGAGATTGGCCAACCAAGCGTGGGGATGCCGGGAGGATAACCCCGGCTACCTGCAAGCAGGAGACTTCTTCTTCTGTCTTGACTCCATTGCAGAGAGAGAACACTGGGGAGTGGGAGGTCCCAGGTATATGCTGACCGGGAGGGGCTTGTTTTCGACTTTTTCTCTGCAACGGCGCCACCTTGCGGTGAGTAAACCCTACTGTTATTACTTATAGTGAAGCGGGGTGTGTGACACACAAAGAATATAAATCAGTATTTCTACATTCCCGGCTTCTCCTGAGGCAGTTTGCACAAGGTGTTAAGGCTGGAAGATATGCTGCCTGCACCTGGATTCTTTGCCCAAGACAGTCGATCTCTAATGGGCAAGGAACGGAGGCCTGATGCTGCTGTGGGCTGCTGGATCACTGCCACCTCGCTGCACCATTCCGGATCCCTCCAACCTCTGTAATGGCTGGGGAGCAAATGCTACCTACACTTACCTGGAAGTGACATTAGAGCACCGCCTGGTCAGCGGATGCAAGTCTCCTCCTTCTTGCCCTGAATCGCGAAAAACAAGGAAAATCAAGTAAGAAAACTGTACCCACCACTGACCAGAGACTCTTAGGCAATGCACTACCGCAGCCCAATCGGCAGGGATTTGAAGGGCACAGAGTACGCTGTCAGGCTATGGAGGACTCGGGTGAACTACAAAGACAATTGGTCCCAGGCTCATATGTCCAGTATACACACATTCAACTGTAATGAAGAAGTCTGAGAGTCTCGGCTCTTCAGAACCTCCCTGTGCTGCCTCAGTCAAGCTACTGAAGACATGGTGAGAAGCTGCCCACTGTGCTGCCCCTACCAAGGTAAAGGTGCGGCCTGCCAGCTCTTCCAGGAATTTCTCCACTGTTTGGCATAGGATCAGCATGGGTCTGGCCAAACCTGATGCAGGGTTATCCACCTCCACAGGAGAAGACCACTCTACTACCTCGACCCCTTGAGTGGATGATAGTTTTTCTAGTTTGCCCCATTCCCCTGTTGTGAGGAGGTTAAATTCTGAGACCCCAAGAGAATCATTTCATGAGCCATCCGGGGCATCTGAGATGTATGAGACCCATCAGAGCCTGTGTGCGGAGTAACTGTACAGAGGTAACACTGAGATGTATGAGACCCATCAGAGCCTGTGTGAGGAGTAACTGTACAGAGGTAACACTGAGATGTATGAGACCCATCAGAGCCTGTGTGAGGAGTAACTGTACAGAGGTAACACTGAGATGTATGAGACCCATCAGAGCCTGTGTGAGGAGTAACTGTACAGAGGTAACACTGAAATCTTTTCTATAGATGGTTTATTACTCACCTGAGCTGATCTGTAGAGGAACTTTCTCCTCCTTCACAAATATTTCTTCCTGCTCCTCCATTATCTCATGTGTCACTATAGTGTCTCCGGGGTCTGTGAGGAAAGATCAGAGAGTGAGGACAATACACAGTGTGCAGTAATGGGGGGGGGCTGGGAGTTAGGAGAACAGTGATGCTCCTGCTAAATATGTAACGCCCCCTCTCTTACCCTGTGATGGGAGGAGCTGGTGACTCTCCATAATGGTGTCCCTGTAGTGATCCTCGTGTTCTGATTGGCTGCTTGGTACGGGTCACTCTGGAAGACATGAGATAAGATGTGATGTCACCCTCTGTGGCCTCAGAGATAGATAAGGAGCCGGGTGGTGAGATATCCCAGCAGCCCCCACACACAGCTGAAGGGTCTCAGCGCACTCGGCATTCAATATAGAATTAGGGATCAGGAACCTAAATTACTGTTACAAATTAAAATCACATGACTACTTCATGACGGCCCCTCAATGCTGCTCATCCCACATCTAGAAGCCATCTAGGCACCTCCCAGCCCTATATAATAATGGAGCCTCCTCGCTCTATATAATAATGGCGCCTCCTCGCTCTATATAATAATGGCGCCTCCTCGCTCTATATAATAATGGCGCCTCCTCGCTCTATATAATAATGGCGCCTCCTCGCTCTATATAATAATGGCGCCTCCTCGCTCTATATAATAATGGCGCCTCCTCGCTCTATATAATAATGGCACCTCCCCGCCCTATATAATAATGGAGCCTCCTCGCTCTATATAATAATGGCGCCTCCTCGCTCTATATAATAATGGCGTCTCCTCGCTCTATATAATAATGGAGTCTCCTCGCTCTATATAATAATGGAGTCTCCTCGCTCTATATAATAATGGCGTCTCCTCGCTCTATATAATAATGGAGCCTCCTCGCTCTATATAATAATGGAGTCTCCTCGCTCTATATAATAATGGCGTCTCCTCGCTCTATATAATAATGGAGTCTCCTCGCTCTATATAATAATGGAGTCTCCTCGCTCTATATAATAATGGAGTCTCCTCGCTCTATATAATAATGGCGCCTCCTCGCTCTATATAATAATGGCGCCTCCTCCTCGCTCTATATAATAATGGCGCCTCCTCGCTCTATATAATAATGGCACCTCCCAGCCCTATATAATAATGGCGCCTCCTCGCTCTATATAATAATGGCACCTCCCAGCCCTATATAATAATGGCGCCTCCTCGCTCTATATAATAATGGCACCTCCCAGCCCTATATAATAATGGCGCCTCCTCGCTCTATATAATAATGGCGCCTCCTCGCTCTATATAATAATGGCGTCTCCTCGCTCTATATAATAATGGCGCCTCCTCCCTCTATATAATAATGGCGCCTGCTCGCTCTAAATAATAATGGCGCCTCCTCGCTCTATATAATAATGTCGCCTCCTCGCTCTATATAATAATGGCGCCTCCTCGCTCTATATAATAATGGCGCCTCCTCGCTCTATATAATAATGGCGCCTCCTCGCTCTATATAATAATGGCGCCTCCTCGCTCTAAATAATGGAGCCTATATAATAATGGCGCCTCCTCGCTCTATATAATAATGGCGCCTCCTCGCTCTATATAATAATGGCGCCTCCTCGCTCTATATAATAATGGCGCCTCCTCGCTCTATATAATAATGGCGTCTCCTCGCTCTATATAATAATGGCGCCTGCTCGCTCTAAATAATAATGGCGCCTCCTCGCTCTAAATAATAATGGCGCCTCCTCGCTCTAAATAATAATGGCGCCTCCTCGCTCTATATAATAATGGCGCCTCCTCGCTCTATATAATAATGGCGCCTCCTCGCTCTATATAATAATGGCGCCTCCTCGCTCTATATAATAATGGCGCCTCCTCGCTCTATATAATAATGGCGCCTCCTCGCTCTATATAATAATGGCGCCTCCTCGCTCTATATAATAATGGAGCCTCCTCGCTCTATATAATAATGGAGCCTCCTCGCTCTATATAATAATGGCGCCTCCTCGCTCTATATAATAATGGCGCCTCCTCCCTCTATATAATAATGGCGCCTGCTCGCTCTAAATAATAATGGCGCCTCCTCGCTCTAAATAATAATGGCGTCTCCTCGCTCTATATAATAATGGCGCCTCCTCGCTCTATATAATAATGGCGCCTCCTCGCTCTATATAATAATGGCGCCTCCTCGCTCTATATAATAATGGCGCCTCCTCGCTCTATATAATAATGGCGCCTCCTCGCTCTATATAATAATGGCGCCTCCTCGCTCTATATAATAATGGCGCCTCCTCGCTCTAAATAATAATGGCGCCTCCTCGCTCTAAATAATAATGGCGCCTCCTCGCTCTATATAATAATGGCGCCTCCTCGCTCTATATAATAATGGCGCCTCCTCGCTCTATATAATAATGGCGCCTCCTCGCTCTATATAATAATGGCGCCTCCTCGCTCTATATAATAATGGCGCCTCCTCGCTCTATATAATAATGGTGCCTCCTCACTCTATATAATAATGGAGCCTCCTCGCTCTATATAATAATGGCGTCTCCTCGCTCTATATAACAATGGCGCCTCCTCGCTCTAAATAATAATGGCGTCTCCTCCCTCTATATAATAATGGCGCCTCCTCCCTCTATATAATAATGGCGCCTCCTCGCTCTAAATAATAATGGCGCCTCCTCGCTCTATATAATAATGGCGCCTCCTCGCTCTATATAATGGAGCCTATATAATAATGGCGCCTCCTCGCTCTAAATAATAATGGCGCCTCCACGCTCTATATAATAATGGCGCCTCCTCGCTCTATATAATGGAGCCTATATAATAATGGCGCCTCCTCGCTCTATATAATAATGGCGCCTCCTCGCTCTATATAATAATGGCGCCTCCTCGCTCTATATAATAATGGCGCCTCCTCGCTCTATATAATAATGGCGCCTCCTCGCTCTATATAATAATGGCGCCTCCTCGCTCTATATAATAATGGCGCCTCCTCGCTCTATATAATAATGGCGCCTCCTCGCTCTATATAATAATGGCGCCTCCTCGCTCTAAATAATGGAGCCTATATAATAATGGCGCCTCCTCGCTCTATATAATAATGGCGCCTCCTCGCTCTATATAATAATGGCGCCTCCTCGCTCTATATAATAATGGCGCCTCATCGCTCTATATAATAATGGCGCCTCCTCGCTCTATATAATAATGGCGCCTCCTCGCTCTATATAATAATGGCGCCTCCTCGCTCTATATAATAATGGCGCCTCCTCGCTCTATATAATAATGGCGCCTCCTCGCTCTATATAATAATGGCGCCTCCTCGCTCTATATAATAATGGCGCCTCCTCGCTCTATATAATAATGGCGCCTCCTCGCTCTATATAATAATGGCGCCTCCTCGCTCTATATAATAATGGCGCCTCCTCGCTCTATATAATAATGGCGCCTCCTCGCTCTATATAATAATGGCGCCTCCTCGCTCTATATAATAATGGCGCCTCCTCGCTCTATATAATAATGGCGTCTCCTCGCTCTATATAATAATGGCGCCTCCTCGCTCTATATAATAATGGCGTCTCCTCGCTCTATATAATAATGGCGTATCCTCGCTCTATATAATAATGGAGCCGCCTCCTCGCTCTATATAATAATGGCGCCTCCTCCTCGCTCTATATAATAATGGCGCCTCCTCCTCGCTCTATATAATAATGGCGCCTCCTCCTCGCTCTATATAATAATGGCGTCTCCTCGCTCTATATAATAATGGCGCCTCCTCGCTCTATATATTAATGGCGTCTCCTCGCTCTATATAATAATGGCGCCTCCTCCCTCTATATAATAATGGCGCCTGCTCGCTCTAAATAATAATGGCGCCTCCTCGCTCTAAATAATAATGGCGCCTCCTCGCTCTATATAATAATGGCGCCTCCTCGCTCTATATAATAATGGCGCCTCCTCGCTCTATATAATAATGGCGCCTCCTCGCTCTATATAATAATGGCGCCTCCTCGCTCTATATAATAATGGCGCCTCCTCGCTCTATATAATAATGGCGCCTCCTCGCTCTATATAATAATGGCGCCTCCTCGCTCTATATAATAATGGCGCCTCCTCGCTCTATATAATAATGGCGCCTCCTCGCTCTATATAATAATGGAGCAGCCTCCTCGCTCTATATAATAATGGAGCAGCCTCCTCGCTCTATATAATAATGGAGCAGCCTCCTCCCTCTATATAATAATGGCGCCTCCTCCCTCTATATAATAATGGCGCCTCCTCCCTCTATATAATAATGGCGCCTCCTCCCTCTATATAATAATGGCGCCTCCTCCCTCTATATAATAATGGCGCCTCCTCCCTCTATATAATAATGGCGCCTCCTCCCTCTATATAATAATGGCGCCTCCTCCCTCTATATAATAATGGCGCCTCCTCCCTCTATATAATAATGGCGCCTCCTCCCTCTATATAATAATGGCGCCTCCTCCCTCTAAATAATAATGGCGCCTCCTCGCTCTATATAATAATGAAGCCTCCTCGCTCTATATAATAATGGCGTCTCCTCGCTCTATATAATAATGGCGTCTCCTCGCTCTATATAATAATGGCGTCTCCTCGCTCTATATAATAATGGCGCCTCCTCGCTCTATATAATAATGGCGTCTCCTCGCTCTATATAATAATGGCGCCTCCTCGCTCTATATAATAATGGAGCCTCCTCGCTCTATATAATAATGGCGTCTCCTCGCTCTATATAATAATGGCGCCTCCTCGCTCTATATAATGGAGCCTATATAATAATGGCGCCTCCTCGCTCTATATAATAATGGCGCCTCCTCGCTCTATATAATAATGGCGCCTCCTCGCTCTATATAATAATGGCGCCTCCTCGCTCTATATAATAATGGCGCCTCCTCGCTCTATATAATAATGGCGCCTCCTCGCTCTATATAATAATGGCGTCTCCTCGCTCTATATAATAATGGCGCCTCCTCGCTCTATATAATAATGGCGCCTCCTCGCTCTATATAATAATGGCGCCTCCTCGCTCTATATAATAATGGCGCCTCCTCGCTCTATATAATAATGGCGTCTCCTCGCTCTATATAATAATGGCGCCTCCTCGCTCTATATAATAATGGCGTCTCCTCGCTCTATATAATAATGGCGCCTCCTCGCTCTAAATAATAATGGCGCCTCCTCGCTCTATATAATAATGGCGCCTCCTCGCTCTATATAATAATGGCGCCTCCTCGCTCTATATAATGGAGCCTATATAATAATGGCGCCTCCTCGCTCTATATAATAATGGCGCCTCCTCGCTCTATATAATAATGGCGCCTCCTCGCTCTATATAATAATGGCGTCTCCTCGCTCTATATAATAATGGCGCCTCCTCGCTCTATATAATAATGGCGCCTCCTCGCTCTATATAATAATGGCGCCTCCTCGCTCTATATAATAATGGCGCCTCCTCGCTCTATATAATAATGGCGTCTCCTCGCTCTATATAATAATGGCGCCTCCTCGCTCTATATAATAATGGCGCCTCCTCGCTCTATATAATAATGGCGCCTCCTCGCTCTATATAATAATGGCGCCTCCTCGCTCTATATAATAATGGCGCCTCCTCGCTCTAAATAATAATGGCGCCTCCTCGCTCTATATAATAATGGCGCCTCCTCGCTCTATATAATGGAGCCTATATAATAATGGCGCCTCCTCGCTCTATATAATAATGCCGCCTCCTCGCTCTATATAATAATGGCGCCTCCTCGCTCTATATAATAATGGCGCCTCCTCGCTCTATATAATAATGGCGCCTCCTCGCTCTATATAATAATGGCGCCTCCTCGCTCTATATAATAATGGCGCCTCCTCGCTCTATATAATAATGGCGCCTCCTCGCTCTATATAATAATGGCGCCTCCTCGCTCTATATAATAATGGCGCCTCCTCGCTCTATATAATAATAGAGCCTCCTCGCTCTATATAATAATAGAGCCTCCTCGCTCTATATAATAATGGCGCCTCCTCGCTCTATATAATAATGGCGCCTCCTCGCTCTATATAATAATGGAACCTCCTCGCTCTATATAATAATGGCGCCTCCTCGCTCTATATAATAATGGAACCTCCTCGCTCTATATAATAATGGAACCTCCTCGCTCTATATAATAATGGCAACCTCCTCGCTCTATATAATAATGGAGCCTCCTCGCTCTATATAATAATGGCGCCTCCTCGCTCTATATAATAATGGCGTCTCCTCGCTCTATATAATAATGGCGTCTCCTCGCTCTATATAATAATGGCGTCTCCTCGCTCTATATAATAATGGAACCTCCTCGCTCTATATAATAATGGAACCTCCTCGCTCTATATAATAATGGAGCCTCCTCGCTCTATATAATAATGGCGCCTCCTCGCTCTATATAATAATGGCGCCTCCTCGCTCTATATAATAATGGCGTCTCCTCGCTCTATATAATAATGGCGTCTCCTCGCTCTATATAATAATGGCGTCTCCTCGCTCTATATAATAATGGCGTCTCCTCGCTCTATATAATAATGGCGTCTCCTCGCTCTATATAATAATGGCAACCTCCTCGCTCTATATAATAATGGCGCCTCCTCGCTCTATATAATAATGGCGTCTCCTCGCTCTATATAATAATGGCGTCTCCTCGCTCTATATAATAATGGCGTCTCCTCGCTCTATATAATAATGGAACCTCCTCGCTCTATATAATAATGGCGCCTCCTCGCTCTATATAATAATGGCGCCTCCTCGCTCTATATAATAATGGCGCCTCCTCGCTCTATATAATAATGGCGCCTCCTCGCTCTATATAATAATGGCGCCTCCTCGCTCTATATAATAATGGCGCCTCCTCGCTCTATATAATAATGGCGCCTCCTCGCTCTATATAATAATGGCGCCTCCTCGCTCTATATAATAATGGCGCCTCCTCGCTCTATATAATAATGGCGCCTCCTCGCTCTATATAATAATGGCGCCTCCTCGCTCTATATAAGAATGGCGCCTCCTCCTCGCTCTATATAATAATGGCGCCTCCTCCTCGCTCTATATAATAATGGCGCCTCCTCCTCGCTCTATATAATAATGGCGCCTCCTCCTCGCTCTATATAATAATGGCGCCTCCTCCTCGCTCTATATAATAATGGCGCCTCCTCCTCGCTCTATATAATAATGGCGCCTCCTCCTCGCTCTATATAATAATGGCGCCTCCTCCTCGCTCTATATAATAATGGCGCCTCCTCCTCGCTCTATATAATAATGGCGCCTCCTCCTCGCTCTATATAATAATGGCGCCTCCTCCTCGCTCTATATAATAATGGCGCCTCCTCCTCGCTCTATATAATAATGGCGCCTCCTCCTCGCTCTATATAATAATGGCGCCTCCTCCTCGCTCTATATAATAATGGCGCCTCCTCCTCGCTCTATATAATAATGGCGCCTCCTCCTCGCTCTATATAATAATGGCGCCTCCTCGCTCTATATTATAATGGCGCCTCCTCGCTCTATATTATAATGGCGCCCCCAGCGACTTGCTCTCCCTTCAGCGTTACTAAGCTGCTCTGATGTCACAGTGGGAGCTGCTGATTGGAGGAGAGCTGTACAAGCACGTGGGATAGTGGAGATGTATTATCGGTGTCTCGGGGGGGGGGGGGGGGGAGTTACACAGTGGGGGGGGGGCATCCCAAATCCTCGCTGTATAAGATAAGCCAACATGCATGCTGATACTCACCATCGCTATGTGTCACATGACTGTGAGCAGCCAATCACATAAAGCTCCCCCACCTGCCCGATAGGCGCTCTACAGCCACCATGGAGGTATCCCGGGGGGGTGACACAGGGGCATCCCGCATTCAGGAATAACTATCCAGGCTGTATAATAAACTCTGCGAGATTAGAGTAAAACCCAGGCAGGCAGCACTAGACTCCGGGTCACCTGATAATCACTCCCCGGGGCATCCCAAATACCCACAGCACAGGGCGGCCACCGGGCCTCTCACAAGAGCTCAGCCTGTACTGCCCTGCTCTGGTTGTCATAGTGACGCCTCATGGCTCACAGTGGCGGGAACATTAGCCCCGCCCCTTCTCACTATAACAATATATAACAGATTCATAATATATAACAGAGATTCCCGCTTACCTCTATCCCCAGCTCTGCTGGTGCACAAGATGGCCGCTCCGCTCCCTCCTATCCGGGCTACAGGAAAATGGCCGCCACCAGCCCCGTACGAGGTACACGATTCTACGCCGTTCGCGAGGAAAATGGCGTCATCTCTCCGTTACTCATACACATAATGATGAGAGGAAATGTTTCCGCGCCTCTCCTCACCGGGTGATCCCGCCCCGAGACACCGATAATACACACACGCTACACCAACATGGCCGCCGCATGAGGAGACAAAGAGCGGGGCTACACCAACATGGCCGCCGGCTTTGGAAACCAGAGGCCTCATGGCTCATGCGCGGCTGTAGAATAATGGCGAGAACATTAGCCCCGCCCCCTCTGTATAACATAGAATAGTCTTATAGAGAGCTCCAGCTTACCTCTCTCCTTCCTGAGCCGCGATCTGCACTAAGATGGCCGCCACATCCGTCCGGGCTATAGCAAAATGGCCGCCGAGAGCACCTTAAGCGGGGACACTTTACTGCGACACCCCGGACAGCAGGAAAATGGCTCCGTCACTCACATCTCCTGAGGGATATTGAAGGAAACATCCCAGCGAGAGATAACAGCCAGGAGGAGGCGCTACTGCTCTATAATGGGCTGCGTGGGGGACAAGCAGTCACCGCACACTGTGTAATGGGAGGCTACAGCAACATGGGCGCCCCCACCACTGCGGACACTGGCGCCTAAATAGAGAGGCAGCTGAACCCACCCACAAAATGTCTGTAACAAAGCCCCGGCCAGTCTCCTGTTCCCACCCGCTGAGGACGTTTCCTCACATCATTATCCCTGAGGAGATGTGACCGCGGGCAGAAACGACTCCTCCGTTACCGGACTTGGCGGCGGGCCATGTTGCTGTAGCATCTTGTGGAGGTGAGAGGAAGCTAATTATCCGCCTGTGTTTTATAATCTATTACTAAGATTCCCGCCAATATTCTACATCCGCTCCTGAGCTGAGGCGTCGCCATGACGACCTGCTGATCACGTGACTGTGGGCCTGGGAGATTCGGGGGCCTCTGTCTGTAGTGTCATGTTGCCATGGTTACAGGTCACCTCAGTGATATTATAATGGTGGACACAGGGAGAGGGGAGGGGCCTCTCATTCTGCCCCAAATACCCCCCAGCTCTATCTTTTCTGCTTTATCACACCTTCCTCCATTTTGTACCTTCCTTCTCCCCTTTCCTCCTTTTTCTCTGTAAAGTCCATCTCTCTCTATCTCTCCTTTCTCTTTCTTTATTTCTCTTCCTCTCTTTTTCTATCTCTCTCTCTCTATCTGTCCACAATCAGAATGTAACACTCTCACAATCTGTGATAAGCAACAATATAACATTTACACCACCAAACCCACTACTAGAATATTCCAGAGATACGGCAACTCCACCAGATAAAATGAAACCATTATATGGAGCAACACAAGACAATTACCAAACAATGTGACCCTGCACAAGTGAGATAAGCAGCATATTATATAATATCATATAATGCCATCTAACCAAAGCAAAGATAATAGTGATCAGTGTGCAAAGCAAAAGCCTAAAAGACTTCCTCCCTCCCTCCTCTTCCTCCCTCCCTCCTCCCTCCCTCCCTCCTTCCCCCCTCCCTCCCTCCCTCCTTCCCCCCCTCCCTCCCTCCTTCCCCCCCATCCCTCACCTCCTTCCCCCCTCCCCTCCCTCCCTCCCTTCCCCCTCCCTCCCTCCCTCCTTCCCCCTCCTCCTCCCTCCCTCCTTCCCCTCCTCCCACCCTCCTTCCCCCCTCCCTCTCCCTCCCTCCCTCCTTCCCCCCTCCCTCCCTCCTTCCCCCCTCCCTCCCTCCCTCCCTCCCTCCTTCCCTCCTCCCTCCTTCCCCCCCTCCTCCTTCCCCACCTCCCTCCTTCCCCCCTCCTCCTTCCCCCCTCCCTCCCTCCACTCCCTCCTTCCCTCCCTCCCTCCCTCCTTCCTCCCTCCCTCCCTCCTTCCCCCCTCCCTCCTTCCCCCCTCCCTCCCTCCCTCCTTCCCTCCCTCCCTCCCTCCTTCCCCCCTCCCTCCCTCCTCCTTCCCCCCTCCCTCCCTCCCTCCCTCCCTCCCCCCTCTCCTCCCTTCCCTCCCCTCCTTCCCCCCTCCCTCCTTCCCCTCCTCCTTCCCCCCTCCCTCCCTCCTCCCTCCTTCCCTCCCTCCCTCCTTCCCCCCTCCCCTCTCCTCCCTCCTTCCCCCCTCCCTCCCTCCCTCCTTCCCCCCTCCCTCCCTCCTTCCCCCTCCTCCTCCTCCCTTCCTCCCTCCCTCCCTCCTTCCCTTCCTCCCCTCCCTCCCTCCTTCCCCCCTCCCTCCCTCCTTCCCCCCTCCCTCCCTCCTTCCCCCCTCCCTCCCTCCTTCCCTCCTTCCCCCCTCCCTCCCTCCCTCCTTCCCCCCTCCCTCCCTCCTTCCCCCCCTCCCCCTCCTCCCCCTCCTCCCTCCCTCCTTCCCTCCCTCTCCCTCCTCCCTCCCTCCTCTCCTCCCTCTCCCTCCCTCCCTCCTTCCCCC